>VWYP01010276.1:48813-115968 GCA_013400435.1 Pycnonotus jocosus
CACCGCGCGCCGCCAGCCCGCCGCCCGCGCTCCGCTCATTGTCCGCGCTCCCGCGGGGCAGCATGGGAAGGCACGGGGGGTGGGGCGCGGCGGCGGCTCCGCCCCCCGGCGGGAGGAGTGCGGAACCCGGGACCGCGGGTTCGCGGCTCCCCTCAGCCGCTTCCGGGGAGCGGCACTGCGGGCTGTGCCTGGGGTATCCAAGGTATCCGGGGTATCCAGGATATCCAGAGTATCCTCTGGTCCTCACGCTGTTCTCTGTGTCCCAGGGCACGCTCTCGAGCACCCAGCCCCGCCCAGCCATGGCCGCTCTCCCTAGCACAACGCAGGTATCACCATCGCTAAAATATTCAAAACTCTGGCCTCTCGCTGACTGTGAGGCTCGTTAGAAGATTCTGGTAAAAAGGCCCTGCAGCCGATGTGCGAGGCTGTGCTGTTCCTCTGGTCCAACATTGCCACCTTGTGCTGGATTAGGAGAGGTCCCTGTGCCGCTGCCTTCCTGAAATCCGTGTGCTGCGACCAAAGTACTGGTACGAGTATTTGTATCCCTCAAGTATCTTTTTTGTAGTCAACATTTTTCCTATTTAATTTTGTGGCTAAAGAACCAGTTTCTCCATTAGCCTGGAAACCGCTGTGTTCCAGCAGCTTTACAAAGGTGAGGGTGTGTATGTGAATTCAAGGAAAGCTCCAGGGGAAAGGAAAAATTTGCCTCTTCAATTCATCACAGGCTGATATTTCTTTTCTGTAAGTGGCTGGAGAGCACAATAAAACAATAATACATAAGGTATTTTTGAAAAATGGAAGTGGTACAATATATGTGTTGAAATAATATGGAAATGCTCAGAGAACAATCACAAGAAATCCAGCTCTTAACAAGCTCAGTGTAAAAAAAACAATTAAGTGCTCAAAACCAAGCCCATAAATCTCAGTTAACAATCCTCCTGTGCTGTGGTTCTGCAGAGCAGTAAAAACAGAACAAATGTAAAGCAATCCAGCCACTTTTGCCTGGTAGAAGTCATATACTGATTGCAAAATATATGGTGCTCCTAAACAGAACCATAAATCATGTTGGCATTTCCTGAGTATGAATGCAGGTCCTGCTCCATTTCCTGGCTTTATTTCAATGCCAGTCTTGGGACCTCGTGTTCTTTCCCAATTCCCTTTGGTGTCCTTCCCTTGAGGCACCAGAGCGGGGCCAAGGTGAATCTTTCTGACCTTTATTGATCACCTTTGTGCTGCAGGAGCTGCGTGGTGCTGACTGTCCCCTTTCTGCTGGAGGTGACACCCCCAGCTCCAGACCCCTGAGCCTGTGCTTATGCTGACCACTGGAGAACCTTCAAGACATCCCAGTTTATTTTCCAGTTGTGCACAAAGCTGGAAGCTGGATATGCCCCAGAACCCCCTGAGCCCTTGGCTGAGCCCCAGTGTGGAGAGCAGGGGAGGGGGCGGATTCTGCCCCTGTGCTCAGGTGAGGCCCCACCTGCAGAGCTGCCCCAGCCCCGGGCCCAGCACAGGAAGGAGCTGGAGCTGCTGGAGCCAGGCCAGAGGAGGCACCAGGATGAGCAGAGGGATGGAGCAGCTCTGCTGGCAGGAAAGGCTGGCACAGCTGGGATTGTTCACCTGCACAGGAGAAGCTTTGGGCTGAGCTCAGGGTGGCCCTGCAGGGCCTGAAGGAGCTGCAGGAAACCTTCCAAGGGCTGGAGGGACAGGACACAGGGAATTGCTCCCACTGCCAGAGGGCAGGGGATGGATGGGATACTGGGAAAAGAGCCCATATTTCCCATTTTTGCCACTTTTGGGAATACCTGGTCCAGCAGCAGAGCCCTCTGACAGTGTGTGTTCCTTGGCTGCCAGCGGGGACCCAGCCCTGTGGCACCTGCCTGGGAAAGAGGAAAACTGCTGGGCACAAGATAAATCCACAGGGAAACCCTTGATTAGTTTTGCACATAGAATTTGTTTCTACAGAAACAATAGAACTCAGGCTTCAACCAGGAAAAACCTTTCTTCCCTGAGGTTGAGTATTTTAACAAGTATTCCCATGTGCAGTATAAAAACTGTGCATTTGAAGCTCCAGATATTCAGGTGGCAGAAGGGCTCATGGCTAGACTAACAGAGTCAGGGACATTTAAGGAGTCTGGATTATTTCACAAACCCAGGGTTTCCCAGAAGACTGCATGGAATCCAAAGGGATCCAAATCTCATCTTGGAGAGAGCAAACCACTCCTTTTGTTCCAACTTTTGCATTTAAACAGCCTTTTTGTCTGAATCCCTGACGATCATCTAAAAGGGCTCACTTCCCCCCAGGCCCAGGCATGAGATCTGGTGCCTCACTACAGCCTCTCCAGTCTCCCACAAGGATTCAACATCACTCTCAAATCCTGCTGCACCCAACAGCCTTGTAAGATAATGAAAAGCAAACTGAGCAAGCTTAAATATAAACACCTTTAATTGAGGTAATATAAAAATATATTTTAAACAAGCAGTAAGATTAACAAAAAATTGTACACTAAATTCTTGTTACACCTTGCCCCAAACCACTTTTTATGTTTCCAATTCCTACATCGACATCCTGAAAACAAATTCTTCTCCAGCTGCCTTGTTTAAATTGTGGGCTCCAGGTTTCCATCTCGCCAATACCTTTCTAGCAAGATCTTCAGAGCAGCATCAACAGCTTTTCTTCTGACCACTCCTCCTGTTCCAGCAAGCCCCACACCACCAATTTCACCTGTAATAAAAACCCAATAAAGACAGTTGAAAAGAGGACCCCTATTCAACCATTAGCACAGAGCAGTTAATTAGGTGATATCAATTTTTTTGTAAAAGATGCACATTACAATATCTGCAATAGAATTTTCCATTTTCTGTGTATTGTCTGCATCCAGACTAGGCTGTAACTCCACAAACAGGAGTTACTCCACTCTCGGGCATGCAGAGTGCTGCCAAAACCTGGCACCACCGAGAGCCAGGACGGCCCCGCTGGTGCCAGGAGAGCTCAGCAGCACCTTTCTCTCCCAGCAGCATAACACTGGCACAGGCACTGAGCAGCCACGGGCAGCTGACTACTGCTGGGAGAAAAAAACAAACAAAACTGGGCAAAAAACGTGGAGGCACCTCTCTGGTGATGCTACCTCTCAACAACGCTTCATGCAGCAAGAGGAATAGATAAGCCAAACCTATCGCTGGATAAACCATGTTACTTCCACCCCGAGGACCTGAGGCTAGCACGGGAGCCACCAGAGGCCTTTTAGTTAATTCAAGACAAAAAACCAAACAGTTTTGCCCATTTCCCCTCGTTGGCTCATGGTCACACCTCACCCACGTTGCTCCAGAGCTCTCCCTGTGCCTCATGGGCAGGTTATCCCTTCACATCTCTCGCAGGCTCCAAGTGCCCTCCTGGAGACGCCTCCTTGGCTGCCCCAGCACAGCTCGGGGGTTTCACACACGACGGGCTCGTGTCACTCAGGGCTGCTCCTTCGGGCGGCTCCCGGCCACACACAGCTCCGGGTCACCGCCATCCCCGCATCGGCTGAAGGCCTAAAGAGAGAACAGCAGAAACATCGCGAATAATCCATTAATTCCATCTGTATTCATAAAGCTCAACAGCAACGGCCTGGCTTGTAGGAGAGGACAAAAGCCAGCAAACCAAGCAAAAGGCTGAGGAATTAGCGTTTAACAGCACAGCCGAGCAACGCCCTCAGTCCCGGGGCACCGCGGGCTGCAGCGCTTGCCGGCCGGCATAAACAACTGAATTAAAAATATGTAAGTATTTCAGGTGCCGCCTTGCATCCTTGGAGCCCCAGTCTCCAGCCTCGCTGCCGCCGCCACCCGTCCCCGTCCCCCCCCCACCTCATGGCGGCGGCGCCTCATGGCGGCGAGCCCGGAGCCGCTCGTTCCCCTCACGGCGGCGAGCCGAGGGAGCCCGGAGCCGCTCGTTCCCCTCATGGCGGCGAGCCGAGGGAGCCCGGAGCCGCTCGTTCCCCTCATAGCGGCGAGCCGAGGGACGAGACAGTGCTACCCCACGTGGCAGTGAGGACCGAAAAAGAACCGACTTCCCCGCGCTGCCGAGGTGATTCCACAGGCACCGCCCCGCTCGCTTCGGCCGCTCCCCCTGGGGCGGGGAAAAACCCTCGATAGTCACAGAGCAGTTTGGGCTGGGAGGGACTTTAAAGATCATCTCGTCCCACCCCCTCAGTATCCCAGGTTGCTCCAAGTCCCGTCCAATCTGGCCTTGCACAGTGTCAGCATCCCTGCCAGAGCCAGCGCAGGGAGCACAGGGTCTGTGGAGCTGGGAGAACTGAATCAAGCACCAGCTCATGGAAGCAGAGGGCTGGAGCTGCCTCTCTGCTTGCCCCGATGTGTGCCACTTCAGGCACAGCAGATGGAAGTGTCAGCTCAGAAACAGCTGCCAGCAGCAAAAAAACCCAGCCCTGAAATAAGCAGAGAAAAAGTTGTGGTGCTGTCAAGAGCCTCGCTGGGAGAAGCAGAGTTCAACACATTCCCTGGCCTCCACTGGATGCCTTAACATAAGCCCAGTGCTCTGTATATCCATGTTCAGGCACAGGAGTGTAACTGTGACCTCCCTTGCTGGGGATCCATTCAAAGGAAGTTTTTCTCTGGGCTTTGTGCTCCAGTGAGACACTTCAAGGCCTTTCCAGAAAGCCTGGCATCCCTCCCCCATGCTCCTCATGTGCTTATGCTCTCAGAGCTCAGCAATGACCTCAGCTGGAGCTGTGCCTTGCCTCAGGCAGTCATCCTCTCCAGCTCTGTCTTCTTCAAATGCTTCACGGTCTATTTTCAGCCCAGCCCAAGGCAGGCAGCTATTCTTCCTGGACGTGGCGTGCTCCTCTCTGGCTCAGCCTGATCCTGCCTTGTCCCAGGAAGCTCTGGGCTCATTGTGCCCTGGACACGGCTGCGTGCAGGGAGGGAGGCTGGTGCTGAGCAGAAGGAGTTTGGTCCTTCCCCTGTCAGTGACAAACCTGGTGAGAACAGGTTTCTCAGCTATACCCAGTGCAGCACAGCAAAAGCTGTCTGCTGGAGGGACAGGTAAGAGCAGACACAGAGCACTTCATGCTCTTGTTCCTGGGGGTCTCACTGCCCGTGGCCAAGGGCAGGTGCCTACATAGGGATGGATGATGACTCTGCTGAGACCCTAAGCCACAGCTTCAGTTTGGAAGCTGTTTGATTCATTAGTGCAGCATGGGGCCCAAATTAATATGCTTTGCCTCCTTTAATAAGACATTTTCAGCAGGATCTGGGAGATACTTCAAAAGCTTCCTGAATTCCAAATACCAGAACTCAGCAACTCTCAGTGCCAGGACCAGCCTCTCACTTCCCAGTACAGATTCCCTCTGTGCACAGCTTTTACTCTGCTTGCTGGCCTCAGAGGAGGCCTCAAACAAAGGCCTGCACATCATTTGTGACCTTAGGGTGAAAAGTGTCAAACCAGATGAAACATAGCAGTTCTGCCATGGGAGTGAAGTCCTTTCCTGTCACAGGAATGTGCTCTCTGCATCAGTTGCAGCCAGTCCCTGTTGTTCATCTTGGCTTGGTGACAGCTAAACAGATCCTCCTTTTCTCCTGCAAGTGTTGTGGTGGGCCCTGAAGGGACTGAGATGCTTTGTTCCAAGCCAGATTAGAGATATGAATTACTACAAAACAAAAGCCCAACTAGCCTTCAGGAGAGTTCCTCTAGTCTAGACACAGCCTCCCCTGAGCTCCCTTCATCGCAGCACAGCCCTGCAGCTTGTGTTCAAAGCAACTCAACAGGCTCCAGAAGCCTTGGTAACCCCTGTCGAGTGAATACTCAGTTACAGCATAAAGGAGGAATCACATCTGAGTGAGTTTGCTCCCATAAATTAGCAGGATGGGTTAAGCCAGGACATGAGCACTGTCTGCTGGCACAGTGCATCCACTCAAGAGATCTGCACTGGCATGGAGCTGTAATGCTTCAAAATACGTGTGCTCCAAGCCTGGGCTGGGACATCCCCCTGTGTGGCTGATGTCTGCAGCTTCTGTGGCAGCAAGAGAGATCCTTTATTGTCATCTCAGCCCCAAACACACCCATGCCCAGGGCTCACTGCCTGCCCCACATCACTGCTCACCTCCAGCTCTGGCACTGCAGGGTTGGTACTGTGATCCTTCTGTACTGATGAGATTTTGGTTCAATCCCATTTGGCCACACTGTCAGTCAGTGGAGAAAAAGACAGAATAGTACTGTGGGAAGAGGAAGAAAATTCAGTAAACCTATGGAAGAAAAGATTTGTGAATGTACATCGTCATTTACCATGGTGGTCACCTCCAGCCCCACAACCAAGCAGGTTCAGGCTCTGGTGAGAAAAACTTTTGTCCCCTCAGTGTCTGTCACAGCTTGGGGACTGTGATGACACATTGCACGTGTTTGTGCTCACACTGCACTATGAGTGACACCAGCCTTGCTTGGCTCCCACACAGCAGAGCTGGTGGGGCAGCCATGGCCTCGATGCTGCCTTTTCTTCTCTTGGGAGATGCAGCATTCTTTGAGGTGCTGCACCCAGGTCAGGGCAATCCCAGGCATGAGCACAGACTGAGGGAAGAGTTCAGTGACCAGCAGAGTAGGACTTGGAGGAAATCACGGATGAAAAGCTGGACATGAGCCAACAATGTGCGGTGGCAGCCCAGACACCCCCTGTGCTGGGTTGCACTCACAGAGGAGCAGGCAGTCAGTGAGGGAGGGTATTGTCCCTCTCTACTCTGCCCTTGTGAAACCCCACTGCAGATCTGCTCCAGCATCAGAAGGATGTGGAGCTGTTGGAGCAAGTCCAGAGGAGGCCATGGAGATGCTCCCAGGGCTGGAGCCCCTCTGCTCTGGAGCCAGGCTGGGAGGGCTGGGAATGTTCACCTGGAGAGGAGAAGGCTCCAGGGAGAGCTCAGAGCCCCTGGCAGAGCCTAAAGGGGCTCCAGGAGAGCTGGAGAGGGACTGGGGACAAGGGATGGAGGCACAGGACACAGGGAATGGCTCCCACTGACAGAGGGCAGGGCTGGATGGGAAATTGGGCAGAAATTGTTCCCTGGGAGGGTGGGCAGGCCCTGGCACAGGGTGCCCAGAGCAGCTGTGGCTGCCCCTGGATCCCTGGCAGTGCCCAAGGCCAGGTTGGAGCAGCCTGGGACAGTGGGAGGTGTCCCTGCCCATGGCAGGGGGAGGAATAAAATTATTTTTATGGTCTCTTCTGACCCAACCCATTCTGTACTTCCATCATCTCCTCTGACTCCACAGAGGGGCCATTTCCACTTCCCCATTGCCATCACAAGATGGCATTCCAGACCTAAAAGCTGAGCTGGCTCAGCTGATACTTAGAGATCTTCTCCAGGCCCTGAGGTGTCCAACCCCAGAAGAAGCTGTGGATTTAACCCTGCCTGCTGAGCTTCTCGGCCAGGTCTCAGCCCAGACACTGCCTTTTAATCACATCCCTTAATGCCAGGGCTGTGCTTTAATCACCTGCACTGAAACACTGCCGCCGTTACTCCGTAACCTCTGAGCCATCTAATTGCACTGAGTTAAGCCAGTTATAGCTTTGACAGTGAATGGCATGCAGAGCGCTTTAATCTTGACCTGCACCACCTCCAGCTCTTGCAGGGCCTCCTCTGCCCCCGAGGAGACACTGCTAATCAGACCAAGCCAGGATGTAGTTTAAGACATGGACAAAGGGAGCCAAGGGCAAATCATGAGCGAAATGAATCTGACTCATTTTGTTACAAAGCACTGTCGATGGTAGAACTGCCTTTTCTTCACTTGAGAATGATTTGGGAGAGTAGAGAGAAGACTTTCAATAATTTATAACTTCAAAATAATAACAAAAAAGGGCAGAAAATCATTCTTCTTAGATATGTTTTCTTAAAAAGAAAGCTTATTTTGAGTTAGGTGCATAAAGCCATGGTGCAGTATGTTATCCTCTGCTCCCACGTGTGAATGGGTGTTCCAGCCTACATCCACCAGTTGCTCCCTGCAAGAGGAACCCATGATCCAACCATCTCCCGTGGCCAAAGGCCTGCAGCCTCCCAGTGGGGCTTGGTGCCATGTCCTGGGTGCCAGCTCTGCCAGCACAGCTCTCCGGGGGTGGCAGTGGGGCAAGATCTGCTGCTCAGCTGTCTTGGAGGCTGAGGCTGGCTGTGTCACTCTGGGCAGCTCCAGGAAAGGCTGCTCAGGCTGTTCCCTTACTGTGGAGCTGGAGAGCAACCTTGCTTGGTCTGGAGGAAAGAGCAGTCAGGAAAGGTTATATAACCCAAATCAGCCTGCCAGAGGGGTGTGTGCACCAGCAGCAAGGGCAGTGCCACTCTGGATGTGGCTGGGCAGGAGCATGCCCTGCCTGTGGGACCCTACCTGCCCCAGGACTGCAGCCCCTCTCCCCATTTCCCCCCTCCATGCTTGCCTGGGTCTCCTGGCCCTGTTAGAGCCTGGTGGTTTTGTTGTTCAAAATGCACTTGGGCAGCTCTGTTCTGGGCTGAAACTGCTGCACAGCAATTTCTTTTTCCATTTCATCTCTGGCAGAGCCCTTGAGCTTTGCTCCCTTCCTCTTCCACGCTCCTCTCCTCCTGCTGAGCTTCTCCCTGGCCCAGTCTCCTTCCCTGGTGCCCCCTTCTGCTCCCAGCTCCTATTTAACCCCCATTTTTTCTGTCCTCTCTCTCCTTCAGTGCTCCTACCCAGAAGACAGATCACAAACCACAAGCTCTGCTGTTCATCTAACAGATCCTAAACTACTTTCTCAGTGTGATAAATGTGATCAGCTAATCCTGTGGAGAGGATCCCTCAGGGTGCAAACCCCTGCTGGGATCCGTGGCAATCCCACGGCATCAGCCACAGGGTCAAATGTGCAAGGGGGGTGGCAGCTGCCTTGCCCTGAGCATGGGCACCACAATCAGCTCCCATTAGGGATTCAGACGTGCACGAGGCCCACCAAACACACCTGTGTCTTTCCAGTGCCCCACCAGGTCTCTTGGCAGCAGGGAACGTGCTTTAATTCTGTGAGTTTTATAAAGCCTGACTCAAATCCCAGGGATTTCAGGCAGTGCTGACACCCAGGGTGGGGTGATGTGAGCACAGCCCAGGGGTCAGGTGCCGGGGATAGATGGGTGGGCACATCAACCCAGCGTTTTAAAGCAGAGCTAACTAGGAACAGCTTATTCCATTAAGAAAAAAGGAAAAAAAAAAATCATTCTTAATTAGGACAGAAACCCCCAGATAGGCCTTTTTAAAGAAAATGCCTAAAAATACCATTTTTGCTTCAATTTGAAAACTATTTTTTGCTCTTCAGACTGTAAGATAAAATACATTTGAATTGATGATGCATTTCACAGCAAAAATACATCCCTTTTCATCTTGAAAATGCTGAAATGAGTTGTTACAAAATTTTTAACGTTTACCCCCTTTCTTAAAAATCAAAATGTTTAATTTAGATGAATGTGGGGGGTTTTTCCTAATGGAAACTCTTGATTACATTTTTACCCAACAGCTCTAATTAGAATTAACAATCACAGCTGATTCTTGGCGGAGTGATAAACAGCTGGACTGTGCAGCCCTCTCCACTCTGGGACTTCCAAACAAGCCCCAGCCCTGGCATTTTAGCCTTCTGCAACATTTTAGACTTGTCTAGTCACTGGAATTTATTTTTCTTTCTTTTTTTCCCCACCCTTTCTCCTCTGAGGGTTAGTTTTTACCAGTGCAGCATCTCTAACAGTCAGGGAACTTCACAGTGAGTTGAGATCGCATTGATTTCTCGAGGAAGAAGCCGCATACTAATTTTTCCTATTTTTCTCCCTTGAGGAATGCAGGTAACAGCTCCAGGAAGGCAGCTGGGTTTGTGGATATTATGTTCACCCACTGGCTGACAGGGAAGTCTGAGGTCTGTGGGACCATCATGGAACATGAGGAGATTTTGGCTGGTCTGGTGCAATGCTGGTGTTGCTGGGAAAGCACATGGGATTAAAGCAGAACAGATTAAGCCTGAGAGAAGCATCAGGTGAGGATCAGGGGATGGATCAGTCCATGCTATGCTGCCAGAGTTTCCCTCTGCCTCCAGGATGATCCTCACACCCCCCCAGCTCTTTGGGGCAAGGGAAGGAACACTGGAGCAGTGTGAAGGGAGAGGAAGGGACTGTGGTGGAGGGGAAGGGAAGATGTCAGAGTCTGCTCTTAAACCTCCAAACACTCTGTTCCAGGCACCCAGGCAGGCTTGTCCAGCCTTCAGAGGCAACCTCCAGAGAGCCAAGAGGCACTGGGACATCCTCCTTCATGAAACCAGTGTCCCCAGTGCCACAGTGACTCCTGGGCTGCTGTGTCCAGTGCTTTTCATCACTCATCCCTGTGCTGGCTCCATGCTAAGAAGGGCTCATCATCTCTCCCTGGAAACCAGCCCATGGCTTCAGCCTGTCCCACCCTGCCCCTCCCACTCCTCTGCCAAACACTTACTACCTTCTTGGACAAACCTGAGATAGTATTAAACAAGAGGGAGGTTTTCATACACAGATGTTCCTGTGATTAATGGATTAAGAGATTCTGTTTAAATTAAAGCCTTTCTTCATACTTCACATATCCAGCTTTCAGCTGTTACTCTTTCCCTTCTAGTCCTTTATAGAAGTCCCTGTGGACCTTGCTTGCCCCATCCCTTTTGCTGCAGTTTTCTCCCCACAGTGACCCAGGGATGTAGCTGGAACTCACTTCCCCCAAAGCCTTCACCCCACTGAGTCCTGGGCAGACCCTGCTGCTCCTGAACCCGCACTGTGGAGAGGAGGATGCTGTGAGCACAGCTTGTTTATACACAAAACCAACCCAGGAGAGGGGCTGTAAATGCCTCTTTATTTCCATATTTATCATTGCAGCTCAGATGGATGAGGAACCCAATGGAAAGTTTAGATGAAAGAGAGAAGAAATGAAAAAGTGTTGGCAAACAGCAGCTCAGCCGAGACTGGCAGCCTCAAGGGCTTCCAGAAGGAAAAAGGATTTCGATTACTGCACTGCTGCTCCATAACATCCCAATTCCCCTGCCATGCCAGGAGGGGTGGGGCAGCTGGGGAGCCCTGCCCTCCTGTGATCCCACCCCAGGGAGATGGTCCTGAGACCCCAAAGCAGCACATTTGGTCTTGATGTTTTACAGGGCTGATTTCTTCCTGGAGCAGCAGCAGAGTGTGGGTGTGGAGGCTCCATAAGGATCTCCAGGTGGTGGGCACTTGTGCCATGGTGGAAAGGAGCCACAAAGGCTTTGCTGGACACCTTTGGAACATCCAGTGCTGGGTGTTGGTGATGGATGATGATTTAAAGCCCATTTGTGCAGGGCTCATAACCATCCCCTCTCCCTTAGTGCTGCCATACTCCTGAGCTTGGTGGTCTCGTGTTTCCACCTCAGGGGAGTGTAGCGGTGTGGGTGCGTGGTGGGTTGCCCTGACCTTCCCGAAAGTGTCTCCTGAAGAAGCCATTCGGGCAGGCACACAGACAATCACTCAGTCCATGCACACACACACCACGGATAGCTCAGCAAATGAAAGGCAGGAGGGATCTTCTGTACAGAGTTCTGATGGGGTTTATTAGTGCACACACCAAAGGGGTCCAGGGAAAAAAGACAAGATCAGTGAGGGCCCAGGGTTAAGTACAAGGGCAAGTGAGGGCAGAGCAGAGGGGCCAGGGATCAGAGGGCACAGGGGTGGTACAAGGGCAGGCAAAGGCAACAATCAATAGAGAATATGGGGGCTGGCAAGCAAGGACATAAAAACCAATGAGGAGACAGGAAAAGGAGAACCGGGAATACATGGACAACAGAGGTGGGCAAGGCAAATGAATCAAAGGGAAAAGTGTACTGGGGTAAATGAAAATGGTGCTGCAGAGCACGATGAGGGAAGTCTTTTTTCGTGCCCTACGTACTGAGGCATTCCCAAAGCCTATGGTAGATTCTTCCAGGACATTGTCCTGGAAGTTTTCCTGATAGGCTCAAGGGCCTCCACAGGAGAGGTGTTTTATTAATTGTCCTTCCCTTGCTTCTGAGGCCGCGTGTGCTAAGATGTGGAGCTACATCAAATACAACGAAGAGGGAGTGGCAGCCAGGATGTGGTTCCTGGGGGAGGCAGCCAGAGAGGCAGGGATGGGTGCTGTGCATGGGCTTTCCAATGATCTGGAACCTTCAGCCCTGAGAGGGCCTGACTGCCCCCAGGCCAAGAGAGTCTGACAGTGCTGAGGAATAACCAGGGTTGTGTGTCTGTGACCAGGGTCTATTCCACGGGGAGGAGGCAGGGGATTGAACTGTCTCTTTGCTGCCTTCATGGCCCTCTGTGCTGGTGACTTTATTTTTCACCCAAATACCTGCCTGGGCACCCACAAAGGCCCCTGCCCAGGTAATTTGGCATTACTGCTTCTAGAAAGCGTCCCTGGGGTCACTGTCCCTGCCTGGTCACAGCTGAGCTGGTGGCACTGAAAACTTGGGTTTCCCTTCACACTCCTCCTGTACCTGCACGTCCCTGTGCTCTCACTCCGGGCTTTATTCTCCTCCCTCATTTGTGCCTGGCTCTGGAGGAGAGTGCTGGGAAGTGATCACTATCTTTGCTGATTTAATCCAAAGCTGGTGTCAGGCAGGAGCGAGCGAGGGCAGCCCGGGGGACCCTGCATGCGGCAAAGCACTCGGCAGGTCCGAACGGCACCGTTAATAACCGGGAGTGAAAGGCTGCAGCCACCCGGCACCACCGCCTCTCACACCAGGCACAGCTCGCCCTCCGTCCCGCAGCTGAAGCCCCCACAAGGACAGAGCTGTCCTGGGGATACGGCCCAGAGGGAGAGGAACCATCAGGGGCTGTCACCCAGCGGGATGCTGACCCCGAGCTGTGCCACACTGCACAGGCAGCAGCTCACCCGTGAATCTCGTGCTGCACCCCCGCTGGCAGAGCCCTTCCCTACAGCAGGGATGGCCCCTGGGCTCAGAGCATCCCACTTAGGACTCCAGAGCCTGCGAGGAACTGATGGCAAAAGCCCTTGGATGAGTGTCTTTTCGGCAGTGAATGAAATGGGATTTGTGCTGGTGGCATAAGAGGCTGCAAGTTGGACCCATCTGATCCTCATGGCAATTCAGAGAGGCTGCTGCTGACATGGCAGAACAAGTCCTGCAGTAACCTTCATGTCCCAGCACACAAAGTGGGTGAGAAAAAGCATTTTTGAAAATGACTGGGGAAACTCTGCAGCTGTGATGCCATCCTATCTCAAGCCCAGGGTTCCCCTCTGGCCTCTCTGGAGTCACATGTATTGCAAAAACGTTCTGCTCTGAACTCAGGCTGGGTCATGACTCACGTCTTGAGCTGTAAAAATGCATTTCATTGTGTCAGCACGGAAAGTGGCCGTGGGCAGCTCTCTGGCAGCAGTGAGCCAAGCCGGGGCAGGCTGTTCAACAATTACACCCACTGGAGCCCAAATTCCATCTCATAGTTTGCTGCAGCACACAAAAAGGTTGAGGGGAAGGAAAGGCTGGAGGGGAAAAGTTTTTCAGTTAAAAATCCTGGTATCTATCTATCTATCTATCTATCCAGTGGCTTGTCTGGCCACAAATCCATCTATTTTGGTGCAAGTGTGGAGTGCAAAGCCTGGACCTGCCACCTGGAAATGTGATCTCATGAGTCTCCTGCAGCCTTGTAGAGTTTGCTTCGTATCCAGAAGAGACATCTCTCTGGTGGTGGCATCCTGCCAGAGCAAAAAGGGCAACTGAACCTTCTGGATGTCTCTGCCTTGCTGTGTTAAACAGCATCCATGGCTTTTCTCTGGGTCTTCCCCAAACCAAAACTACTTGCAGGTACTTTTAGTATGAAAAATTCACTAAAAACTGAGAGTTACCTGTTGAGGAGCAGCACTGTGAGGCTTCACAGCAATGGCACCTTGTGACTTAATTCTGCTTTTGGACTTAAATGTCCGATTACGTCTCTAGGTGTTGTTTAGCACCAGGCAAGTAATTTCATTTGTGACCAAATTTGGGACACATTGCCACAACTTAGCTACTGGAGAAGCCTAACAGCCCTGAGGAGAGAAGCCTGGTGGCTTCTTGACGAGCACCTGGCAGATCTGGGCACAAACCCACACACCTCTTCTTGAAGAAAATCTGAATTCCTTAAAGGAAGGGGTTTAACCAGGAGGGATCAGTTCCATGGAGTGCAGGGGCCCTTGTGGTTCAGGACAGTGATGCTGTGGGACCAGGACAGGGGCTCTGTGCTCATTAATGCTCTGGGCACTAATGAAGCCCAGGAGCAGCTGCAAACAGAGCCAGCTGAAGGATTCCTGCTGCCTCCCACCAACGCTGCCCACGATTCATCAATTACCTATCTGCTTAGTCCTTTTCTCCATCCTTTTACAATCTAAATAGCACATTTTATAGTTGCTGCTAAGTGATGTGATCAACATCAATTACCTACTAAAAGAGAATCAAGTCTTGATTTAAAATTAAGTGCTGCATTTTCCCATGTTCTTTATATGTAGCCAACAGAATAATTGCAGTGACATAAAAACTAATTACACAACTCCACAATTAGGCCTCCCTCCTAGTGCTGTGATTGTCTTTAAAGTACACTGATGAAAAATTACTCCCAGTCCCAAATTACTCTCTCACACCCCTCTTCTCTAATACCTTTGGAAAAAGCCCTCTACCTTATCAGAGCAAAGAGAGGAACTCAAGATGCAGAAGGTACTACATGCAGAGTATATTTTCTTATTGTTTTGATGTGGGAGTGGTTTCAGATGTGGAATTTGGTCGGGACTGCCCAGGGATGCAGCAGTGCTCCTCTCTGGATGGACTGATCTCAGTGAGGCTTCCCAAACTGCCTGGTGGCTGGTGTGCCAGCACCCTGAGACAAGCAGGGAGAAAATCCTCTTCCCAGTGCCCCACCCGACATTTGGCTCCTGGGCTGCAAACAGAGAGACCAGTCCAGCCTGGCTGCCAGCCTTGGGCTTGGTGTGTGGAGCCCAAAAGGAGAAGGAAGAGTACAGCAGTGCTTTCACCCATCCAAAGGCCAGGAGTTACACTGAGGCAGCAATCATGTAAGCTGCCTGAAAAACCATAAACCCCAACAAAAATCATAAACATCAATAAAGCTCTGGTGCACTTCTGACAGGCTTTGAGGGATTTGATTCCAGATTATGTTTTTGAGATGTTTACAACCAACCTGGAAAGACTGAAAATATTCAATTACTGGCAAGGAGAACTGAGATTTGCTTACAGTCAATCTCTTGCCTCCAGGATCTCTGTGGGTGCCAGCAGTGAAACACAGCATGGGTGAGCAGAGCCATGGGGACAGTCACCCAGGGACAGGTCCCCCTGATGTCGTTGAGCATCTTTCACTGGATAATTAAGGATTATAGGTTTAATTTTGGGGCTGGCAGGTTAGTTTTGGCTGCTGTGTGGTGGATCCCATGACCTGTTTCTCAGCCACAGCCCAGCTCTGCCAGGGAGGGTTGCACAGCTCGTGGCTGTCGATTTTCCATCATTTCTGAAATGCCATCACTCAGTCGCAGTCGGGAGAGGGGTGGGAAATGTTTTGGCATGATTTTAATCAGCAGAGTGCTTTGAGTGAATGAGGTGAAGGGACCAGTGAGCTCCCTGTGCCTTCTCCAACTTTCTCACCTCATTTCAGCATCAGCCAGGGTGCCAAGGCTGAGAATTTACACCCTTGTATTTACCTGAAACCTCACTACCTTCCTCAAAACCTGTGAAAAATAAACGGGGTGGTGAAGGAGCCTGTGGCAGGGACAATGTGATGTGTGAGGCCAGCATCTCCTGATCATTGTGAATATTCCCTCTGGATCCCCAGCAACCATCCCAGACATCCCCACCTTGTCACCAGCCCACAGCACTGACTGCCGCCTCCAGGCCTTCCTTGGCCATCTCCAGGGCTGGGGACTCCAACACCTCCCCGGGCGGCCCCTGCCAAGGCCTGGCCACCCTTTCTATGGAGAAATTCCTCTAGAATTTCAACCGAACAAGATGCAGAGAGGCGGCCCCAGCCAGGCAGTCCTGTTAGTCCCTTCCTGAGGGACAGATCCTCCAGGATGGGGCTACTGCCCGCTGCCCGGGACAGGCCGTCCCCACAGGCAGGGAGGCTCCTGCCCGCCCAGCGCATCCCCGGCTTCCGGGACCCGATCCAGGACACGGCTCAGCCTGGCCCGGGACACGGCTCAGGCTCAGCCCGGCGAACGCACCCTGGGACACGGCTCAGGCTCAGCCCGGTGAACACAGCCCGGGACACGGCTCAGGCTCAGCCCGGCGAACTCAGCCTGGGACACGGCTCAGGCTCAGCCCGGTGAACACAGCCCGGGACACGGCTCAGGCTCAGCCCGGCGAACTCAGCCCGGGACACGGCTCAGGCTCAGCCCGGGACACGGCTCAGGCTCAGCCCGGCGAACTCAGCCCGGGACACGGCTCAGGCTCAGCCCGGTGAACACAGCCCGGGACACGGCTCAGGCTCAGCCCGGCCCGGGACACGGCTCAGGCTCAGCCCGGCCCGGGACACGGCTCAGGCTCAGCCCGGCCCGGGACACGGCTCAGGCTCAGCCCGGCCCGGGACACGGCTCAGGCTCAGCCCGGCCCGGGACACGGCTCAGGCTCAGCCCGGCCCGGGACACGGCTCAGGCTCAGCCCGGCCCGGGACACGGCTCAGGCTCAGCCCGGCGAACGCAGGCCCGAACACGCGCGTTTCGGGTCAGCGCTGCTGCCGCTGCCGCCTCCCGGGTCACGGGCGGGGCCAGGGGCGGGGCCAAGGCAGGAGGCGGGGCCAAACCGTGCAGGGTCAGGGGGTGTGGCCAAGGTTGGGGGCCGTGCTGACTGAGCAGGGCGGGGCCAAAGGCAGGAGCTGGGCCAAGGACGGCGCTGATTGGCTGGAGCTGGGCCGGGGGCGGGGCGGCTGGGGCCGGGCGGAGCGTGCGCAGTGCGGAGCGGTGAGTCGGGGTGGGGGGGCTGCGGTGGGAGGTGTTGTTGGTGCCCCGTGAGGGCCGGGCCGTAACTCCGGGTCGGGGAGCGGGACCAGGACGCAGCCCCGGGCCCGGGCCCCGTGGGCACCGGCCGCTGCCTCCCCTGCGTTGCCCTCGCGCGATCGGAGCCGGCAGTGAGGCCTTGCTGGGGCAGGGGCTGCCCGCCGCCCCGGTTCCCCTCAGAGCGGCCGTGGCCGGGCCGCGGGGGCTCGGGCAGAGCTGGCAGCTGCTGCGGCTGCAGCGTTGCTGCAGGGACCGCAGACGCGGGCCCTGGGACGGGCACTTAGGCGGGGACAGGACAGGGATCCCGTACACGGAGGCGTTTTAAACATAAATATTTACACGTAAGTTTCCCCCAAGTGGCACAAGTTTGGATCCTGCCTGGAGAAGAAGGCTGGGCTGGGTGACCTCCGGCCTGCTGTGCGCCCAGGGTGCTGTGGAATAAAAACATGCTGGAACCTCTGGAGTAGCTCTGGGATATTAAAATGGATGTTTCTTGAGGGTGTGCGCTCTGTAACACGAGGTCTGAATTTTAAAACTATTTTAATTGTTTTGGTACAAGCTTGCATATGGCTCTCTGGCTGGAGAACTGGTAGAACAAGGCCAGGAAGGGAACGCTGAGCAAATGGGATTTTGTATATAAACACTGTTTGGAATGTTGCCTTAAAACGTTTAGGTTCTTTGATTGACTAACACTTGGGTTAGGAGCGATCTTTGACAGAGCTCTGACACCGCCCACCTTCGGGAGGGTCTGGATTGACACCAAGTTCTGTAGACACTTCCTTAGGGCCAAGTTATTTATTCTGCAGTGTTTTTCTGCTAGAAGTAACTCAGTCCAAGTGCGGCGCAGAGGCAGAGCTGCCTGCACCAGTGCTGCTCAGTTTGCCTGCCAAAGGAGGATAATCTGCAGAGGCATTTCTGTGGTGGAGCTGTCTGTGGAAGAGGCTGCTCCGTGCACAGCCCGGCAGGAACCTTTTAAGTGCAGATAAGTCTCCAGAGGACGTTAGAAGACGATGACACACCCTGTCATTTACCGAACGTGCTGCTGCAGTGTTCCTGCTCCCTGTGATCGTTTGAATTCGTTTGTTCTCTGGGAGCAGCATTGTTAAGGGATGGACTTCTAATCCTCTCTCTTTTCTTTCCCCCAACCCTGCCTTAAAATGACCCAGTCTGGTCCACTTTATTTTCCAGCAGCCTCTAGGGCATTTCTGTGGTGGAAGTATCCAAAATACTGTCCTGGAAACTCCAGTGTAGGAGTCCAGGTACCAGATGTGAGAGGAGTTCAGTTCCTGGAGGCTGCTGTCTGTGTGGCCATGTATTTACTAATTTTGAAGGGATATGAATACGATTCTTTGGAAGAAATCAGCTGGAAAAAATTCCTGGTGAACTGTCAGAACAGCCTCTGAACCCACAGTGTTGTCCCTGTGTCCTGATGAAGCACAAGAGCAGGGCTGGTGCTAGTGCCACCACCTTCTCCCTTTTTACAGTGGAGAATTCCTTTAGCCTGAGCAGTAAATGCTTGGAAAACTCCAGCACCCCCAAACCTGTCTCTATCTGCTTCTGCTTGGGTTGGGCAGGTGGGGCTGAAAGCACAGCAGCCATACCTTGAGAATTTGTGAGGCAGTGGATTATTAGGATAAATTCAGGGATAATTGTCAGCCTTTCTATGTGCTAATCCTCTGTGCTACTGACTCTCTCCGTGGCTTTTAGAACCCACCTCAGCTCTTACACTCAGCGTTCTCCTCTGAGAAATAATGCTCGACTCAGGCTCGTGAGGGAGGTGAATCAGCTTTAATTAAGATTTGCCGAGCGCTTTGTTGATAAGTTCTCAATAGCTGGTTGCTATTTTTTATGAACATGCAGATATTCTTAGCACCTGAAGTGGGAAGTGACACAACGCTGGGGATCTCTGGGAAGCCGCCCTGCAAAGGGAGACAGCGCCTGCTTACTGAGGCTTTGTCAAATCCATTCTGGCTGTGGTTCATGAGGCAGCTCAGCAAAACCCCAAATCCCTCAGAGTCTTTGGGAAATCTGAAATGTTCCTGAGAGCTAAACCCTGCTTTTGTGAGAGATTTGTAGCTTTTGCCCCCTTGCTGGATTTCTCCTAAGCTGCTGGTTGAGTTTGGTGCAGCTCTGTTCTGGTGGCACCAGCTGTTGTTGCCTTGCTTGTGACACCTTTGTGCCAATGACTTCAATGGCTTTCAACAACTGTCCCCTCAAATTAAGGTGTCGAGGGTAGGCAGGGCTGGGTGACGGCCCTTGTGGGCTTCAGGTGGTTGCAGAGATCAGTGGGGTTGTGTGGGGTGGGAGAGGAGGAGGAGAGCTGGGAAGCTGTGCCCTTCCCCAGGGCAGCATCCCAATCCCTGCTGGCTTCTCTGCTGCAGCAGCGAGGTGGCAAATGCAGCTGGACGAGCTTTGTTTGTGAGGGATAGCAATGGCCTGAATGGAAATGGTCACAGTGGTGTGGGGTGTGTGGTGTGTGTGGGTGCCCCTCAGCAGGATGAGGAGCTCTATTTTGTTTTGGGGAAGAGAAGGCTGTTCATTTGGCTTTGCCACTGCTGTAGGAGTAGCCAGATAGAGGGTGCTAAGATGAAATACAGGGCTGGAACAGCCTCCTTGTCTGTGGCCCTGTCCTGAGATAGATACTCATCTCCAGGACAGTGGTGAATGGTAGTGCAGGGAGGACAGGGCCCAGTTCCCCCTGGGCCTTGATGGAATCCCAGTCTCAGAGAGCCTGACAGCTCACCTAACTTGCCCTTGCAGCAAACTGAGCAGCCAGTTTGTCTCTTGCCTTCACAGAATGGGGAACCCATGGCTGGTTGTCCTTGTAAGTAAACCCTTGCTAAAATCTGCGAGCTGGTACTGGCCCTGGAGAGCACAGGGATGGAGAAACCCTCCCCCCAAGCTGGTATGGGACAGCATATTTTGTGCTGCTGATGGCTCTGCTGGCTGCCCAGACCCTCTGGTTTGTCTGTGACTCAGAGGGGATACCCAGCATGGAGCCCAGAATTGGGTATTTTATGTTCCTGGATCACAGAGGGATGTTCTTTGGAGCCCTGGTGTCACAGCACTGGCACATTTAGTCTGGTCCCCAGTTTTCCCCAGGTTCCCTCTGTCTGGAGAGCTTTCCCCTGGATCTCTCTGTGCTTGATCTCTGTGCTCTTTGCAAAGGTGCTTCTTTGCATTGTTTTCCTTGCTTTTCTTTCTATTGATTTGTGGGTGTTTTGGGAACTTTTCTTCAGTTTATCAATTCCGATCATGACCTCCAGAGTGCTTCCAGCTCTTAACTCCTGGGCATCCTTTCAGGTTTTATGAAAGTGCTTTCTCTTTCGTTGTTCAAACCATTAATGGAAAGGATGAACAGAAGCAGACCTGGGCTGAGCTCCCAGGGCCCATACACAAGGATTTCTCCTGTGGTGACGGGGAATTGCTGATAGCTGCCCCTCAGGTGCGTGGGGTTGATTTGCTTTGATTGGTCTTTTTTTTTCTCACCTAGTAATGAGCACTGGGCCTCATTAAGGTGAGCTCACCCAGACCCAACTTCTCTGGCTTTTGAAAGCACTGGATGGATGGAGTGCAAAGCCTGCTTTGTGCTGGTCAGAGGTGTGATGGGCAGCTCTCTGTGGTGAGGCACTGTGCTCTCCTTCTGAAGGCTTAGGTGATTTTTAACAGCTTTCATGAACTTCATTTACCTGGGGCTTCTTGCTGACCTTTGCTGAGACTGGCACAGCTCCAAAGCAATCCTCAGCCCTGCTTCCCACTCAGAGGTGCCTCAGCAGTGGGCTGTGCATGGGGGAGATTGTGTCCAGCATCTCCTGCTCCCCTTTATTTCTCCATAGATCTCTCTTCAGTGAGAGCTGGGCTTGTCTGTCTGTGACTAAGGTAGCAAAAATACATTTTTTCTCCTCAAGCAATTCCAAGTTCCTTATGTGGTTGCTCTTCTCTGGAAAAGATAAAACTCTTTGCTCTGAAGAAATTAATGACACTCAGTTCTAGTCCTAAATAGCGTGTCACAGTGGGAGTGGTTGCAGGATACCTCACTGCACCAGGGCTCTGCTGTCACCTCAGTGCCAGCTGCTTAAGGATGAGAGCTGTTCCTTGAGCTGAAATAGATTTCACTGGAGCAAACATCACTGCCCAAGCAGGACCAGCTCTACCCTGGCCGAGTTCTTGAGTACTGGGCTCAGCTGCTGGGCTCAGCTGCCTGAAGTTTAAGAATTGGTCCTTTTCTGAAGTGCTCTTCCACCTGTTATTCCGTCTTTCTTTGCACATGGCTGTAACTGTGGGGTGAAATTTGGGCCCCACCAAATTTAAGGACAACATAGGAATCCTCTGTGGTGTTCATGCCTTCCTCCTCTCCAGGCTGGTAACCTGTGGTACCCAGCTGTTCATTCCAGCTGTGCTTCAGGGGCACCATCAACAGGATGGAGATACTTTGCCCTCTTTGTTCTCCTGTATTGGTCCATGGCTGATGGTAGAGTCATAGAATCATGGAATATTCCAAGTTGGAAGGCACCCACAAGCACCTTTGAGTCCAACTTGGTGGGTGCTCTGACCTAATTTCAGGGTGAGGGAAAAGAAATTCAGTCTTCCTAAAACATTCCTATGTCTTCTGTTGGATTCTTCCTTACTTTTCTCCAGGGGGCTGCATGCTGTAGTTAAATATGGATGGAAAGGTTGTGTTGCACTCTGGATTACAGCTGAATCTCAGTGGTGGATAAATTGCATCCCAAGTCTAGTTTGCAAAGCCCTTTGGGCTTCACGGGCTGCAGGAAACTGTATTTTATTCTAGATGTGTTTGCTGATAATTCCATAGGATTTGCAGACAGCAGGTTGTAAGAGCCCTGATTATAGTGGTTCCCTGTGCAGTCAGACTCTGCCCAAATAATTCAAGTGCCTGCTGCAGAGAGAGGGAAAGGAAGATGGAAAGATGATTTAGAAATCTCTGGAGTAGATGGGAGGAAGATGCATCTGTTGATCTGAAGGAGATACCAAGCCATGTATATGCCTTTAAATATCTAAATAAAAGTCAGGATTTTTTTTAAATGGTTGCCTACTCTAAGCCCAAATAATTCCTTTAACAAGAGGTTTTAAAGGTTTAACTTAATTTTAGAATTTTTATTTCAACCATACTTCCATAAAATGAACTTTTTGAATGCAGAATGCTTTAATATCTTCCATGTTGGTGCTCATTTGCAAGAAATCTCTGCACAGTTATTTCTTATGTACCAGTTAAATCTATCAGCCAACAGATGTCAAGTGTAGCAAAAATGCTATAATAATATTATGGTCTAATAATAGTTCTAATGATTCTAATTACCTAGTGCAGCTTTAGAGAGAGGCAGATTCAGAAAGGAGTGCAAAGGAGGTGTTTAACCTTGAACTGCAGAAGCAGGGCACTTCCAGAGGTGCCTGTGCTGTGCTCCCTCCTCCCTACTGAACATCCCATTCCCTTTATTTCTTCCAGCAAACTGGGAGCAGCACTCTGGTGTCTTTTAAATGCTCAGACCTCATTCTGGCTGTGTTCATGAGAGTGCTGGCGAGCTGAGGATGAGCACATTTCCTGCAATACCTGGGAGTGTGGAGCCTGCTCATTTTTAACCTCTGTCTGCCCTGCTCTTGGCATGCTCCCTGTGACTGTGGCACTCAATCCCACTGCTCCCACCTCGGGAAGGTGCGGAGCCTCAGCAATCTCCATCCTCTATGCAAGCTGCTTGTGCTGCTTTTAAGTGTCAGGGGAGGCTTTGCCACAGCCTGGGAAGCACAAAGCCAGAATCTCCTGATGGGAGAGAGTTTGGGGGTGTGCAGGTGAGTGGCTGTGAGTTGTTGATCCGTACAGAGGCTTTGGTGTGGGGGTAGGAGAGCATTTGGTTGGTGCCTGAGTGCTGTGCTTGCCTTGCCTTCCACAGCCTGGCCCCACAGAGCCTTGTCAGTCTCCTTCCCCAACTGCTCCGTGTGCCAGCTCTGTTTCATCCCTCCCTGTGCCCTTTTACCACCATATTTTTCCTTTAGTAAGGATCTGGGCTGTGTTTGCTGTATTCCTCTGGGGTTTTTGCCTGATGTTGCTGAGTGCTGTTAGTGCCTTGGGGTGCCAGTGCTCGTTGTTGCTGTGGTGTAATGGATCCCCTCGTGCCACAGCTGCTCATGTTAATCCTGTGACATGCAGGGGTGAGGAGACCCTGGTTCACAGAGCAGCAGCTCTGCTTCCACAGAGGAAGCTCTGCGTGGGCTGGAAGTTGACAGCTTTCAATGATTATATGCTGAACCTTCTTCCTATAAATAATTGATCCACAGGCTGATGAGAACTACAGGATACTTGTGTCTCAGTTGCTGCTCCCTGGCATGGACAGCAGCTGGAAATCTACTGTTTTCCTATAAAATGGATCCAGAGGTGCCCTTGCAAGGTTTTCTTTATTTCCAGCCTGCTTGTAGGCTGACATGCTCTGCTTCTTGGGAAAGCCCTGCTGCCAACACCTGCAGCACACCTTGTCCCAGGGCTCATGAGAGCTCTGCCACCTTCAGCCTTTCCCTTGGGGACATTCAGCCTTTCCCTTGGGGAGCTTCAGCCTTCCCTTGGGGACGTTCAGCCTTTCCCCTGGGAACGTTCAGCCTTTCCCTTGGGGATGTTCAGCCTTCCCCTGGGGATGTTCAGCCTTTCCCTTGGGGACGTTCAGCCTTTCCTTTGGGGACATTCAGCCTTTCCCTTGGGGAGCTTCAGCCTTCCCTTGGGGACGTTCAGCCTTTCCCATGGGGACATTCAGCCTTTCCCTTGGGGAGGTTTTCCTTCTTGCTGGAGTCAGTGCCTGTGTGTTGGTGCATCACCATGGAGATGAGGCCACAGGAGCTGCAGGGCGCAGCCTTTTCCAGGCTCACGTGAAGAAGGGTGCAGTAACAGGCTCCTCTTATTTAGGGAAAATGATTTCTTAGAGTAAATAAATCATCAAGGAACACTTGGCATCATCCCAGGTGCTATTGAGGGGAAGGGCTTTTGAAGCCAGAGCTGTGAGGCTCATGCAATATTCACTTCATTTGCTGTGTTCCACATGGGCGTTGCCACTGTGCCCAGCACTGACTCACTGACCCACTCGTGCTTTTATTTACCCCGAGATAACAAAGCTCCTGTCACTTTTCTCCTCCCTGTGTAAGTATTTCTCATCCTGCCACAACAGCACCTTCCTGCATCCCTTTCCTTGGCCATGGAGTGTCCAGGCTTTCAGTGCTTCGAGTGGTTACGAGGCTTCTCTTCCCATGGCTGCTGCTGCTTTGGCTGGGTTTGCAGAGGACATGGAGGGTGTGTGGCTGCAGTGAGCTCTCCCCCGTGCAGAAACACCTCTCTGGGTTGAGAGGTTGTGCCAGCACACCCCAAAACCCCGCCTGGTCATCCTGACACTCTTGGGGGGTTGGGGACACTGCCCTTTCCACGTGCCTGGCCCTGGCACACTCTTTCCTTCTCTAATTCCTGGTACACAGAACCCTCCCAACATGGTCTGGAAGAGCCCTGTGGCACTTCTCTGCCTCATTGCCTCCAGGTCTCATTTCAGACTTCATCTGTAAATATCTCTTTGCCCTTGCTAAAAACACTGGCTCTTAATTTCTCTCTGCAGGAGTATTATTTAATTTGTAACAGTTTTAGGACATTATTTGAAAAATCCGATATGAAGCTGTATTTCATTTACTGTAATGATCCTCTAATGCAGGCATATTTCAAAGGCAGGCGATGCAGTACTGTGGGGTTTAATTAAATTTTGTTTTTCAAGTAAGCATCAATAGACAGACAATAACAAATGGTGGACAATATGCATACAGAACAAAGTCTCTTCATTTTCCTTTTCAAGACTGTGGAAGTGAAAATGCATAGCCCTTAAAATGGACTTGGCCTGCTCACAACTGCTGCTTTAGTGTAGTTAACTCACTTCAGGAAGAGTTTCTTCTTCTTACTCTGCCTTAATTAATTTTCTTGCTCTCTTCCTGCCCACAAAATAAACTGTTACGCTGTGGAAAATTTCCAGCAGGAGCTGCGGGTGATCTAAGTGCTTCTGCAAGTTCTGGATGTAGTTTTGAATACTGCGTTGGTACCTAGTGTGTGACGACTCCTCCAGATGGGCCCTCCTGAGGGTGACGGAACAGAAGGGCTGGGTGTGAGGTTCCTGTCTCTGGGAACTGGACATGGCATGTGCCAGCCTTGGAAAGGGAGGGAAAAATGATGTTGCTGCCATGGTTGTACTTAAATCAGGAATCAGCAAGTGGCTCTGGAGTGCATTTTGTTCCTTTTCTCCCAGCAAGCGTGGGGTAATCAAGCACAGAGTGTAAGTGGGGAAGCTCGGGAAGAGTGTTCCACGTCAGCAGGAGGCTTCTGGGCACCATCCTAGTACTCACAGCGTGGCACTTGGACACATGTTCTTGGGTAAAGAAATTTGTCAGTGGTGTTGTAAATGGGCTCCTTTGTTCAGCTTTGAGGGGCAGGGTGAGATGGGGTGACTGAGGCTGATTTGGTTTTCTCCAGGTGTCTGGAGAATTTACCATTGTTGAGGAACAGAACCAGAGTTTGCTGAGGAACCTGATGGAGTGTGAGTCCCTCTGCGCTCCAGCCCTTTGATTCTCTCTGAAATTTCTCAAAGGCAGAGAGCTGAAAAAAGCATGAATTTTTCAGAGAAAGAGTCTCCATTCAGAGATGTGAGTTCAAGCCATGTCCTGGGTTGATGCCTAAAGCTTTGCCTGCTTAGCCTGCCTTCAAAGGCTGGGGGCAAGGGCTGTGCCTGGAGCTGGCACTGCTTTCCACCACTGAGCTGGGCTGGATCACAGTCCAGAGAGCTGTTGGCTGGAAACTGGAGTGTGCAAGGGCTGGGAATCTGTAGGAACCTGACTCCTGATATCTGTGCAGCTGTAAGTGCCTGACAGGCATCACTGTGAGTGACAGACTGCAGGCTGTAACCTCCTCCTCCCCAGGATCTCGGTGTAACACTTCCCTGGTTCCAGGCACAGCCTGTGTTTGCTCCTTGCTGGAAGCAGCACCCTGAGTCCTTTACAGCTGTCCTGGTGCCTGGGCCAGCTGAGTGTTGTGTTCTGAGCTGGCTGAGAGGCTTCTGGAACAATGGATGGGGTCCTGTGCTCTGTGCCAGTCCCCGTGGCTGGAGAGGAGTCCTGGTACAGATAAGAGGGGTCTAAATATAACTTGTCATCAGGCACTGGATGCTCTTTAAATAAACTGGAAAAGCCCCACACAGCTAAGGTTTGTACTGGCCCAGCTAATGCCGGGAGAATGCCCTGTGCCTGATTTCTTGTTCTTGCCTTGTTCCTTGCTTTAGGCTGCCAGATTTCCCATTTGCTCAGTTCTTTTTGTTGATAGGCTGTGTTGAGGTTTTGTTGCTGGGGTCTGGGGCAGGAGGTTGCTTTCTGGCTTGATGTGACTTGAAGCAACACCTCCAGCTTCTCCTGTCCTTCCTTTGCATCTCCTGCCTTTCTCCCTGTGGCTGCTCTCACTTTGCCATAACTAATCTCTGCCCAGCCAGGAACCTCAGGCCTCTTGCAGACTTGCTTTTATGGGGCTGTTATCCATCATTTATAGCAAGAGAGGCTTTCCTGGCTAGGGCAGTGCTCAGGTGGCTGCTCCCAGATGGGGCCCATGGAACATCTGGGGCCAGAGGCTGAGCCCTGGGCTGAGGGATGTGCCCTCTGTGCAGCCCAGGGAGCGCTTGAGCCTGTTCTTCACAGGAGCAGGTGAGTGATTTGAGATCCTCACAGTACTGCTGGCACGATTTATTCTTGCAGAAGTGCCCACAGCAGTTTTAGGGGTTTGTTCTGCCCAGCAGGATTACAGACAAGGACATGCCTGGGCCCTGTGCTTTAGTGGTTCTTGCAGGACTGTGCAGTAAACAGGACTTGTGGGGGGCCTCAATGCAAGGGCACAAGCCCAGTGCATGAAAAGCTGCAATGGTTCTTGGGAATGAACAACAACAAAAAAAACTCTCGAGGACTATTTAAAAGGAAAAACTGTTAACCGGTAATTCAGTTTTGAGGGAATTCTGGTAACAGGAGAGCATGTGCTGTCTGGGAGGGGAGAAGCACTTGCTCAGACAGGTGATAATCCATTGCAGCGTGTTCCAGACGCTTGACAGATATCAGCCCTTCTCAGGCCTCCCTGGGATGAGCAAGGTGCTGTGCCACTGGATGAGGAATGTGGAGTTTCTGGACTATGCAGAGTGATGATTTAAACACCAAATCCTGGTTCCTGATGGGATATGCTGGTGGCTGCCTGGCGTGGGGTTGCTGCACGGGAGCTGATGTCTCACAACAACTGTGCTGGGCTCTGCAAGCACTTGGGGCTGACACCGGCCAGCTCACTTTCTTGGATTTCTCCTTTGGAGTTTGGCAGCCGTCTGCTTCAGGGAGCACAGTGGCCTCATAAGAGTTTATTTGATCTGACACATGACAAATTGTTTCTGCTGGCGGCTACTTGAGGCGCAGTCTGTTCGCTGGCAGCCGCGGCTCTGCGGGCGCGGGGAAGGGGAGGAAGGCAGGCCTGCCTCCTCCTCTCAGGAAACACCAGCACAGGGAGCATTGCTGGGACCCCCTGCCATCCCAACCCCCCTCCTGCTGGTTGATAATGGTGCTGTTGGCAAGGATTATTGATAATGTTTGTGTGCTGGGTGTGTCTGCAGGTGCTGGCTGTAGTTCCCATGGCGTGTTGGCTGCAGGGTAGAGGAGAACCTGTGTTCTGGAACCAGACCCAGTTGCCATTAAAAACGCTTTGTTAAGTTCCCTTTTTTAGGACACCCTTTTAGCTCTGCAATGAGGAGCAGAATATTACATTCCTCAGCAGAATAAAAAGTACCTGTCCCCTGTGAGATAGTGTAAATACATTTTATCTGTTCTATTACCTGCAGTTTTCAGAATATGTCCCCTAAGCATTTTAATCTTGTTTTCCAGCGTTGTCTCAGAGTGAGGAATTGCTCCTATTTGCAACTTTGGGAATGATTACTTGTTCATTAATTTCTTCCCTTTCCTGCTGTCCATCTATTATTGCTTCCAAGAGAAAAAAAAACCTCTCTGTAAATCTCTGTCCAAACAGGGCTGAGTGCCTGATGAGACAGAGAGTTATGTGTGCTGGGCACGTGTTCCTGGGAGCTCATCCTGGAGCCCTGGGTGTTGCTGTTCAATGCCCTTGGGCACACAGAGCCCACTGGGTGATGCCTTTTCCTTGCTCTTAAAATTAAGATCCAGACGTGGTTAGGGGATAAAGGGTTTTTATCTCGATGTTTAATAAGGATCTTTATGGTGCAACACTTCGCCAAGGCGGAATGCACTGACACGCACGCACTCGGTACATCACATACACAATTTTATAGACCTTGCAAATCAGCATATTTAACAAAGATGCCTCAATGAGGAACTTGAATGAATAGTGTGGTATCTTCCTATTTCAATATATTCCTCTCTAGATGGGCTTAATTTTAGTTTACAGGATGTATTTTAGAGGGGACCTTGGTTTCTCAAGATAGCATAAGGCTTTCCTGCCTCCATCTGTGAGACCTTTAGCACGTTTGGTTTTCTGGCCTAACAGAGGGCCAGGCTTATGCTAAGTTATCAGACTTAAGGAATTACAAGTATGCATATTAAGGGCACTGAGAATACATAACAGGTGTATATAAAAGAGAAGGCAAAAAAAGTAGTCACTGCATCACAGGTGCCCGGACTGGCTCCCTGCTCCTTGCCCTGGGATGAACAAGCCCAGCAGGCAGCACGTGTCTGGGCAGTTGGGCATGCCTGGAGCACATCTGGAGCATGGTGGTGAGGCAGGAGCTGGAGGCCAGGGCAGCTCCAGCACCCCAGCAAGGCTTTGCTCCTGCTGTGCTTTGCCTGCAGTGCTGGGGCCGTTATGAAACAGGAACGAGACGGGACAATGCAGAGCAGTTCCTGCTGCCACGCTTTTGTCCAGCAGCTAAAAGCTGGTTCAGAGGGTTTTGTGGAAGCCTTGTTTGCTTTGGTCTTTTTTTGCTCTTTCTTTAAGTACAGACTTAAAAGGGCTGGAGACTGGAGGCCACTGTAATTATTATTTCTTCCTGAATAGCACAATAAATGTACCGTTTGTTCCATAAATGACAGGGTCCTTGCCTCAGAAAACATATGCAGCCTGTTCCCACTGCTGCTCCCTTTGACATGTGAGGAACTGCCCCTGCCTGCCTCTGGGTGTGTGGAGATTTCTCACTCCCTCACTGGGGTCAGTGCCAAAACTTGTCTTGACATGTGACGTGTGTGGTCACTGGAAGTCACTGTGGAGGCTGTCACTGAAACAGCCTGGATTCACAGAGCAGCTTCATTTAGATGGCAGCTGATGGAGGAGCTCTGCAGAAGAGCTGGGGATAAAATCTGTGTGCAGGAGGGGACAGCTGAGGTCTATGGTCATTGTGGCAGAAGCTCAGACAGGCACAGACGTGGTCTGGCAGACCTGCGGTGGATGTGCCATGTCCCACCTGCCGTGGCACCGCTGGGATGCACAGGCAGCTGCTCAGGATGTTCTGGTGTCTCACAGCAGAGGAAGGTGCTGCAGGTGCATCTTTGATCAGAGCAGAGGGTGTGTGTGGGAACAGCTTGCTCAGTCTGACAGCAGATTTCGTGCTCTTGGCTTTGCCAATCACCTTACAACAAACACCAAGACACGGAGAGTGAAAGTCCCTGTGTCCTTTGGCTGCTGCAGAGGTGTTTGCAGAGCCAGCAGGTGCAGTGACAGCCAGGACTGTCAAAGGAAGAACCCTCTGTGGACCAGTGCTGCTCAATTATTGAGATATGCCAGTCCATGAAATGGCTCTTTATATAATCCTCACCAAAAGGATTTTCGTTTTGACTGTCTGGATCTTCTGCTGTTGGTCTGAGCTCCACTTGAGAAACAGTGGTTTGACTTGACTGGAAGGTACTGAGGTTACAAACAGATTAACTGTCCCTTGGAAGAGAAAATTGTGGAGGAAACCCACTCAGTTCTGGTCACATCTCCGTTCTCCTCCTTCCTCAGTGCAGGTTTTGGAGTGCTCTGGCTGAGGGGCACCACAGCTCTGAGGAGCAGGGAGCCTTGTCATGGAGCCCAGGAGGGACCTGTGTACCTCTTGAATTCCCTCTCCATGACCCATCAGTTCAGATATCCACGGGGCAGCAGAGCATTCCTGGGAGAGGAGCCGGATGCGGTGGCTGCTGCGGTTCCAGCGGCACATGCGGGGTCCCATGGCAGCGCAGGCATTCACAGGAGAGCTCTTTCCTAACCTCTGCTGGGATTCATGACACGTGCAGAGACAGGTTCTCTGCTTAGTCAGCATTTTATAAGGATTTAAGGCTGAGGAGCTCTTTGAAGCACCGATGCAGCTTGTTCTGCCATGACAAGGTGGAGATGAACGCTGGTGTGACTTCCATTCCCCAAGGAAAATGCTCCACGGATCACAAGCTGTGGCTCTGCTGCTGTTTGAAGAGACCAGAGGAGTCTCAGATCCAAGCACTCAGGGCCATATCAAAGCCTTCCCCTCTGAAGCTGAGGTACTGGGGAGCACCAGCTCCATGTTCATTGTGTTTGGGCAGCAGAAGGAAAGAACCCTGAACCAGGAGTCACTTGGGGGATCAAAGCTCTGCTTAGCAGAGGCTGACGAGGCAAAAAGCCAGGATGGCAGCAGGAAGGACACAAACCCTTCAGAAGATCTGGGCCATCTGATAACAGACCTCCAGAGAGGAGGAAAACCTTCTGCTCTGCTGGAGGAGTGGGGCCAGCATCTCCCCATGAGGAGGCAAACCTGCAGTGTCCTGGGCTTGACTGGAGCCATTTTGTTGTGCCTGAGGGATTGTTTAATTAAAAAGAATGCTGCACCATCACATTTCAACTGTTTTCTCCATACATTGCTGCAAGTAACATCTAAAATAGCCCTAAAAGGCAACAAACCATTCCCCAAAGTAGGGGTGGCAGAAGAAGAACAGGAGAGGGAAGGAATTATGTTCTCTTTCAGCTCTCTGTGTCTGTGCATTCTGCATTGGCTTCTGCATTTGCAGCCCTTGGGGCTTGTTTTAATTTAAATTTCTTTAGGAAAAACCCTGCTGAAGGAATGCTGCCTGCAGTGGCTGGCTGTTCAGCTTTGGGTTTGTCCTGGGGAAGCTTTGATGGTTGGGGAGCAAGAGTTGCTTTTCAGTTTTGGTAGGAGATGCCTGGATAGAGAGAGGAATGGCAACCACCAGGAGAGTCACTTCGGGATGATGGGACTGGCAGTCTCTCAGCTCTCTCTGTGTGCTCATTCCTGCCCCAGGGATTATTTAACTGCTTAACAAAGGCATCCTCTGCAACCACTGGGAAAGGACCAATGCAAGGAGGGAAAAAAGCAAAACTTGCATCAAGCCTTTCATCCAAGCACAGGAAGAAATTGTTGCTGACCTCAGTGGAAGCAGCCTTGGTTGTAACCACGGTGTTTGTGTTGGGAGTGGAGCAGCTGAGCCCCAGGGTGGGGATTTATGTGTAAGGATTGATGCAGGGACTGGAGACAAAGCCAGAACTGGTCCTGAGGGAACCTGTGTGGCAGCAGGTTGTGTTCCTCCCCAGAGAGCTCCTTATTCTCCTTCAGGGAATGGTTTGAGATTGGCTTGTTAGGGCTTTATTCTATTCCAGGTTTTGGTGCCAGTCTGACAGCTCCTGAGTGGGTCTGATTCCAGTGGCCTCTGCCTTTTCAACTAGGGGCTTGCCACAAAGCTAGAAGCATGTGAGAGCTGAGCCAGGGCTGGACATGCAGCCAGGCATCCCATGCAATCAGTCCACAGGCTGCTATGCCATGTTATTCCTGGCCACAAATCCAGAGCACCCAGCAGGTGAGCCCCACATTTGCTGCCTGTGTGCCATCCTGCTCCCTGCTGCTCCCTGTCCCCCAGGTTGTCACAGGGAGTCAGAGCTGTCACCACCACCTGGCACTCTATGGAGAGGTGAGAAAATGCATTTTTCATAAAGCTCACAGCTCGTGGTTCCTGGCAGATCGATAGGGCAGCTGGAGGAGCCCTTTGTGTGCCCACTGTGCCAGGTGCTCTGCAGGGAGTGGCAGGGGGTTCCTTGGCTTGGCAACCCCCATGGGAAGCCTCCAGGCTGAGCTGGGACAGGCAGGGAAGGTCGTGGCTGGGACAGGCTGAGATACAGCTCTGTGGAGGGATGGTTGTGGTGGGCAGGCAGCGTGGTGCGGGTGCTGCTGTGGGAGTTGTGTGCTGGATCCATCACTGCTGGATTTCTGTAACACTGAGCAGGAATTTTGCATGGTTTCTTAACCTCTTAATTGAGCTTTTTTTTATAGGGAAGCTGGTATCTGACAGGGGAAGGAGGTTGTTATTCCCTGTGAGAGCCACGGGTGAACAGCAGGAACTTGGAAAATACAAAAAGCTATTTCCAGAGAGGCTGGGAATAAGCCAGTTAAATCTTTGGCAATTCGTGGGCCCAGCTGCAGTGGGACATCAGGGTTCTCTGGGACCTTGTTAGTGCAGCATGTGCTTTCTTTGCTGTTAGATTCTCCAAGCTTGGGAAAGCAGAAGGGATAAAAACATGCTGAATGCTGGCAGACTCCTGGGATAGTGTGAGGCAAGGTGTCACCTTGCAGACAGGAACTGATGGAAAGGACAGATCTGGGGGGGGGTGGGAAGAAAACATCATTTACTGTATGTGCTGTGCATGGGAAATTGCAGCAAGGAGTGGGAAAAGGGAATAGATATGAGCAGCATGAGAGGTGTTTTCAGCTGGGGTTTGGGGTGGTGGGGAGGTGAGGAGGAAGGGGAAAGCTGAGGTGGCTGAGGTCAGGCAGTGTGACAGCTTTCACAAAGATGTTTATCCTGAAGGTCCCTGTGTGTCTCTCATCTTCAGGCAAGTCCTAAAGTCCTAAATTGGTGCAAATCAGCCCCAGCGCTCTGGTGTGGGCTCAAAGGTCCCTGCCAACCCCAGAGCTCTGAGAAGTGAGAGTGTCATGTGGTGTGCAGGCAGTGCAGAGCCCTGTGAGAGCAGCTGCCAGAAATTCAGATAGATGCACTGCTTATAAATAATAAATGATAAATTCAGCCTCTGATCTCTGAGGCACGCTCTGCTTCTGCACGCTCCGTGCTGGCAGAGAAGATCCCCCACCCTGCACCCCGCGGTCTCTCTCTGGTGTGCAGGGTCTGAGGGATGCTGGGGAGGCAGCTGCTGGAATTGGGGTCGTGCTGAGCCACGGTGGAGCGTGGCCCCTTCTGCCACCAGCACTAATGAGCGTGGCCCCTTGTGCCACGGCTGCTAACGAGCCGTGGGGAGGGCGAGGGCAGCCTTGCTCAGCCTTCAAACCACCCAAGCACAAAGCTGTGCTCCTGCCCTCTGGAGAGCAGCGTTTTGTGTGAATGCAGCTTGCTGAACGAATTAATTAAGTCAATTTAAATGATAGACTAAACGATGCTTAGTGTTAAACTGTGTGAGTTGGATAAACAGCAGGGTCAGGGTTGCTGTGGCCGGGTAGAAGGGGCCATTCTGGCTTTATCCAAGTGATGCACAGCAACCCTCTCCTCTGCTCTTGGGGGAGCTGTGGCAGTGCTGGTGAAGCTGCTGGTGCCAAGAGCTGCCCCCGCCGTGCCCAGGCACTGCTGGGCTGTCTCCTGCTGCTGGATACAGCCCTGTCCTGCTCCTGGCACCTGGCAGTGCTGTCAGAGCTGTGTTGGGCGGTGTCATGGCCAAGCTGCTGCTCCAGAGGTGATGTGAGCTGATGGCTGCACAGGTAGCCTGGAGGGGTTATTAATATTTATTGTTATTATTTGTTAGCAGCGGTTACAAAGGTTGCAAGAGTGCTGGGTGGATGCCAAGCTCTGTAAACACATGTTTGTGCCATGGTTATCCTGCCCCTTCCACCCTGTGCCCATGTCACAATTCTCTCCTGTGGGCTGCTTCCAGTTTGGAGTGGGGCTTCTGCTGCAGGACCTGCTCTCTGTGCTCAGGCTGGGCCCAGCCAGCCCAGTTTATTCCTGCCAACCTCAAAGTGTGGCTTCCTTGCTGTGTGGGTTCTCCGTAGGCAGCAAGGAGGTGTTCCCACAACTTTTCCCTTTGTGTAGGAGTGTTTTTAACACACCAGAGCAGAGTCCTAGTAGGAGTAAATGATGAGAAGCAAGCAAGAAGAATAAATGTTTTTCTAAAGCAATTTAATAAGCAACATCGATGGAATAGTCTGTATGGCAGCTACCCTGTCTCCAGTGAGATCCTGGAGGTGTGAGGGTGCTTGCCAACAACTGCTGCTCCTGGGCTGTCCCACCTGTCTGGGGCTTCGTGCCCAGGTGGGATCCTCTGGCAGGGCTTGGGGCTCTCAGTGTAGTGGGCTCCTGTGTGGGGCTGGGGATCCCCACTGGAGCCACGGGGGTGCTTTCCTGAGGACAGGATGCCTGGAGGAGCAGAGCTGCTGAGATCATCCCTGGCATTGGCCTCAGGTGGTGGTGTGTGCAGGTTGTCCTGCTTGAAAGCACAGGATTGTGCAGACCCAGCTAGTGACTGGGGCAGGGCATTAGTCTCTGGCCTCCCAACAATCCTCTCTTTGCCCACCAGCTGAATTTCAGCCCCAAACCTCCTCTTTCTCCTCATGGTGCAGCTGTACAGTCATTGAGCAGGAGGGACAGCTGGCCACAGGGTGCTCCCAAGGTGTCTGTATCATACCAGCAAACATGAGTGCTCCTCAGGCCTGGGAACCCTCTCACTCAGGAGGAGAATTGCAGGTCAGGTCAGCTACATTTCCTTCTCTTTCTCCGTGGCACTTCACTTGGCCTGTCACGCTGGGCTTGGCCATGGATGTCACCCATTAAAAGGACATTGTGTGTGAAGGGGATCTCTGCTGGCTGTGATTGCACTCTGTGTCCTGAGAGCCTCTCCAGTCCCACAGCCCCTGTGCACGGCTGGCTGGAGATCACTCCCTGAGCTGCTGTTGCCCAGGAAACTTCCCCTTCAGCCACAGAGGCTGTGAGTGCCAGCAGCTCTTTAGGCCATGATCCTGGAGGTTTTCCATGTCTGCCCTGCGCTCATGGAGGGAGCTGTGGCGGTGGTTTGTGCTGAGGGGCACAGGCTGTGCTGCTGGTGCTCCCATTGCCACCAGCGAGGGGCAGCTGGATGGAAACCTGGCCTGAATGAGTTCATCTGCAGGCAGCTTTGCAAGGCTGCAGTACTGATCCTCCTCCCTCAGGTCATCCCTAGATGAAAACAAGGATTAGCTTATTGATGTTGTTTATTCTTAGAGATAATTGGTATTTTTGTATCAGCACTGGTGTGGCAGCAGGACCAGGACAGTGCCCGTCCCCTGTGCTGGCACTGCTGAGGGACCTCCAGTCTTGTGCCCAGTTCTGAGCTCTCATGGCAAGAAAAACATGGAGGGGCAGGAGCATGTCCAGGGAAGGAATGGAGCTGGGAAAGGGGCTGGAGAGTCAGTGCTGTGAGGAGCAGCTGGGAAAGGGCCTCAGCCTGGAGAAAACAAGGCTCAGGGGGGACCTTCTCCAGGAGAGTGGAGCCAGGTTGGAGTTGGGCTCTGCTCCCAGGGAACAAGGAACAAGACAAGAAGAAATGGCCTGCAGGTTCTGCCAAGGGAGGGTCAGGTTGGACATCAACAGGAATTTCTCCATGGAAAGGGTGGTCAAGGGCTTCCCAGGGAGCTTTGGAGTGCCCATCCCTGGAGGTGTCCAAGGAACACCTGGAGGTGGCACTCAGTGCTCTGGGCTAGTGACAAAATGGGGATGGGGCACAGCTTGAACTCCATGGTCTTGGAAGTCTCTTCCAACTTTAATGATTCAGTCATTCTGCTTCCAGCTGGCTGCAAAGCCAGTGGCTGATGATGGGACTGAGGAGGTCTGGGATATCCATGAGCTCTCCTGGAGCAGCAGATCAGAATTCAGATGGGGCTCCAGGCGGATTTGTTGGAGTGGCACAGGACAGGCAGGGTGGGCTCTGTGCCGGGACATGAAAGCACAGAGCAGTGCCAGCAGCAGGATGCATTAATGAAATGTGCTCCTCTCGCTGGCTCCCTTTGAGCTGTCACCTGTGACTGCAGGAGCTGCGTTCCTGGGGCTGTGCAGCTCCCTGATGCAGCTCTGCAGCCAGTGGAAATGTCCCTGCTAATGGGGAGCACAGCTCCGGGCTGCTGCTTCTGCTGCTGCTGCTGGCACAGACAGGGATTTCTGGAGCTGTGGAGCAGAACCTCCCAACCAGCAACATCTTCTCCTCTGACAGGAGGATTACTGCCAGCATTGGAGACTTCTCAGAGTCTGACCCTTAGCTCTTTCCTGGTACCTGATTTTGTTTGACAAAAAAGGATTATTAAGAAAAAAAAAAAACAGCCCCTCCACTCTGCACAAGGGGAATTTGTGGCCTTCCTAATTCAGTTTTGCTGCTGCCTGGCTGCTGTACGTGGGTGCTGCTGGATCCCCAAAGATGCCTTCAAATGCAAGCAGACATTCCCCGTGCAGGTGGGGTCACCATGACCACCCTTTCTGGTTTGCAGGCTGCAAGGGTTGTTTCTGACAATCCACTGTGTGCACAGAACATTCCTCTCTGTGTGGAAATCCTCTCCTGCCCTCTGCGTGCGTCTGTCTGTAAGGAGATGTCAGCCTGTGCAGGCTGCTCTCCAGGAGCTCCAGAGCCCCGTGTTGCACATGTTGGCTCCTCCTGCCTACCTGGGACCGAAGCAAAGTGCTAATTGTTGTGCAGATGTCATCTGCCAGGCAGGCAGGAGGCTGGAGGCTTGAAAGAGGCTGTGCTGTCATTTGCTACCAGCCTCCTCGGTACACGTGAGCTCTATTTTTATTGGGAGTGTGCGTTTGCTTTCAGCCACTGCTTTGTTTGAATTTCTTTTTATTTTTTTTCTTTTTATTTCCAGGCTTGCAGATAAAGTTTGAGGGATACATCTATTTTTCATTATTCCAGTTTTGCTGCTTGTTTTATAACTGAATCAAACCTCAACCAAACCTAAACCCCTGTTCCCTGTGTAAAAAGCAGCAGTTTGTTCTGAGATGAGAGGGAGTTAATTGTGTGTTGTGGTCACCCTGGACTGAAGTCATGACTGTGGCACTGTCCAGAAGGGCACAAAGATCAAGATTTTCTGGGAGCAGAGGAGTTTGAGCCTGAGCACTGTGCTCTGGGTGTGCTGGCTCAGGAGCCTGGGTGTTGGTTGTAACCTGGTTTTGCTTGGCCATGTCCCGGGAGAGAGATGGAGGCTCTGGCCACAGGCTGGCTTATGAAAATAGGGAGCTTTTCTTCTTCTCCAGCTGTGGTTTAATAAGGGCTTGTGGGTTCTTGAGCTGGTTCTTTGACCCTTTAGAAAGGAGGAGACACTGCAGGAGGAAATGGGAGGTGATGCTTTCATGCACTGTGTGAGTTAAGCAGGGGAACTCACTGCTCAGGGATGCTGTGGGTGTCAGAAATCCAGATCTGTTCCAAAACCAATCAATGAGAAGAATCCTGTTGATGTGGCAGAGGTGGCTCAGAGGTAGAGGCTGCTGCTCAGGGAGACCCTGGCCCAGGAGTTTTTGGAAGATGCAGACGTACATCAGATGTGCTGTTACCTCTGCTCCCTGCTCTGCCCCTCTCCTGTCCACCACTGACCAGTGGGATGTGGTGGGTTGCTTTTTCTTTTTCTGGCAAAAACCAAGCAGGGAGAGGAAGAAGTAACAAAATGGAGTGGAGAGACAAGGTACCAGTGAAAGGATGGAAGGAGAGGAGGCTTCCCTCCATGTCCTGAAGGCTTCTGGGGGCAGAGGCTCTTGGGTGGCAGGAGCTGGTGTTGGGTGCTGCTGTGAGCACGTTTTCTGCTTTGAGGGACACAAAGTGGTTGCTTCAAGGAGGGAAAACTCTGCTATCTGACATGCCATCCTGATGGACAGCAAAGCAAGGTATTTCGGACCAAGTGTAGGGGAGGAAATTCTTTGAAACCTGTATAGGAGTAGGAGCAGACTTGATGGAGGGATGAGTAATGAAGGAGTGTTTGAACGGAACTAATCAGTCCCATCTTCTTTCAAAAGACCTCATTTAGTTTAATTTAGCAGCGTGTAAATTTAGAGCCAATCAAAGGAAATACTTGTGCAGGCTGTGTGCTGGCAGGCTGCTGCTCTCCGTAGCCCAGCAGCGAGCTGAAGGCTGTAGGTGGATCCCCAGGCTCGTGTGGCGAGGCAGCAGCGGGGGCACACGTGTGCGTGCTCACACACGCAGGGTGGGCACACCAGCCCTGTGCCCGGGGACTGGCACCCACCACAGCACAACCCTTCCTTTCCCCTCCGTTCAGTTCAGCAGGAGCTCTGTGGTGGGTCAGGGTGGCTCTGGCTCTGCTCCCTGCTCCCCTGTGAGCGTGGTCAGAGGCAGCTCCTGGCCCCACGGCTCGGGTGAGCCGCTGCTGTGAGCAGCAGGGAGAGCCTTGTGCTGTAGGAACCACCGAGTAAACCTTGATGACCTCTGCAAAATGTTGTTTTCCTCAAGAAAAACCTGCATATGGATTAGATAAACCCCTGATCCTTGGCCAGCTGGTCGTTTTGTTTAATTTGAAATAACGCAGCCACTTCTGTGCTTAAAATGAGGCACAGGCATAAAAAGCCTTCACGGGATTGCACTGTGTTTTATTTTTCCCTGTAGTCATCCATGGCACTGACACAGTGATTTTAAACAAGTCTTGCAGGTCTCTTCATGTTTTGCAGGAGAGATACTATCCCCTGTGGGGTCAGTGTGAGGTGCTTGGCATTACCTGTCACAAACCCCATTAGCAGTGAGCCCAGCTGCCCCCCACGAGCCCCATGTGCTCACACCTCAAGGTGTTGTGCTTCCTGCCATGTCACACCCCTGATCCCATGCTGCGTTGCAAAGTGTTGTGTAAAGAGTCCTGAAACCTGTGAAAATGGGAAAATAAAATCATTGGGTTTGTTTTGCTTTGCATTTCAGGCTGGTGACAATGTCTCACTGGGCCGGGCTCCTCTCCACCAGTGCCAGAGTCAGCCTGCTCCTGCTGCTGGGTTCTGTGCTCTTCTCCTGCTCCAGCCTCAGTGACACAGTGCCTGTAAGTTTTGGCTGCTCCAGCTTGATTTCAGACTGATAGAACATGGGTGCTTTTTGCCTTTAAGGAAATGCCTGTTGTTCTTTAGGAAACCTCTTTCTCCTGCTTGAATTATGAAAACAAACCAAAAAGGCTTCTGCTGATTTCTGTGTAAATGAAGAATGGCTGGTGTGATGCTGCCCATTCTTGCTAGAAGTGCTAATGAAAATGGAGTCTTGCAAAGCAACTGTGGCCAGGCAGTGACAACAACACTTAAATGAACCAAGTCACATCTTTTTATCCTTTACTGAGCATTTAAACCCCAGCACTTTTCCTGAGCAGAGCCGGTAAACATCAGCTGTCTCCATTATGTGTTTGAACAGATCCAGCACTGGGAGGCCTGGTGGTAAATTTACAATAGCCTGTATCACTAACTCCCTCTTGGATAATCACAGAGCCGTGGAAATCAGCTAAATAATAACGGCCCCACTCACTCCTTTTTAGTCCTGTTGAGTCTTGGCTCGGAAAATGTTAACATTGATTTTCATCTGCAGAACCTGGGCTTTTATGGCTGTGATTGTTCCTGTGCTTTAACCATTTGTTATAATTTGAACAATTCCAAGCCCCTGATGCACTCAGCAAGAGCTGGAGTTAAGATCTGGTTTCTCGTGCATTTCTGAAATTGCAGTCCCTTTCCACAGCTGAAATAAGAACATTCTATAGGTTTGTCAGCCAGCTTTGTGTGTTACTACAGTCATGGAACCGTGGAATTGTTCAGGTTGGGAGAGACCTTTATGATCATTGAGTACAACCTTTAACCCAGCACTGCCAAGGCCACCACCAACCCACGTCCCCAAGTGCCACATCCCCACTGTCGTTGCTACTGTGCCTGCTCTGCTCAAGCTGACATTTCTGTTGCTCAGAAAGAATCTTCGAGGCTGGAAACGGATATTTATATGCAGAGCATCCAAATTCTGACAGAAAATGTGCATGCATTTTTTTCCCAAAGAGTGGAAGAACTGAAGGCAGAATGTGTCCCAGAATTTCCAGTTAACCCCTGAATTTACTTATGTTTTCCCCTGTGAAAACATCCTAAGGATTAATATCCAAACACTTCATGAAGTGAGCTGTAACTCTATTCTAATTGCCAACAATTATCATTCCCTGTAGGGTGGTTGTCTCAAATTCTTCAGTGGTGACTGAATTGGTGATCTCAGAAGCTGCAAATATTACCTTCAGCAGACACTGAGACACTGAGAGGGGGTGATGAGTCTGGAGCAGTTCATCTGTTCCTGTTGGAACCAGAACAGCCCAGACCCAGGAGTCAGTGCCTGGTGTGAGAGTATAGGTCATTGCTGTGCACTCTCCAGAGTTTCATGTGCCTCCCACCAGCTCCCTAGGGAGGCTTTCCACTGAACAGCAAGGTTTCCCTCACAGCAAGGATTTTTTCCCCTGCTGTTCTCTCCTGTTCTTCCCTTGGTGTGACGTCGAACCGCTCGCGGTGGCTGCTCTCCCACACCTCTGCCAGCCTCGTGCTGCACTTGCCATGGAGGTGGTGATTAAATCCCTGCCTCATTGTTTTAAAAGAATTGGAGAACACTGGGAGCAGGTGGAGAAGAGGATCCTCACATTTGTATCATGTGGGCAACTCGGTGTCTTTTTTCCCGTGTCCTATTTTGGAAAGAGCTGAACTATTTTAGCTGAAATCTTCTCCAAGCCTGAAATAAGTGCATTTAAGAAAGAAAAAAAAAAAATCCCAAAAAAACACACCACCAAAAAAAAAAAAAAAACCAACCCAAACCAACCAACAAGCCTTGAGGCATTCCACTCGTGTGGAAAATTTCAGCTGAAAAAGTTAAAAGTTTGACATATTTTTAGGCAAGGGAAAATGGGGTCTTTCAACGTTACACAACCCTAATAATATCCAGGGCTCCTGCCTCTGACTAAAATACAGGTGAGGCTCTGTGAGAGCTGGTTTGAAACCTGCAACCTGCTCTGGAATAGGAAATAAGCTGCATTGCTTTGTTCAGCACAAATGTCATGCTAGTTATGCATGTTTAACCTTTAATATACTTTAAATCTAAATTTAACCATGTGGAAAGAATCTCGGATGTCAAAAAAAAAAAAAATCTGCTGGCGAGGGAAAAAATTTTGTATTCTCAGCCAGCACTAAATTACCCAGATGCAATTGCTAATGAGCTGAATCTCTTCTCTCCAAAAGGAGTTTGCCCTTACAAAAATAGAAGAGAGCGACACAAAAGATGACAGTGGGAAGGAGCCAGTGACAGAGGATGACGCCGATCCTGAAGACCTGGAAGTGTTTTACCCCACGGATCAGTGGCAAACCCTGCGTCCAGGTAACTGCTGCTGCCTAATTATAGCATCCCTGTGGAAGGCCACTGCCAGCACTACCAGGAGCCCTGCAGACACTCCAATACCTGTTTGTTCCCATGACAATGTGTGCTTTTGCTGCTGTTCACATCAACAGAAGGGCTTGGTGACCCAGTGCAGGGACTGGAGCAAAGCGTCCAACGAGGGGAGCGGTTGCTCCAGGGCTTTCAGGTCACTGGAGCAGGAGGAGTGGGCTGCCAGCCCCCTTGTGGGTGGGGGGCTGTCTCTGTCACTGGCTCCACAGCCCTTACTCTCTTCATTTGTTGAGGGCCAGGTTTTATAACACATGGATTCCCAGGTCTGCTGTGCTCTGGTGTGGAGCTGCTCAGTGGAAGCTGATTAGGAGCTGTCACTGGAGCACTGCACAGCTTTTTAACAATGGGCTTTCTGTTCCTCGGCTGTTTGAAAGCTAGCTTTTATTCCCATCCGTGCAAACCACAAAAAAATCTCTTCCCTTTCTTTGGGTTGGTGTCTTTCATTGGATGTGCCTGGGACTCTATGGTGAGAGGAGCCCAGCAGAGCAGCTTGGCCTCTGTGTGCTGGGAAGGCTCTGGAGGGGCCAAACCCATTCAAACACACACAGATGCACGTGTGCATACATATTTCAACAATTAGCCTGTCTCTGGGGTCCTGAACGAGCTGTTTAATCCACTTGTGCTTTGGTGTCCTCATGTATATGCAGGTGTAATACCTTCCCACCTCACAAGGGTGAACTAAGTAGTAATTAATTTTTATAAAGTGCTCTGAATTTAAGAGCTTTATCCTGTGCTCCGTATTATCATTGAATGAATAAGTATGGGTTCCATTTGTCTTGAAATTTCTGCCAGATATAGCAGAATGACTTTTCCAAATGTAAATCTTTGTGTAACATAAATGGCTACAAAAGCCCCTGCATTCCACAGAGCCGCAGTATATACTTATATTCCATTTCTGTACCATTATGTATGGGAGGCGTGTGGTGTCCCTGCTCATTATTCAGCCTGGCAGATCCCCACCAGCTTTGTTGGAGCAGAACATGTACATACTTGCAATCATTAGAAACCTCATTGCAGGGTTTGTTCACAAGCACCTTCTCCACCGCTCTGGTGCCTTATTCCGCTTCATTTTTGTAGTTATTCCATGTTGGGCACATGCAGTGAAGGGCTTGTGGAAGTGGGGAGCTTGTCAGTATTCACAGAGGAGAGTAATTTTGGTTACTCTTGTAAAGACTTAAATGGTGTCCTGCCTCATGCTCTGACTGCTACAGATCTCAGCACTGGGGACATGGCACAAAGAGGAGCCTGCCTTGGTCTCCTGCTGCCAGCCTGGGTTTCTGTCTCCTGGGGGTTCCTCTGGAGTGAAATCTCTGTGAGGATTGGCACTCACACCTTCAGCATGTGTTAGCCAAGGCTGGGGACCCTGCTGCCAGCATCAGCCCATCCCTGTAGCCTCTGGCCCCGAGGCTTTCCCAGTGTGAGCCCAGCTCTGTGCTGGGCAGAGAGCTCACCTGGCACGGGGGAAGCTGCTGCTGTGGCTGCACAGGGATGCTCCTTTGGTCCTGCAGCAGAGCCAGGCACCTTGGCAGTGTGTCTGATGCTCTGGTTGTGCATCTTGCCATGGTTTCCATGTGGTTGCACTCAGTGCAGCCGAGCAGAGCCTGGCTGGGCTCAGCCTTCTGCTGCCCATCTCTCCAGGGCAGCCCCACTCCCTCTCCCATTGTATCCCTGCAGCAAACTGGGCCAGTCTCTCTGGGGGAAGCAAATGTTTTAATTTAAAATCTGGTTCTACAGTTCTGAACACTGGGAGGGAGCTTGGAGCTGTGTTTCCCCCATCTCACTCCTGTTTCAACTTGTTCCTGTTCTGAGCTCACGCAGGATTTTTGTGCTTCTCTACAATGGTGCAGCAGCTCATCTTTTATAGATGTATTCCCAGTTTTCCTCTGAGTTTCTAGTTCCCTGTTGCTAATTGCATCAATCCACGTTTCCACCGAGACTGCAGCAGTGTCATCAACCTGTAACCTGTCAAATCCCTCCCCAAATTCGATTGTTATTGTATCTGTAACGCTTTGGGCACTTGTTCCTCGCTGTCTACAGTGTGAGCTGGATTTTGATCAAGTGCTTCCTTGCACTTTGAGCTCACTTCAAGCTGCTGGAGGTAGCTGGATGCAAACACAGAGAGACAGTTGCCCTAAGAGCTGTGCTGCCTGTAATCTGGAAGCAAGACCAGTTGTCTCTTCTGCCAGGCAGCCGGAGCTGACGGCTCTGGGAAGGTTGGTGAAACTTCCCCAAGCCCTTTAACACTTCGTTAGGCATTGCTTCTTTCTCACTTGGCACTAAATAATGCACCAGGTGCAAAGCTCAGACTGAAGGGAGGTGTGTGCCTCAGAAAGGCTTCCAGCACCTCTGCTATTGGACTTTTTGGCATTATCTGTGGGGCTTTTCCTTCTGCCCGTGCTGGAGTCCACAGGAACCTGCAGGATTTTGGGGGTTCAGTGAGTGGGACTGCAGTGTCCTCTGAATGAAGGTTCACAGCCCTGCTCAGGCTCCTCCTGGACAGGGAACTGTTCCACTGCAGACACAGAGTTTGTTTGAAGTTGTGCTTCCTCTGCTGTCTTTTTCCTTTCAGAATACACTTTCTTTGGGTGATAGTACCCTTGGGAGCTGGAACCTCTTTTTACTTTTGTTATTTGGGCACCAAATTTCCCAATATTTTGTTTAGCATTCCTGATGATGATTGGAAGTTGGATTGCTCTGACCATCTAGTTGTATCACTGAGCAGCAGATTTCCACCCAGCATTAGGGTGGGAATTTTTTCACCCAGCAGTGGCTCCTCTGGAAAGACTTTCCTGTGAAAATTCAGAAAAAGGATATAAGAGGGCAGGGGTTTAATTGGGAAAGGAAAAGGGGGTTAGTCACACCCCCAGCAGTGATGAGTCGAGAGCTGGGGCTGCACAGGGCCTCTGCTGTGCCCACCCCCATGGCAGCAGCACTTTGCTGCTCCCTGATGTGGCAGAAACCCTCTGGCAGGTTTTCCAGCTGACAGTTGGGAGTTAATGAGTCCAGTTTCCAATCCAGATGGACAAGTGAGAATCTCCTCTGCCCAAAATATCAAAATATTTACAGATTGCTCTGCAGACAGGCAGCAGTGGGGCAGGGAGGCTGCAGAGGGATGGAGCAGAGCCTGGCACTGTGACTGGCACAATGCAGTGTGGATCTCTGTGGGGTTTGGATGGATGTCTCAGGGCAGAGCAGGGAGCTTGGCTGGCCTGCACCTTCAACTGTGGTTAAAGCTCTGCCTTGCAGAGCTGAACCTGCAGTGACTCCCCGGCGTTTGTGCTGCCCAGAGTCATTTTCTGAAGTGCCCGATTATATCACAGTTAAAAACCAAGGAGCCATGGCTGCTGCTGCTGATCAGGCTGCCAGAGTGGAGCTGATGTGAACATGCTGTTGGTGCTGCTTCTGCAAAGATGAAACCATCTTATGTTCAGCAGGGAGCCAGTGATACATTGCTTGGCATTTAAATATCCATGGCTTCAGCTCCCAAGGATCCTCAGGCTATCTTTGCTGCTCCTACTTGTCACGGGTCTTCTCCTGTCTCATTTGCTGCTCAAACAAGGTTTTACACCTGTGGAAGCACAGTTCTCAAGGCAGCCACGTTTGGGAGGTGTTTTCAGAGGCTGCTTGGAAGGATTTGCTCTGGAAAGGACAGGACTGAGGGTGGGGAATAACTTGGGCCAGTTCCATTGCCATTCAGGAGATTTCGGTGGCCAAATGAACCAGCACTGCTTTGAGCTGACAAGAGGTTCTTAAAGCTGGGGGAGGAAGGAGGCAGGAGAGATGCCTTTGGCTCAGGAATCCTGTGCCAGGTCTGTCCCACAGCCCCTGGTAGTGATGTGGTGGCTGCTGAGGTCCCCTTACACCTTGTCTGTGGGTACCTTGCTCCTGCTGCTCACTGGGGTGTCCTGAGCTGCAGCAGTTCTTGCTAATTGCTTTGCTGAATTAATCACTGTCCAAACCATTGGCTTCTCACTGGACCTAACTCAGACAGTGGTGGGCAGGTCTCTGAAATATTTATGGCAGCATGGTCAAGAGCGGGCTGTGAAATACAGAGTGAAACCAGCAGGGTATGCTCGTTTTTGCAAAGTTTGACATATCTAATCCAGGAAATAGGAGCCTCATCAGATCAGCACAAATTTGCATATAGAGGGAAGGCAAATGGAATTTTAAAAACCTCATCTATAGTAGATGAAACACTTCTTGGGTTTCTTTATAAAATGACTTCTTTTTCTTCCTGGGTTTCTTTATAGAATGACTTGTTAGTGATGTGCAGAGGGGAGAAATCTCGACTCTGGAGTTGTTATAATCTTGTCTGGCCAGTGACAGGAGAGCTGGAGGATGGTTCCAGCAGGTAGGAAAGGCCAGGCTGACTTGAGAGCAAATATTCAGTGCTTGGAAGCTGAGTTATGGTCCTTGGTAGCTCTCCCTTTCCTTGTTTTCAATCTGACCCATTGCACAGGAGGCTTTTCATCTCCTAAATGTGTCTTGTGTCCTTTTTATTGCCAGCTGCCTTCATGGGCTCCCCTCTCAGCTTCCTCCCCTCCTGGGCTTTCCTTTGCCTCTCACCTTCACATCACAGGCTGCACAGTGTCCCCAGCACTGCCTGATCCCGAGTCCTTGGCAGAAGTGCCAGGGCTGAAGCTGCAGGTGCTGCTCCTGCCTTGGGAATGGGGCAGTGCCAGGCAGATGTGGCACACCAGGCACATCCTCCATGCCTGGTCCTGGTCTGGGTAAGAGGGATAGGGGTGTTTCCCTGCCTGCTGTTGGTGAAAGGACAGGATTGGGGGCAGGACAGTGAGCACACAGGTGGTTCCCAGCCCCCTGCTCCAGCAGCGAGTGTTTGAAGGATGCCAGCTCTGGACAGGGAGACACAGCACAAGTGTCCCTCCCTGCAGCTTGGTTTCAGCATTTCTGTGATGAATTGGGAGCCAGGTTTTTGCCCCTCAAATGCAGGTAAAACTCCTGTAATTTCCAGAAGTGGCAGTGTCCTGGCAGCACTGGTGTGGTGAGAAAAGCCCTACATGTGCTGCTTGGATTGTTCAGGGTTAGGAGCAAAGTGGGCTTGGGGTTTTTGGTGTGTCAGGTCAGTCCTCTCCCTTACTGCCTGTGATGTTACTGGTTTCATTAAACAAACTGGTTACAAAACTCTTTTGCAGTGATGCTTTTTCTGGCAAAAACTGTGCTTCTGAGCAGCCAGAATAAAAGTTTGCAGCTTCTCTAAAACAGAACCATGGGGTAGGCTGTGGGGCACTGCCAAAACAAGGGTGCAGTGCTGTGTTTTCATGAGTCAAGCCATGACTCCTGCTAGTGGTTTGTGGAATTCTGAGCCCTGCAGGCTGTTCCAGGTGATCTGGAGTGGTCATAAACCAGGGGATGAGGTGCTGAGAGTCAAGCAGTGGTTTTAGTGCAACAGGAGGAGGTTAAGCTGCAGCTTTCAGAATAATTTCAGACTTGGCTTTAATGATGCTCAGGCTGGTGTGGTGTAATAGCAGCAGACATCAGCAGTGGGAATCATTCCCGTGGTTAAATTTACATTGTTTGGTGGGGGAAGAGTGCTTTGAAAGAAGAGAGACTGTTTCCCAGAGAAGACATCTCTCATTCCTTTCTTTTATCTCCTCCCTGCCAAGCCGGGGATGCTGTGAGTGTGTGAGCTGCTGAGAGGTGCTTAAATGTGTGCTGGGTGATGAGGAATATCTTGCTCTAGTTTTTATGTGCAAGCAGGCTGTATTTTCTGCAATAACTCTAATAACCTTCGCGTGGCTGTTTAGAAGGATGAACCTCATTAAAGGAGAGGTATTTAATAACAGGCCTATTTTTATCTCTGTCTTTATCTAACAGTCTGCACATTTATTTCAAGCTTGTAACAGTGCTTTGGAAGAAAAATTTCTCTCCTCTAAAATGTTGTGGCAGTGCCTCCAGCCTCGGTTATCTTGAATTTCCAGTTTGGCTATCACCCCTCCTCCTTCCAAAGCCACACCAGGCCCACGGCCCCAACATTTGCTTTGAGTATTATGGGATTGTGATTTCAAAACGTGGGACTTGGGTCACGGAGTCACTGAAACAGTTCTGAGGGTTTGACCAAACATAATCACAGCAACTCCCTCAGGCTTCAAATGTGTGATCTTGTGTGGGACAAGCACTGCAGGCATTGCAGTGCTTGCTGCAGGATGTGATTGACCACACGCTCTGGGAGAGGCTGGCAGCTCTGGGCTCAGGCATTCCTGCAGAGATTCTTGTTTTTCCCCCTAAATTTGTCAACTTTATTCTGTAATTTCATAAATTAAACACTGACTTATAGATTTTTTGCAGGCATTGTGTTTTCAGCCCACTCTCTGTATTTGCTGTCATTTGCTGGTGGTGCTGGAGGCAGCCCCAGCCCTGAGGGGATGCTCATCTTCCCAGCTCCTTCCACATCCATCCCTTTGGCATTGCTGGCTCTCTGTGCAGACCCTGCCCTGGCTGAAGGTTTGCTGGAGCACAAGTGCCTGAGCCTGTGGCCAGGATGACCATTCCTGAGCCCTTTTCCCAGGATAACAGGGCCATCTGCTCCAGGAGCTGCTGGATTTGGGCCCTGGGATGTGTGTGGCAGTTGTTACAAAAGAACTTGGCTCTAGGGGCTAATCCCTGGTTTTTCCTGGCTGTTCAATCTGGATCATGTACATCCCTAAACCACAGCTTCACAGCATTATCTTTTTCCATAACTAGGGAGTGTTTTCCATGGTCTTGCTCAGGCCCTTCCTCCCTGCAGTTTCCCCCATGGGCTAAGGCCTGAGCTACTGAAAGTTCCACAGAACTGATTCTGGGTGTGCAAGGACAAGGTCAGAGGGTTTCCAGGCAGTCAGCACAGTCACTTGGCTCCTGTGAGGAGTATTGCACTTGCTCCTTCACAGTTCTTGCCTGCAAATTGTGCTCTTGCACAGATGGGGCTCCAGCTTTTTTGGTTTTTTCTCCCATTTTCTTTCCTAAGTTATTAAATTTTCCAGACATTTATTTATAGGGTCACACAAGCAACAGGTCTGCTTTTTCCACAGATTCTTCCAGAGCCACGTGCTGTGCCTGCTCCATTCTGGTGTAAAAGCACCTTGTTCCTCTGAGGAAAACTCAGAATATCCATCCAGCTGTCTTGACTGAGTGAGGCATTTTCTCTGAACCCTGCCCTCTGTTCATTTCAGAATCTGCAGGGAATTTGGGACATAAATTAAAAAGCTATTTGATGCTCCTTGAGGTCTAGAAGCTGGTTTTGCATTTGTTCTTCCTTAACGCACACGGAGACAAATGGCTCTGCTTTCCTGAAGCTGCTTCCTTTAGCATCCTGAGGAAGCTTCCCAGTTAAAAAATAAATATGGTTCTGTTTTCCCAGCCCTGCTTTACCAGCAAAAGCTGGGGAAAGAAATGTAATCTCCTTGAGTCTGTCCTGATGTTTTGTAGAACTGATTCCCATTTATTGGAAGAACTTTTCCGTGCTAGATTCACGTTTAATTTTTTATTATGTGTTTACATTTTGGAAGGAGTACGGGTGGTGGTGTAGGAAATTCTAATGAGGTACAACATTTCTGATTCTAAAGATCTTTCTTCAGTTCAGAGATTCCTTTTCCTCTCTCCTGATTTTTCTGCCTGCTCCTTAAGACTGCAGGAAGTTTTGCTCGGGTCATTCACTTGCAACAGGATGTTATCTGAATACAGAATTAATGTATGCAGGCTGTCACTTGGAATCACTGCTGTTCTGCTGCTGGAGGGCTCCCAGGGTTGCAGAGTCCTTGCAAGAGGCAATAACAGGAATGTGCCTGTGATCCTGCAAAGCCAGAGCAGGAACATGGAGCTGCAAGTCTCTCCCAGCACTGCGGGGTGTGAATAAATAGATCTAATCAACAATTTACATGTTAGCCCCAGACCAGGTTTTATTTTTAGGATGTGTCATTCAGCCCAAGAGAAACCTCTGCATCTTGGGCTGGAGGTGTTTCTAAAAGCACCTCTAAGTGATTAAAATCCAGGCTGGATTTTAAGCTGCATTTACATTTTGATAGAATCTGCTGCTTTTCTTATCTGAAACAAAGCCCACCTGATCTTCATTAATTACACTATCATTTCACCTGCTTACCAGGGTGCTACTAATTACAGTTATCTCCCTGTTCTTCACCAGATAATACATAAAAAATTGTTATCCCTGCCTGTATCTGGATTAACTGGAGCTGTAAGGAGGTGGCACATGGTGATGGGTTTTACAGGTGGAGTGAAGGTTTTTATAGACTGTCTGAGGGAAAGCTGGAGGAGTGGCTGCTGTCCTGTTGGCTGTGCTGCCATTCCAAAACACCTCCACAGCAAAACATACAGAAAACACTGTTTAAACATAGAAAAATCTGGTTCCTGCAGGGTGACTGGAGCAGGCCAGCTCCACAAGAGAGGTGGTGGAGTCCTGGGACATCCCAGACCCTCCTGAACTCAGGTGAGGGCTGGAGGTGACACTGCTTGAGCAGGGCTTGATCTCAGAGGTGTTTCCAGCTATCAGGGACTGTCTGGCAGTGCCTTTTTTAAGACAGAAGATCTCATGGTGGCCTCACAGAGAGCTGCAAGCCCTGGTGGTGGTGCTGACTGCTGCCCACTAATAACAGCTGCAGTCTGAGTGGGGCAAGCACAGAAAAGTCTTCTTTGAAAAGAGGCAGCAGAAAATGTCTGAGCTGCTGGGGAGCTGTGGGTCCAGAGGGCCAGAGCCAGGAGCCAGAGGCTGCAGGGAAGGTGCCCATGAGGGCAGAGCCTTTGCTGGAAGAGAAGTCAAGAGATTGTTCACTTGACTCCTGTTTCATCATCTTTCCATGCTCTGATCTCTTCAGATGCTCTCTAAACCTTTGGATTACTTTCTGAAGGGGAAAGGATTTGTCCTGGAGGAGGAGCAGAGTGAGGCTGCTGAGGAGAGCTTGGAGCTGTCAGCTGGCCAGGAGCAGGGAGATGGAGGCTCCTCCAGCCCAGGCCATGCTCAGAGGTGTGAACACTGTGTGAGGAGATGGACACACTCTCCTCCACCCACTGCGAGGGTTCTCAGCTCAAACCCTTCTGCACTCCCTGTTTGTATTGTTTGCTACACTTGATCAACTGATGGGTGTGAGTTTGGGGGTTTTTGTTGCCTTTTTTTATTCTGAAGAGGACTAAAGGTGGTTCACATGATTTCTTTTGTGCCTTCTGCAGTGCAGGTGATGCAGGCAGGGATGGAATAATGGCACCTTTGTACTTTTCAAGTTTCCATCCACACCCAGGGCGCTGCCTGAAGCTCAAAGGTGATTTTCTTGCAGGCTCAGAACACTACAGCAGCAGGGAGAACAAGAAACTCAGTGGAGACCATGCTCCAGGAAAACTGTATCAATGGTCCAAAAGCTAAATATGGAACCATGGAAGTGCACACTGCAATGCTGGCAGAGCTGGGAACACTGAATGGGGAGGTTTCCTGCAGTTCTGGCACAAAGAACCACAGGTCCTCTGGTTCTCCATGAGGATCTTTGGTTCTCCATGAGGATCTGTGGTTCTCTGTGGTCTTCTGTGAGGATTTCTGGTTCTCCTTGAGGACCTCTGGTTCACCATGGTCCCCCATGAGGATCTCTGGTTCTCCATGGTCCTCCATGAGGATCTCTGGTTCTCCATGGTCCTCCATGAGGATCTCTGGTTCTCCATGAGGATCTCTGGTTCTCCATGGTCCTCCATGAGGATCTCGGGTTCTCCATCGTTTTCCATGAGGATCTCTGGTTCTCCATGAGGATCCCTAGTTCTCCATGGTTCTCCATGAGGATCTCTGGTTCTCCGTGGTCCTCCATGAGGATCTCTGGTTCTCTGTGGTCCTCCACAAGGTTGTGCTGATGCCTTGCCCAGAGCTTGCTGTGACAGCAGGCAGTATTTTCTGGTGGGGCTGCTCTGCCCGTGGTGTTCCCAGGAGGGCAGGGCAGGGATGCTCCTGTCCCAGCAGGTCCCTGGGCATGCAGGTGCCATCCTACAGCAGCTGCTCCTCCTCTGCACCACTTCCAGGGACAAAACTCCTGTCCTGCTGCATGGCAGGGAGCCCTGTGGAGCCAGCAGGAAGGGTCCAGGCTGGGCAGCACCTGGGCAGCCCTGGTTTAATCATTTGTGCCCGTTCCTGCCAGCAGAGCTGTGTGCTGGGTGGAATGTGTGTGTCTGGGGGAGGGTTGGCCTGGCCATTAGCTTGTCAGGGTTTGCAGCACTGGCAGCTGGGGAGAAAACTGTTATTAAGTGTAATGTGGCACCTTGGAGACGGAAGCATGGGGAGACAATAAATACAGCCTTCCATAATGCCATTTTATGGTGTCACTCTTCAGAATTTATTAAGACTTAGTTGCAGCCATGCCTGCAGCCTCCTGTGCTGGAATCAGTAAATTGTGTTCATTATCTCCAGCATTTGCTCTGACCTGCTGTGTTTTACAAGAGAGGAGACACTGGAGGCATGGGGACACCCCAGCTGCTTTCTGCAGCCATTTCCTTGGTGCAAATCCAGCTTTTCTGGGGTTTGCTGGGACACCTCAGGCAGGGCTTGGCAGCATAGAGGGACCCCAGGTGTGATGTGGTGGTTGATGAGAACACTGAGGGACTGAGGACCTGCCAAAATCACCACAATTCCACGTGGAACAGGGAAGGAGCTGGGCCAAGAGAGATGCCTTGGAACACACTGGCACATTTGTCACTCTACTGTGGGACCACTCCAGCAGTCTTGGATGTGCTGGGAATGCTGGAGGTTGAAAAGGGTTCACAGGAGCTCCCTGAGCCACTGACAGGGAGATGCTACACCCCTGTTTGATGTCCTCTTGCACCAGTGTTTTCAGATGAAAACACATGAAACTGTGTTCTTTCTCCCATTTTTTTGTCAGGACAAACACCAGCAGCATGTTTGTGTGCCTTCATCCTTATCCTCAACATTTAGGTCCAGGATGGAGGAAAACAAATTCAAGCCCAACCTCCAGATCATTTATTATATTCCTTGTGCTTAAGGGCAAAATTTAGGTTGCCAAAAGCAGATGTTTGCATGCTCTTTTTTTAGCTCTCAAAGTACTTTCTGTGTGCTTGATTGATGGACGTCCCTGTTACATTAATAGCTGGGCTTTGCAGAAAGCTGTTATTACCAGGAGAATCTGGTGTGGGTTTCAGTTTTTCTTCTTGCATTGAAAATCCATTATTAATGTCTTTTTGAGGGAAAAAAAAAAAAAAGAAAAAAAAAGAAAAAAAAAGGGGGTTTCAATTCAGGCATTTTGCTTTGCTTTCTCAGGCTTCTCAACTGTCTTCACCAAGGTACTTTTAAAATCAATATTACAAGTGTTCTTTATATTTTACTGGGTGGTTGAGGGTTTCTGCGTCTTGCTATTGATTTCTGACTGTACTGCAGGACATTTAGGTGCACTCTGTGATGAAGACACATAACTTCATATGTGTCTTCCTAATTATCTCTGAGTTGCTTTCTTCATGTTTCCTGTTGCTGAGCTGAGCCTGGCACAGGCAGGAGGAAGGCACCAGGAGAGCTCTGAGTGCAATCCTGAGACACCAAACTTGTGACTGTTCATTTAATTTGGGTTTGGTTTTCAACCAGACACAGGGCTCACATGAGGCTTGTGGGGCCTCTTTTGTGTTGTCTTTGCAGAGTTCTGCCCTGACTTCTCAGGCAGCTTCATGTTCTGCATTGTAGGAGTGTAACAAGTTGCCATCCTGCCTTTGTGTGGGGTGCTCATAATGCGCCTTCAAGCACTGACCTTGTCCCTGGGGGCAGCTCTGCTGGCAGATCTCAGCATTTCAGAGGTGCAGAGTCATTGGATCCCAGGATGGTTTGGGTTGGCAGAAACCTTAAAGCTCATCCAGTGCCATCCCTGCCATGGCAGGGACACCTTCCACTGTCCCAGGCTGCTCCAAGCCCCAGTGTCCAGCCTGGCCTTGGGCACTGCCAGGGATCCAGGGGCAGCCACAGCTGCTCTGGGCACCCTGTGCCAGGGCCTGCCCATCCTCACAGAGAACAATTCCTTCCCAATATCCCATCTAAATTTGCCCTCTGGCAGTAGGAAGCCATTCCCTGTGTCCTGGCACTCCAGGCCCTTGTAAAAGTCCAAGTCTCAATGAAGTAGTGCAGGAGCACAGAGTGCATTTGTAACTGCTGTAAGGTTGGATTTACAGACAGAGGCTCTTGGAGCACATCAGCACTGAGGGCACCATGAGTGAGAGAGCTTGTTGGCACCACAGGAGCCTGTGAGGAGTGGCACAACTGTGGCCAGCACGGCTCTCCAAAAGGCTTCCATGGCTCCAGGTGGGCTGTTCCAGGGGAAGAGCTCTGTGTGTGTGAGCACAGCCCTCCCCAGCCCCCCATGCATGGCTCCATGTCTGCCAGGGGCTGTGGCTGTACCAACAGGCAATCTGGAGTGTGCTGGGTGTACACCAACCTTGCTGGCTGGATGGGACTGTTTGCTCCTCAGGCTTATCCTGAACAAGCTCCTGGACCTCCGGGCATGGGGGCTACACTTGGCTTCTAAGGAACTGGTTGTTGCATTTTGTCCATCCCTGCTGGGGACCAGGGCAGACACTGGCAGAGGAGCTGGTCCCATGTCCCAGGGCTCAGTTTGTCCATCCATGCTGGGGACCAGGGCAGACACTGGCAGAGGAACTGGTCCCATGTCCCAGGAGCACAGGGCTGGGTGGTGGCAGTGCTGGCAGGGGACACTGCAGCCCAGCCCAGCCCAGCCCTGCCTGGCCCGGCAGAGCCGCTGCTTGCCGAGCCGGGGAAGGGACAGGGCTGGTGTGCATGACAATGGGCAGGCTCTGACCTTGCCGCTGGAACTCACTTAGCAATTCTGTTGGTGTTCTGGAAACGAAAATATAATTCAGGCCACCTTCTCCTCCAAGCTGACCCTGAGAATCTGGGAGAAGAGTTAATGAATGATTAGGACACTTTTTTTTTTCCCCCCCTTTTTGCTGGAGTTGCTGCTCCGTGTTGAACTGTGCTCTGAAGTGTCATTAGTTCCCTTGAACTTATTGGTCCGAGTGTACTTAGCATTAATATAATTGCGTAAATTGCAGTTTCATTAATCACCGGGGGCTGCGGCGCATCCCTGTCGTGCTGTTTTGTGGGTGGCTTGGCTGGTGGAAGCCCCTGGCCAGGGGTGGAGGCTGTGGCTGGAGCAGTCCCCCTGTGCTCCTGGGGCTGGTTTAGCTGTGCTCTGTGTGTCTCACAGGATCTGCAGGATCTGGAGCGTTTGCCAGCACTGCCCTGATTGCAGGGAGCAGCCTTGCTGCTGCACAGGAGAGAAAGGAAAGGTGGGTTTGTCCCAAGGGTGTTTGGCTGGACCACATCCCTGCTGCTGTCACTCTGATTTGGGTCAGTGGGGCCCCAAAATGCAGAGCCCAGGCTCATGGCTTTGCAGTGAACGCCCTGAGCCCGAGCTCTTGCGCAGGGTCTGCTGCAGGGCTGTTTGATGATGCTGTGGCTCTGTGGCAGAGCTCTCAGCCTTCCTGGCAATGTAAATTCTCCTGGCTGCATGCTAAAATTACACTGAGTTATTGATTTATCTTTGAGAGGATTTCCTTCCCGAGGGATGTTTCTGGCTGTTGTAGTGATTTAGTTCTTCTGCAAGTGCAGAATCCGTGGCAGAGCAGAGCCACCCTCCTGCCCTCGAGTCTGCAGCTCAGGGTCGCGCTCCCTCGGGCTTCCTCTGCAAGCTGATTTCTGTTCCAAGGCTGGGACAAGGTTACATGGCTGTTATTTCACTGTAACGACTGCAAATAAAAGGGCATTTTCAACTTTCCACTGCAGAAGCTGCAAGTCTGGGACAAGCCTTTGTGCCGTGGCATCAGCATTATCTTGGGCATGTCTCAAACCCAGCCCCAAGGCTGGCATGTGGGATGTGTGGAGCCATGCCAGCGTTAATACACGCTCCTGGGAATGTTTTAGTTCCTCAAAGTGGGGAATGATGGGAGCAGGATCATGCTAACACTTCTTTCCTAGAGCTGCAGGGTACAGCCTCTCTTCTCTTTGTTTTCTTTTGACTCACCATGGAGCATCTGTGCAAACCAGGGCATGCAAGTTCCTACTGGTGGTTCTGAGGAAGCAAAGCCAGGTCCCTTCTCCCACCACCAGTTTTCTCCCCTTGGCCCTGAAATCACACCCCACTAGTTGTGGCTCAGCTGGTGAGCACCATCAGTAGAAGGACCTGACCCTTCAGGACATGGCCAAATGTTTCAGCTGCTCTGTGGCTGGAGAACGCTCAGCTCTGTGTCTTTGGGTGCCATTTGAAGCACGTCCCTGTGGGTTCCTGCATTTAACCCCACAGTGGATTTGGCACCGATCTCAGCTGCACACTGATAAAATGTGAGGCTGCTCATGCATGTGGTGTTATAAAACAGCATCCACCAATTAGGCCCAGGGAGAACATCAATTTATTTTCCTGTGAACCAAGTGTGGCACAGCTCCTTCCTTTCCCAGTGATCTATCTGTGAGATAAAACACGTCTTTAGTGTCTATCTTAAATACTGCAGTGTTGACAAGTTCTCTTGACAGAAATTAGGCTAATGTCCCTTACGACTGCGTTAGCTGTAGAAACAAGGCTTTAAATTGAAGCTTCGCAGAGCACTATTCCAACGCTCTCTCCAAGGCATCTTCTTATTCCAGCTTTTATTATCCAAATTTGTTCTCACTCTGGCTTGGCAGCGGGGCTGGCAGGCAGCTCTTTGCCATCCATCCTGCTCGTCTCACAGCCAGGAGGGTCGGATCAGGCACCTCGCAGGGCTGGGCTGGGGAGCGTTGGCCAAACGTCTGCAGACCCGGCTGCCCCTGGCTCTGGGGGCTGCTCCGGGCTCGGGGAGATGCTGGTGCTGGGACATGGCTGTGGCCATGGGTGAGAGGAGCCAGCTGACACACATGGAGCAGAGATGGCATCCAAGGCAGGCAACTGCATGTCCTTCCAGCAGCACAGTGTGTCCTGAAACGCTCCCACTGGGAGCTGGGAGAAGGGAGTTTGTGTCGTACACATCTTATCTTGGCAATTTCAGCACTGAGTTACAGACTCAGAAGCTGAGGACAGGATAAGAGAACGCTGAGACCTGGTCATGAACACCCCTTCTTTAGCTTCCCAGCCTTCCCTTGGAAAATAGTTTCCTTTTTTGCTCTTTTACCCTCCTCAAGTTGTGCACTTTTAGCCTTCTACTCCTCGTTTCCAACCCCAGATTAACCATGGCCATGTTAAACCTCCTGATTCTCACACTGGTGTTGGTCCTGATGGATTATCCCTCCGTCTTCTGTCTTTTCTGTGCCTCCACATTGCCAGGTTCTTTGGTGGCCATCTCATAAGTCCCTGAGAGAGGAGGAGAGGCTCTCTGAGAGTGACAGATGCTGGAGACACAATGGTTGATGATGTTCTGGAGGTGCTAATCTCCATCACAGTAAAGAAGCCAGTGGTGCCTCTCTCAAAAAGGCATTAGATGCTTGAAATTCCACAAAATTAATATCATCCTCAGCTCCTTTTGTCAGGTTCTCAATTCTCCTGGTCACCTGCCTTGTCCTTCTCTGCCTATGTCCTGCATTGATCTTCTCTGAATGTAGCCAAGCCTTCAGCATCCCAGATGGGCTTTCTGGTGTAACAAATAGACCTGAGGGATGACAATTATTGAATGGATTGTAGCATTGGCTAGGGGATAAAAAATGTAGTGAGTTGGAGAGGGATAAAAACTGGCTTTTGTAAATAAGCTTCTCATGGATGTTGACCTGGGGACATGGTGAGACAAAGGTGGCTGCAGTGTCTCTGCAGCCTGGTGCATTTGAGAGATGAAATATCAGAGTGTGGCCGGATACCTTTGGTCCCACTGTTTCTTCTGCTTGGACCATTGTGGGATTAAACTCTCTAAACTGCTGCGGTTCACAGACTTCAAGCCCAGTATCAGAAGAAAAAATAAATCAAGTACCTGATCTTAAATCCTGAGCACATGGCTCCTGCTGCACCCAGGGCTGTGGTAACTCACTGCAATGCCTGGCTTAAAGTGGGGAGAAGGGTTTGCTGAGAAAATGAAAAACATGTTGTGCCTACTCTACAAAAGGACAACCCTTCTTCTTCCTGCCCTGTGGATATTTTTTTCCTGGTGTGTTTGCTGCTGTTGCACTGCAAGGCAGAGCAGCCCTCCCAGGAGGGAGATGGGATGGCAGAGCACTTGTTGGAGGAGCTCTTTGCCACAGGAAGCATTTCCCTCTTGCAGCAGCAGCAGATACATCAGCAGATACATCAGCAGATGCTGCAGCAGTGCCTCCAGCGGAGGGACTGTATTTCCCTCTCAAGCTCTGCTGTCACCCCTTCCTTCCCTCCCTCCTCCCCAGGTACCTCACTGGCCTCCACCTTCTCTTCCATCACTTTGAGGCTTCCCAGGGGGCTCAGGCACCTCAAGGGAGGCCACACTGTGCCCTGTGTGTGACAGCCACCCCTCCTGTCCTCCTGGTTCCCCTGCCCATGAGAGGGGTGAGGTTTGGTGTGTGTTCAGCAGGCAGCTGGCTCGGCTCTGGGCACGGGGCTGGGCCACGTGTGCCATCATCATCATCGTCATCATCATCATCATCATCATCGCCTTGGCTGCCAGCGAGGGTGGGTGGCAGTCACAGGCACTCAGTCTGGCACTGCCAGCCAGGGCCCTGCCTGTCCCCATGGTCCTGCCTGTCCCCATGGCCCTGCCTGTCCCCATGGTCCTGCCTGTCCCCTTGGTCCTGCCTGTCCCCAGGGGCTCACCTGCCTGTCCCCATGGCCCTGCCTGTCCCCATGGCCCTGCCTGCCCCCTTGGTCCTACCTGTCCCCTTGGTCCTGCCTGTCCCCGTGGCCCTGCCTGTCCCCAGGGGCTCACCTGCCTGTCCCCATGGCCCTGCCTGTCCCCATGGTCCTGCCTGTCCCCGTGGTCCTGCCTGTTCCCATGGCCCTGCCTGTCCCCAGGGGCTCACCTGCCCCTCCCTCCCTCTTGCTGCAGGGGCTGCAGGAGAAGCCAAGTGGATTTGGCAGGCAGAGTGAGGAGTGAGCCCAGCCCTCAGGGGGTGTCTCTGGTTTGAATGGCAGCGTTCAGAGCACTCAGCACGGGCTGATCAATACATAACAAAATACAAAACATGAATCCCAGTGCCACAGGAGAGCCCTGGCTCAGGGAACAGGGGCAGCTGTGAGCACTGTCCAGCTCAATGTCCAAATGGAACTGTGCTTTCACATCTCTAATCAAGGGTTACTTAGTGGAGAGCCCCTTCCTTGTGAGGCTTTGTTCTCCGCTAGCTGTGGATTGAATCACGGGAGGAGGGATTGGATTCTGGCATCATTTTAAAAACGTTTTCATTCTATTTGCTGAGGGGAACAAATTACAGAGAAGACCTCTCAGCGCTGGGACAAAAGAGTGGCTCTAAAACCCTTTCCAGCCAAATGAGTGTTTGAGCTGAAGGCTGATGGATGGTGCTTAAAGACATGGTTATTGCCAAAAGGTTGGCATTGAAAATCACAGGGTGCAAGAAAATTCTCCCAAGGGTTACTGTGGGGTTGTCTTCCTGTCATCCTGGTTGTGAGGAGCCCCAAACACCCTGAGTCTACCCAGTGAGCTCTGTGGCATCAGGCACAGGAGAGCAGTAGCACAGCAAGCACCAGTGGGTCCCTTCTCTCTTGCTAAATGAGAAACTGGAATGGGATCAGCCCTTTCGGGGCAGGAGGGCTGGAACTGGATGATCTTTAAGGTCGCTTCCAACCCAACCCATTCCCTAATTCTTTCCCTGCCCCCTCTTAAAGCGAGGTTCAAGTCCAGCAGAAAGCAGTGCTGCTGCTTTGGGGCCTGTGAGGAGCCTGGGCAGGAGCACCCTTGGTGTTGGGGTGTATCAGAACAGGGTGGCTTTGGGGCTTTCCCAGGAATGGCTTTGCTGCCAGCAGCAGTGCTGGGTGTTGAACAGGGGACAGATTCACCCTTGGCAAGCTTGAAAGCATTTCAGATGGCTTCTGTCCCTGCTCCACTGCAGCACGGAACAAAATCAGTGTTGGAGAAGATGTCATACCTAGACATCACTGTTTTGACAGGTCGATTTCCAGGATATTTATTAACATAGCTTGGAGTGTCACAGAAGGGTTTGTCAAATAAACTAACCAAGTGAAGTGTCTTACATGAGACTTCCTTGGTTTGGTTGAGGTGCTTTTAACTCTTCATTCAGTCTCTCAACAACTCATCCCATTCTGGCCTTTCTGGCAGACTCTCTGTGATGTCTGTGGCTTGGGAATCAGGCCCTGCCCACTCTCTGAGTGTCCAGGTGCCCTGGGAGGCAGAAGGAAGCAGCAGTTCAAATTGTTTGTTCATGCTGTAAGGACAAAACTCCTCTCTTAGGATTTCCTCTGCAATCTCTGTCCTTGTCAGCCCTCTGGGCAATGATCAGACAGAACAGCAGTGCTGAAAGCAGGCTGGCACCACCAGGACTGCTCACTGGCAGGCAGAGGCAGCACAGCTCCTTCAGCCTGAGCTGGGCAGTGCCTGGGAGAGGTGGCACCATGGCCCTGGGCATGGGGCATCACCCCAGGGGCTCCTCCTGCATCCCATCCCTGGCAGAGCTCCTGCTTAAGGGACAGGTTATGAACATGGACAGCATACAGTGATTTTATAAAAGAGTTTTCTCTAGAATTAATTGCAGTAGGTAACAGAGCCCCTGCTATCACTGGTTACCTGAGAAATCAAGAGGCAGTGACCAGGCTGGTGCTTCTCTGAGGAGATGCTGTGCTCAACAGGCAGCTGGGGTTTCCCAGCAGTACAGTGGGAGTAAGAGCTGCACAGGGAGTGGATTTGTAAAGCCTTTCTTCCAGGATCATGGGAGTTTGTACTTGGAATGTGCACACAGGTGTCTGAGCTGCCTCCCTGCCCGAGGTGGGCAATGCTGGGGGTGCTGGGCAGCTGCTGGGGGAGCTTCCAGGCCTGGTGCTGTGAAACCTCTCCACCAACTGTCAGGAGGAGATGACATAGAGCATATTAAGGATGTTTTCCAGTGGCACTTAATTGGGAGGAGCAGTGAGTGCCAGACAGTGAACTAATGCAAAAGGCTGTAGCTGAGTGAAAAAGGAACAGAAAGAAATAAAATGAGATTCAGATTCTGGGCCTCTTCTTCCCATCAGTAATCCATCTCTTCCTTACCTGTGTCTGCTACATATCTTCCTTTTGTGTGTAAAAACGTTTTGAAATAACCAGCAATCTGGAGAGTGGTAGGACTTGCCTTTGTAGGAAAGAAAGGAAAAAAAACCCCAAAAACCAGAGGTAGGCTTTGCTGCTTCCTTGCTCAGCAGCTCTAACCAGAGTCTGGGGTCAGCTGAGCCCCCCAGACTGGGCCTGGCTCCTCTGTTTTCCTCCAAGCACCCTGGTGTGGGACACCCCATCCACCCAGGCACAACTGGAGTCAGGCACAGTGTCCCCTGTGTGCCACCTGCACGTGGTGCCCTGGCCTCAGCCAGTTCCCCAGCCCTGGCACTGGTGGCTCCTGGAGCTGGGGGTGCAGCTGTGGGGAGCTCTGCTGCTCCCTGGGATTTGTCTGCTGGTAGTTTTTCATCATTATTTTATTAACAGAGAAGGTGCCATCAGATAACTTATTGTGGATGCTCTGTCAGTGTGATTATTTCAATACTGCAGCACTGCCGGTGTGTTTTGCTGGAACATTCACATATTGATTCCAGATTCCTTTGTTGCCTGTACTAGAAAGAAAGTCCCTTTTCCCTCACTCCCTGCGTGGAGAGAAACAAAGAGTAAAGGAAGGTAGATGTTATCTGAGGCTTGCTCACATACCGAGGTAATTTTTGAGAGCTGCAGAGCCACTTACTGACTCATCACTGGGGCTTGTTTTCAAACCCTTGATAGATTTTAGAATTCTCTTACAATGGCAAACAAGGATGCTCACTTGGGGACAAGCTGGGGATCTGCATCAGCGAGCTGGATCTTTGTTCTGCTTGCTCCAGCCTTCCCAGGGGACGAGGAATGCCATGGGGGCATTCTCTGCCATGGGGCACAGAGTGGTGCTGCAGGGAGAGAGCCTCGTGTCCCTCTTGGGCTCCTTTTGCTGGGCAGTCAGTGGCTGGCAGCTTTATCCAGGGGGTGGGGATGGGATGGGATGGGATGGGATGGGATGGGATGGGATGGGATGGGATGGGATGGGATGAATGGGATGGGACGGGACGGGATGGGGACACCACTGCCAGGAGCGCAGTGAGTTATTGCACAGCCTTGGTGGGAGGTTTGCAGGTCAGTTTATGGTGTACAGCTTCCCTGCCTGTAGCTGTGCAGTCAGTTGGGGCTCAGCCCTGGCCCCACGCTGCAACACAAATCCACTTGTGGCCAGCAGCATGTGGAATGATGTGCTGGAAGGGAGCTGGCCAGGATGAGACCTTTCTCCTTTAGAGAGGAATTCAGCTGGTCATTTGGTTGGTCTAGAAAAAGAAGGATGGGGTTCTTTGGATATCACTGCATGCTGCATATTCCACACAGCAGCCCTCTGCTTTTAGTAATGTGGTGCACAACGTGCCTGATCCTCCCTCAGTTGTGAGCCTGGGAGAAGCATGTCCTGTTTTCCATTTGTTTATTTATTTATCATCTTGTTTTCAGCCCCTGCAAAGCTTGATATTGGTATAGAGCCTGGGAAACGTGCACAGAGCAGAGTAACAGATAGTTGTGATTTGGTTACAAGGCAATAATTTAAGTGGACAGGTTTAGCTGATAACATAAAGCACACGAGAGAAATCGCTTCGGTTTATAAATGTCAGCAGAGCCCCTGCGAGTGAGCTGCTGCCTGGTGCTGCTGCTCCATCCAATATATTATAAGGAGATATAAACAGATGTCTGAAAAAATCTGGCTGACCAAGATTAAAAGAATGGGGCCATAAATTAAGGTCCTCCTCAGCGTCTCTTTAAGCAACTTTATGGACAGAGCGCATCCAAATAAACGAGTGCTAATGCTCAGAGGGATCTCCGGGTGGTTTGGGCTGCACAGGCTCAGACACACAGCAGCACCCAGGGGTGGGGACAGCTTGTGGGGACAGCAGTGTCAGAGCTGGCATGAGAGACCAAAGCCTGTCCTGGTGCTTCTGCAGCTGATAAAGGGATTAGATCAGGAACAGGAATAACACCATCCCTGCAGTGTCGCCACAGGATCAGTGTCTCCTGCTTGGAAAATAAATGCTGTCGCTCTGCTTTGACATTTATTCCCAGTAAAGACCTTGTCATTTGTGCACTGACAAGGGTTTTATCCTCTGGGAGTGCTTTACCTGTTGGGCACTGTCTCCTTGGCTGTGAGGCAGCTGGGTGATTGAGGGGCAGGTGGGTGGCACGTCCCCAACAGAGCACTGGGAGCTCTGCTCAAACCCTGCGGCTTTCTCTTGATCCATCATCCCAAGGCAGTGCAGTAACACCTATTCAGACTGAGAGCAGGTTCAGACTGGATATTGGGCAGGAATTGTTCCCTGGGAGGGTGGGCAGGCCCTGGCACAGGGTGCCCAGAGCAGCTGTGGCTGCCCCTGGATCCCTGGCAGTGCCCAAGGCCAGGTTGGACACTGGGGCTTGGAGCAGCCTGGGACAGTGGAAGGTGTCCCTGCCCATGGCAAGGGCTGGCACTGAATTGGCTTTAAGGTTTCTTTCCACCCAAATCATTCTGTGATTCTATGATTCTGTGACTTTATTTTTAACTTGTTTTAGTTTATTTTTGTTGCAGTTAAAAAAAATCCCACGTGTGGGATATTTTTTAAGTGGTAAGGAGTACAAAACAGTTGTGGGGGTGGGAGTTTGCTGCTTCCCCCTCCACAGCTGTAGCCCTTCTGGCAGGTTCATGGAGGGGATTTCACAGCTATTTCCACTCACTGGGTAGTTGATTTAGAGCTGGGAAATTAATTAGAATGGAAACTCTTCTTTCCCTTTATGCAGAGCAAGGGATGAGGTCTGGCAGCTGTAGGATTTGCAGCTCTCTGGGAACAGGGACCATTCAGTAACACATCTATGCAGTGCCTACCTGTGGATACACATCTTTTATTTGTCTGAGGAGTCGAGGAGAAAAAAACGTTACAAAATGGCTTAAATATAGACGTGTTTTTATAATTTTTAATTGAGTTTCATTTCCCAAATGCAACTTAATGCAAACAATAAGTAAAAAATTAATTTCTCTCGGGAAAAAGCTATTAACAGAATGATTCTGTTTTAGCAGGATGTGAAGCTGTGTAATTGCTTACATATGTATTGCTCCAGTGTGTGCTCCCAGTTGTTGAATAGTATCAAATTATAGGAATCAAAGAGAATCAACTATTTTTAAGGGAAATGTCTAGAAGCTACATACTGAAACATGATTAAAATTCAGGATTTCCAGCTTACCCGTCTAAATCAGCAATTTTAATCACATTATTCAAGTCAACCCACCCTCAAACACACTTTTGACTTCAAAATACCCCAAACTAAATAAGACAGAAGACCTTTCTTGAACAGCTGTAACATTTTCAAGTGGCAGTGTCAATCTTTTTGTTGAAAACAGAGGTGTTTTTCATGGTTTATTTATTAAAGCAGCGCCTTTGTCCTGCTGTGCCACGAACCTGGGCTACTGTGCAGAGCTGCAAGAAATCCCTGGAGCACTGAGAGCTGCTTAAATACATCAGGGCTGGCAGTTTTGCTCTGGGGTTGGGATGCTCTTGGTTAAATCTTGTTTAGTGTGCAAAGCAGGAGCAGGGAGGGTTTGTGTCTTGGCTGATGCAGCCTCTGCAGTTTGGCTGTGCTGGGTGTGGAGCTGATGAGCACCAGGTCCAGGTTTGGTTTTGTTTCCTGCTTGCTGAGAATAGAAACGGGAGGGCAGGGCCCCCCCGCCAGCCGGCCCTTCTGGAGCCTGCTCCTGTGCCTTCCCTTTGGATGATTCTCTCAAGCAAAGCCCATCCACCTCCTTCCTCTGCCCTGGCAGGTGGGAGGCTGATGAGGCTGGATGCAGCAGGAGCACGGAGCCGGAGCGCCCTGCGCTGTGCTCCCCTGGCAGAGGCTGTTCCTGGCTGTGTGACAGCCCAGAGCCACTGCAGCCACTGCTGGGGCTGTGACCCAGCGCTGGTGACACGGCCAGGAAAGCCCCTGGCCCTGGGGGAGGCACCCAGCTGGCCCCTCGCTCTGCCCCCTGCGCGTTGGTGTCTGCGGAGGAGGGATTGTCCTCCCGCGTCCCTGTGCTCCGCACGCGATGGCATTTCATCCTACAAGGGATCCTGGAAGGGACCTGAAAGCTCATCTCCATCCAGGGACATCTCCTGCTAGACCACGTTATCATTTGCTGTGTTTTCCTTGCTGGCAGAGCCCTGTCTTGGTGTCTGCTGAGCCAAGGACAGGAGATGTGGTGTTGCCCTTTTCATGGAGATCCTACAAACTCCTTTCTGACCTGCATGTCCCAGCTCCGCCACCAGCAAAGGGCACAGATTGGTGATGGCACCAAATTCCTGCAGAGCCCAACTTCTCAGCGTGGGAGGATGCTCCCATAGATAGACAGAGAGATATTCCCATGGATCACAGGTCTAAGGAGCAGGAGGAGGTTTGGATGTGTCCATGGAAAGCATTCCAAGTGTAGAGGAGGCACACCCAGCCTGTCCTCCCACAGTTTAAGATGGGGAGATAATCACATCTGTCCTCTCACATATTCAACCAATCCAACTTCCAGTGGACAGGACTGATGGAGAGAAAGAAGGTCTACAAGAAATACAAACCTTGCTTTAATAGGAAATCCTCCAAGATGGATTTTCCTGGTTTTTCTAAATGCATTATACCTACTGGATGATCACAGGCTTTGAAATGTTTGTCTGAATTGTGACAAACATCCCAGGCTTATGTAGGAAGCACCAGGTCCTTTGATCCGGGAAATGTCTCTTTAGTCTTGAACAGGGAGGGATCAATCCAGTTGTTCCTGAGCCCAGAGCTTTTTGTCTGTGAGTACAGGTATTTATTGTACAAAATAATTACCCTTGTCTTCAGGTAAGAGATGCTCTCTGTCTCCTGCAAGCTGTTACTCTATCACAGGGATCTTTCTAGGTAAAAGGAAGAGAGAAAGGAAAGGGCTGAACAGGGAATCCTCCTCAGGAGGGAAGAGGGTGAGCAGCTGTGGTCTGTCTGTCCATCTGTGGGCAGCTCTGTGGCTGTTGAGCTGCAGCCTTGCTGTCCTGGGCAGGCAGAATTCCTGCATTAAGAGAAGAAAAAATCAAAGAAATCAATCAAGAAGTAACAACCAAATATTGCCTCCTCTTCACCCCAGTGCTGGGCTGGCCATTGAGATGTCTTTGTGGTGAACTGGTGAAAACCACTCTGAATTTCCTATCTTTTCTGCATTTAAAACCGAAGCTTAATGTATTCTGTGTATTTTTCTTGGCAGATAGTAGTGATCATAAATTCCTTTTAATACAGTATCTCCACACCAGCACAGCCTTGATGTGCAGCGTACCTGGCTGTACTCTGCGGGATGCTTTGATTTCCCTTTGGCAGCTGCATTTTATTCTGTCTGCCCCAATCAGCAACAATTCCCCTTTCCCCATGTAGCCTCCAAATCCACTCCTGGTGTGGAGTTTTAGTGTTCTGCTATGACCTGGGCTGGAAGGGAGGAAGGAACCAGGGTCTGCTGGGCTCAAGGTTTCACCTCCACTGTTGATCAGAGCCAGCCTGGCAGCACAGGTGGCTTGGGTGGCATTTCTGGGAGGGAAAAGCAGCACTTTAGGGGTGCTGCTGGATGGGAGGTGGGTCACTGGTGGGATGAAGCTTTTCTCCCCTTCTCCCGGGGAGGAGCCTGTGCCCTTGGCTCCCAGTTCCTCCCAAAGCTGGAGCAGTGCACACGCTCTGCAATAATGTGACCTTTGTTTGTAGGTCAGGCTGTGGCTGCAGGGTCACACGTGAGGCTGAACCTGCAGACAGGAGAGAGAGAAGCCAAGCTCCCAGACAGAGAAAATGGGGAAAGTGACACCAGAGAAGAGAGAAGAAGGAAAAGGTACAGACACACAAGGCATTGGGCTGAGTGGGCTGTGGGATTCATGCCTTCTATTAGAGGCCAGGTTCCCTGGTGCACTCAATTACTGCCTCTTCCTGAGACTTAATTGCTGGGTTAGGAGCTCAGCAGTGCTGAAAGCAGAGCCCTGTCCTTTGTGATCCCTCTGGGATGGCGGTGGAAGTGCCCTGAGTGCACGTTCAGAGGCACCTTCATGGCTTCTCAAGCCACAATACCAAAACTAAATTGGCAATGTGGCTTCTTTGAATGACATTTCATCTTCTGAAACACCTGCAGCAACTGGTCTGAGTCTGCTTTCTGGGCCCAGCCCTTGGGATCAGCTGTGGGGGCCTGAGCCAGGTGCTGTGTCCCGGCTGGGAGCAGCCCCACAGCCTCACCTGCACAGCAGGCACTGCCAGAGCCCCTGGAGATCATACCTTCCCTGCACCCACCTTTTTAAAGGGGCTTTCAACGTCAGCTGGTGCTGACTTTTCCCTTGGAACTCTCTGAACAAGGACTGGTTTAGCTGCTCTGCAGAGTTTCTCTCCTGAAGCTGGTGGGATTCCCCAGGGCTGCTGTGATGGGGATGCTCGGGGAGTGTGGGGCTTTGGGGGCAGCTGCCCGGGCAGGGGCTGAGCTCAGGACCCTGTTGGGCCCACGGCAGCAGCACCTACAGGGCCCAAAGCCCCCACCCCTGCCCAGCACAGCCTGCACTGCCCCTGCAGGTGTCACTGAGTGGGACACAGGGGCAGTGGCTGCTGCCAGCAGCAGGGACGTGGGCAGGGTGAGGATCCCCTCCCTTGGCTTCTGTCTCTTGGACAA
>VWYP01010279.1:0-13667 GCA_013400435.1 Pycnonotus jocosus
ATATATGCATACATATATATATTCATGTGTCTTAATATGAATGATAATACATATGTATCTATATTTTTTTTAATGGTAGCTGAAGAACAGTGTAGGAGTCTGGAAATATTTCAATATTTACTAAAGATAAAGTGGACACTGTGATAAGTGACACACTGTGATAAGTGGGATGTGGAAGGTATTTTCCCTATGAACACTGTACTTCCTAACTGCTTAGAGAAGAATTATGATGATTTAATTTTTCCTTGGGCTTTTAACACAGGAAACTCTTGAGGCAAAACTGAATTCGAAGAATCTCACCCAGACTGTGCTTTCTGAGTTGGGAACAACCATACCAGCGCTCATGGCTGAGGAAGTGGATGTTTTTTCCTCTTTCTTTGCAGATGGGATTTGCTTTCTGACAGCAGCAGTGTCTCATGGGAGTGGATTACAGGGTTGTGGCTGTGATGTGTCTAACTCAAAGCTTTGGCAGCCTCAAGGGGCACACCCTGAGGCAGCTTTTAGCCACGTGGATGCTCTGATAGGCCTCAGGGAGCTGGGATGGACCAGCTAAAGGGGAGAGCTGCAAACTGCAGTGGGACCAAGCAGTGGGATCAGGTCAGCAAAGATGAGTTGTGGAGGGGAGTTGGGGTTGTTTAGCCTGGAGAAAAGGAGACTCAGAGGTGACCTTATCACTCTCTACAACTCCCTGAAAGGTGGCTGTGCTCAGGTGGGAGTTGGTCAACGCACCGCAGCAGCAACTGACAGGAGAGGACACAGTTTCAAGCTGAGCTAAGGGAAATATAAGTTGGATATTAGGAAAAAAAGATTTATAGAAGGAGTGATAAAGTACTGGAATGGTCTGCTTGGGGAGGTATTGGAATTACCATCCCTGCATGTGTTTAAATAAAGACTGGATGTGGCACTCGGTGCCATGGTTTAGTTGAGGTGTTGGGGCATGGGTTGGACTCAGTGATCTTGGAGGTCTCTTCCAACTTAGTCATTCTGTGAATTCTGTGAATTCTGTGAGTTACTGCCATCTCCATTCTCATGTTTTGGTCTGCAAAGATCGATGGCCCTGTCTGTGAGCAGCTTGTGCTGGAGGTAGTTTGGTGGATGCAGTGACCTGAGAGCTCCCTGCCTTGACAAGTGGTTGATTTTCAGTCACTTTCAGTGGCTGATTTCGGTAAAAACAAGAAGTGAGTGTTGCGTGAGCGAGCGTGGGTGCACGGGAGGAGCGCGGGCACGTGTGTGCCTGTTCAGGGAGGGGCACGGGCACCCGGCTGTCCCTGTGAGGGCACTGAGGAAAGAGCCACACTAAAAAGCTGGAGTGGCTCAAGATCCCGTCCCTATTGCCTCCTACCTCGCCCAGCCTCACCCTGTCCCGTGTCCATGTTGATTCCTTGCAAACAGCTCAGATGGGGTTGATCAGTGGGTTGGGTCCTTCCCTGGGATGTCCCACTGCTTTGTTGTGACCCTTGTGCCAACTTGTGACTCTGTCGGAGCCCTGCCTGCAAGCTCACAGAGGGGACAAAGTAGTGGCACGCACTGGGGGCCTTTGTGGCACACCTCAGAGCAGTTCTGGGCATTTTGCGTTTAAACAACATGACTTTACATGTTTTTCTGGATGCTGTAGGGCACTGGCTGGACCAGGGTGCTGCAGGGTGGGGCAGGAGGGAGCAGAGGACCTGGCATTAGAAGGAGCAGTTCCAGATGGCTGCAGGCATCAAGCACAACGCTGGCCAGGTCCCAGAGGTTGGCGTCCCTCTGGTTTTAATGGGAGTCAGATGCATAAAATCCCTTGGAAGGAGGCTGCTGTTGTTCAAGGAACGACAGCTTCCCCTGGAGCACCTTTTCTTGGCTTGCTTCAGGCTAGAGTCTGTCAGCACCGTCCTGAAAATACCATGGAGCAGCACAGTCCCTTTCCAAGGGTGAGCTTGGCTAGCTGTGCCACAGGGGACTGCACCCTCTGCCCGGCCCTAAGCCAGCCCTGCTTCCCCCCTGCCCTTCAGCTGCCAGCACCCACCCCAGTGGGGGGAAAAAGGGAACCCCCTCTAGGCACAAGCCTCTGCCAGCAGGGCGAGGCCGACGTATTCCTCCACATTTGTTGGCCTTTTAGTTTATTTTTTCTTTTTACTCCTCCAGGAAGGAGGAGTTGAGTTGCCTCTCAACTAATTGAGAGGTAAGGGAAGCTCAGAGGGAGGAGGGGGAGGATCAGGTGTGCCTCAGCTTCCCCAGTGGCACAGGCTGGTTCTGAGCCACGATGACTCCCCAGCCCTTTCTCTTTGGCTGGGTGTGCTTGCCAGCACAGCTCATTAACAACAGCCTTCACCATCAGGCTTCACCCAGGCCCGAGTGGCTGTTTTGGTTACTAATGAGGAGAAATGAATGGATAAAGTCCAGTGGCATCTGCAAGGCCTCCTCCCTGCCAAAAAACTGACTGGCAAAGCCCAGCCAGCCCCGTGAGCTGGAGTCACCTGTAGTGTGGTGCTTGCCGGCACATGCTGAGCTGGCTGCCACATGGGGAAAAAAGCTGCTGCAAGGCTGCTGCAGGGCTGCTGCAGAGCTGCCTCATCCTGGCAGGCCTCCTTTAGGAAGGAAACGCAGCGTGCTGTGCTGAAAACGTGTCTGGGGCTGTGTCCTTGGCAGGGCCATGGAAAGCAGTTCTACAACTCTCTCTTTCCCCAGAGCTGGCAGAGACAAGGATGGGAAAGGAGCCCCTCAGTTTCCAACTCTGCAAAGATTTTTGGTTTGGGAATGACCATGAGCTGGGACCTTTTGGGCAGAGAAAACACTGCTCTGATGAAAAGGAGGGAGGTGCAGGCTGTGGGTTGTACCTGTGGCCAGAGAGCTTGTCTGCATCTGTACTGGCTGCACTGGTTTGCTGCACTAAAGCAGCAAACTTCTTCCTTGGGAATTGGTGCAGTGAGAAATATGTCAGGAGCCCAAGGGATAAGGGGAGAACAGAGACGATCCTGAGAACAGTTTGGCTTGCTGAGCAATGGAGCTATACCACCTTTCTTTAATAAATCACCAGCAGAGTCTGGATTTGTGTCGAGACTTGGGGAGTAAAGGCTTTTCTGCTTTGGGAAGCCAGTTGTCAGGCTAAGTTAATCTCAGGGTATCCAGCATCCTCTTCAAGCTGGGATGGCCTGGTCTGCTGAATGTATTTTAAATCTTACCTTTTTTTAGAGGAAGATGTACTCTTTTGTGAGCTGAGGAGACTGGTAGAGTCTGAAGTCAGCCTTTATATTCACCACAAATGTCTAGACTTTGATTTTGCAAATGCCTAAACCCCACTGCATGTGTGCTTTTGGATGTAGCTGCTGTGATAGAAGTTTCCAATGTCAGTTGTAATTGAGGCCTGCTAAACCTCCTACAATGCCCCTAGCTAAGCATCTTTGCAAAAGCAAGGCAATGCTGGGGCAAAGCCAGCCTCACTGGGGGTTTTAAAACACAACAGACATCAGTAATTCAGCACAGGACTTGGCATGTTTTGCATGTTAGTGGACTAAGAAAAGCAATCCTATTTAAATAGATAAAAGGGAAACGTATTGGACCCAGTCCCTGATGAGGCAGGGTCAGGGCATGAACTCCTGTGAAAACTGGCTCTGCCAGGATTTATTTCCTCTGATCCGATCAGGCAATGGAGACTGGGGTGGGGGAGACTCGTCAGGCAAATTTCTCTCCCTGTGCATGTTCTGAGTTGGCCCATGGCTCTTATTCCTGTCACGGTCAAGGGTTACTCTGTGCCTCTGGGGCAGAGTAAATGGGCTCCTGCTTGCTCTTCCAGGAGAGAGTGCAGAACATCTTTCCCTTTCTCATTGCCCCAGCTGTAGTGTTTGTCTTATACTTCTGCATGTTTCTACTCGAGTCTCTTAGACAAGGTGTTTCTGTGTGGATCACAAGTTGCTCTTTATTAGCTTTTAAATGGTCTTAGCTCTACATCACTGCAGAGCAAAGCCTGAAAGCCTCTCTCAGAGTATTTCAAAACTACCAGGTAAATAAGGTAGTGGCAGCACTGATTTTAAACCCCATTCTTCCTCAAGTGCCTGCTGAGTATTTCTCTATAAGCTCAGGACTTCTCTGGTGCAGCAGTGAGGGGTTTCCAGCCCAACTGGGTGTCATGCAAGCTTCTCCAGGGTGACAGTGTTCCTGGGGCACAGCCTCCCCACCCTGCTCTCCAGCACAGCTCACTGCCCTCCTGGCCCCGCGTCTCACAGCCCCTGACGCTCAGCCCGGCGTGTTGGGATCTGCCTGTGCCACCTCCCCTGGAAAGGGCTTCCTGTGCTCCTACCCTGCCCTGCTTAATCAGCACTCGCCTTGGGCTGTGAGGCTCTCCCTGGCTTGGGTAGGCAGGAGTAGTGGACATGGCAGTGCTGGGTAAACGGTTAGACTCAATGATCTGGGAGGTCTTTTCCAACCTAAATGATTCTGTGACTCCATAGGGGTGCCTGGGTTTGGCATTTTACCACAGCCCTGGGTGAAAGAACATCGCAGAAGAACGGAGAGGGGAGGCAGTGGAGCAGTGCTGTGAATGATCCATCCCTCTCCAACACCAAACTGGTGTGGCCAAAGTTGTTACAGGCTTCATGCAGAGACCTGGACGCACTTTCAGGCTGTTTTGGCCAAAGAACGGGACAGGCGAAATGCAGCTGGGCATCTTCCCTCAACCCCCTGACCCCAGGACTGGTGTCTAAAGAACCCACTGCTCTGTCTTCCTGGCTTGTGTGGGTCTCCTCCAAAGAAACACATCAAAGATCAAGGAAAGGGAAAGGCTGGATGCTCCCTCTCCAAGGCACAGGGACAAGGGGATCTGATCAACACCCGAGCCCTGAGACAGGTAACATAACTTTGCACTCCATGAACACTTTAACAGGCTTTCCCTGGGATTTTTGGAGACACCCATGAGCTGGTCTGCACCTCCTGCCACCCAGCTGGGGTTAAAGGAGCCGGGAGGAGAGGAGATCTCCCCTCCTCCAGACCTCTCTGCTGAGGGAGGCCTTGCAGAGGAGCTCCCACACGCCTTGTTTTTCTTGCAAGCCTGCTGTTGAGCGGAGCCAAGGTGGTGCAAGAGAGGAGAGGAGGCAGGAATGAAAGGGCTGAGGTTTGCCTCGGGGCCTCTTTGCAATCACCCAGCGATCCTCTCCCCTTTGAACCGCAGGCCTGTCGAGTCCTCTCGAGGCCTGTACAAACACGGCGCTGAGCAGAGGTAAATAAAGCTGCCTGGTGCTGAGAACAAACTGCTGCAAAGACAGGGAATGCAGCAGGGGCTGTGTCTGCCCCGGGGCAGGTGGAGGAGTCAGGAATGGGGATGGTGTGGGGCTCCTTCCCCGCTGCTGGCGCTCCTGCTGGGGGAGACGGCACCAGCGGGTGCTGGCAGGAACCCAGACTGTGCCACCGGAGCTGTGCAGGCAGAAAAACCACAGCTAGAGATGAAAAGGTGAAGGTTATGGGCACGGGCATCATTTCACTGTACCTTTTTTTCTCCTTATGTTTCTCCCTGNCCTTTACAAAACAGTAATTCCTAATTGCTGCAGTAGTGCCAATTTAGCACCCCCACTCACCCCTCCTGCCCCCAAGGAAGGCTGGTTCACGGAGAAAAATACCCACTCCAATACTGGCAGCATGTCATTGCAATCCTTTGTTGTTTTTTTTTGTCTAGTGCCAGCTGTGTTGCCTTCTCTGTAATGCATAGCTGGTGCTTATTGTGAAAGACAGCATGGAAACAAGGACTCATGAGTGTGGCCTCATGTTTAATTAGAAGCTAATGTACTATTATTATTAGGCACTGAAGGAATGTACTGGCGAAGCAGTGTTTGAGCTGTTTTAAAAGCATTTTATAAGTGTACTTTCCCCTTGCCTTGCTGGTGTGAACCACCTTTATTAGGAGGTGCAAGACTGCTGTTAGCTGGTCTTACAGCTCTTTTGCACTTCAGGCAAGTACTGGAATTTAAGTATCTTTAATCTCACTGTTCAGGAGACTGTGAAATAGAAGGGAATGGTGTGTGCTAGGCTAAGCCAAGCGTTTAAGCTTGAGAGACCAAGTGGTCTGTGGTTGAATTTGCTATATTGAGACAGTGATTAAGCACAGCTTAATGAAACATGGCCACCTTATTGGTGTCCAAAGAAGTGGAAGGAAGCAGTAGGAAAATGACAGTTTTGTTTGTTGAATGAGAAGTTTCACTGTCAGCAGCTGTAGGAGCTTGCTGGGACTGCCGTGCTTTGTTAAGGGTGGGATTGCTTTGTGACCTCCATGTAGTGGCATGAACGTGGCTTCAGCATCTACTTTTTAATACCATTTCATTCTCCACAAACAGTTGCAGCATAACAGGTAGCCATCCCAGTTGTACATCAATATGTTACATGAATAAAGGCTAGGTTATGTGAGGCTTTGTTCTACAGTTTTGTTCTGTAAATAACAAACACCTCCAATTCCTTCAAGCTCCTGACTTTCTGTAAAGCTGTAGGGAATGTATAACTGAGGGCAGCCTTACATATCAACAGTTTGAGCTTCAACATCATTCAAGACAAGGCTGGATGGAGCTTTGAGTAACCTGATCTAGAGGAAGGTGTCCCTGCCCAGGTTAGGGAGTCTTTAAGGTCCCTTCTAACCCAGGCCATTCTATGATCACTAAACACTTGATAGTTGTGTTCTGCTGTTGTTGCTCAAGGGATTTTCGGTTGCTTTATTGACTCCAAAATGCAGGCAAGTTGTGGAACACATTTTTTTTTATTAATAACAGGCCACATTTGTACTTCCAAAAGAGTGAAATTAAAAGGTGTATTAAAACATACCCACTCTAAGCAATCTATTTTCTTCAGTAGAAAAAAAGCGTACAACAGGTAGAAATCCTATATACACAGTATATCAGTTGTAGCCATCAGCCTCTTCAAACAATGTTTTGCAAATTGGTACAGCGGTGTTAGAACAAACCATTCAGTTCCAGTCCAGTATGAATTTCACTTGCTCATTTAAGACAAACCACTAAGCACCTAGTCCAGTTTACTGATCTCAGGATACACACAAGGTAGTACTGTACATGAAGACAGCAGTGTTAAGCTTTTACTTCTGCTTTTTTTTTTTTAATCTTGCCTTGTTATAAAGTCTGCCTCATAAACTTTGAGTACATGGAAATCTGTAATCAATGTCTCCATTAAAAAACATAGCAGAAACCTGATTAACTGTATCTTAAATAGCCCTTTCTTCAACTCCTGCATTAATTTCAAGCAGACTGCTGTTGTGCTTATTCTACACTGGAGGCTCTCAGCCCAAAATATTGATCGCTGCAATGAACCATGAATCTATGCCATCTTTTTTTTTCTTTTTGTTTTGAGGAAAATAAAAAAAGCATAATGTTAGTTCTTAAATTAGTTTGGCACATACGGGGGGAAAAAAAAAAAAGCAGGGGGAACGCACAAGTCTCATCCTTCTCTCACAATGTCCCTGGGAGGGGAATGTCTGGATTCAGGCAGGGTGGGCAGGCACTGAATGAATGACACAGACCACAACAGGCTCCAGCTCTTGGCCTTGCCCCTGGCCTCAGTCACACTCCAACACCTCAGTCCATCAGCTGCCACCACTGGTGAGCACATCCCTGCCCAGCTGGAGACAGCCCTGAGCTCCAGCAGCCTCGTCACCCCAGGTTTAAAAAGCACCACTCGGCACCTTTTGCTTAAGTGTCACTTAACAACACGGTCAGTGAGCTGTTCCTGCTCTGCTGAGCAGGCGGGAGCAGGCTCTGACACTTGGCCCTGGGCAGGTCAGTGTGAGCCCCGTGCTTCAGCAGAACCTCCACGGCCTTCACGTGCCCCCCTCGCGCAGCCAGGTGAAGAGCCGTGAACCCCTCGCTGTCGGAAATGTTGATATTTTCCACACTGACAAGTCCTTCCACTACCTCAGAGTGCCCATTTTCCGCAGCAAGGTGCAAGGCTGTCCTGTTCAAAGGCCCTCTGGCTAGCACGCTGGCCCTCTCATCCATCAGCAGCTTGGTGGTGGCCAGGTGGCCGCTGCGGGACGCCAAGTGCAGCGCCGTGTACCCTTCCGCCGTGGCGGCCTCGATGTCTGCCCCATGCTTGAGGAGCAGCCTGGAGGTGCTGGTGTGGCCAGTCTCAGCAGCGATGTGCAGGGCAGTCTGCAGGAGAGCGTTCTGCACGTTGACATCCGACTCCAGGTCGATGAGCAGGCGAGCCACGCGGTAGTGACCGCGCTGGGCGGCCAGGTGCAGCGAGGTCCTGCCGTCCGCCGTCTGCACGTTGACGTCGGCGCCGCGCTGCTTGGCCAGCAGCTTCACGATGGGCAAGTGGCCCTGCCAGGCAGCGTAGTGAAGGGGCACCCAGTCGTCCTTGCCCTTGGCGTTGACGTTGACGCCTCTCCGCAGCAGGATGCGCACGATGTTCTCCTGGCCGTACTGGCAGGCTATGTGGATGGGGGCTCTGCCCTCAAAATCCACCTCGTTCAAGGACGCGTTCTTGTTGAGCAGCATCTTGGTGCTGAAATCATCCCCGTTTTGGGCGGCAAAGTGAAGAGCAGTCCACTGGTCCTCGTCTTTGGCGTTGATGTTGATTTTCCTGGCCATAAGCAGCTCCACAATGCTTTTAAATTTCTTCTCGATGGCGATGTGGAGAGGGGTGGACCCTTTCTTGTTGGTGAGGTTAGGGTTAGCATTGTACAGCAGGAGCCATTTGACACATTCTTCTTGACCTGCTTCAACAGCCAGGTGCAGAAGACTGGAGTTCCCATCTAAAACAACGTCAACATCTTGAGGCTGGAGGATCTTCATCAGCTTGCTGGTATCTCCAGACAAAATTGCCTCTGTTAACTTCCTCTTCTGTATGTCTGTAGTGCCAATATCTAAATGAATACAAGGAAGAAAATTTTTACCATGAGGATTGTGAAACACTGTGACAGGTTGCTCAGAGAGGTGGTGGATGCCCCATCCCTGAAAACATTCACTTTGATCTAGATGAAGATGCCCCTGCTCATTAAAGGTCCATTCCAATCCAAACTATTCTAAGGTTCCATGGAAAAGACAGCATCACAGTTCTAATACCCATCAAACCTTACCTGGCCATGGTTTCAGCAATGAGCTGCCTGCAGAGCAATCCACCCCCCTTGCCCCACAGGAGCCCCAGAAAATTTTCAGGTCAGATTTGGGCCCCCACTAACTCTGTTTCTTGTGGCATGAAAACCAAAGGATGTTGTGGTTTGATCTCCCTACAGTAACCATTGTTTACCTAACTGGAAAACAGATGTCTGGGGTTTGCAGCACTGGACTGGAAGGGTCTTTATCACAATGGTCCCAGGGGCTGATGAGAAGTTGGTTTGAGTCCTCTCAAAAATTAAGGTACTCAGGTTTAGGTTTAGCATAACTGAAAAAGCCACAAACTCAGCTGACCTGACTGGGCAGTGGCTTTAATCCCACGTCAAGCGGGATGCTGGACTAGTACTGACCTCCCTTCCAACCAACCTCTCCATGACTGATTCTGTAATTGCTTTAATGGGAGTTTACTCCTTTGCAAAAGTAAATGAGATTTATTATTTCTCATTAGATCGTGTTTGGGAACCACATAATTATTTTTGTTTTTGTTTTTTCCCTTTTAAATAACTACATCCAGTAAACAAATTTGTAGTGCTGACAGCAAGAGAAAGCAAGGCTAACAGTAATTTCCAGAATGTTATTCTACTCTCCAACCCATTGACTCCCATGCCCCAATCCAAACAACTACAAAGGAAAACTTGACCATTACCTGAACTCTCCCTTTCAAAGGAAAGGGAAAGGGATCCTCTGGATGAAAAAGCTGAATCTACAGATGAAACTCCTGAAAGCCTCTTGTCACTGGAGGCAAGTTTGGACTCAGAAGAGCTGCGGCTGAGATCCTCAGGGCCTTCCATAGTCTGTGAAATCCCTGAATCCAACTGGGACAGCAACTCTGAGAGACTGTAATCCTTAACTGATGGTAGAGCAGGCTCCTGTTTCTTCTGGGATAGTGCACAAATCCCCTTCAAGAGAAGCACACAAGCATTTTAGAAAGGTCAGCAAAAAACACTGAGCACAAGGCCCTACAGAAGAAACATAAATTTATTAGTCTACAGGTAGCCTTTAAACACTATTTGCATTAAATGAAACCTATGCATAAGGTCACTGAATTTTCTAAGAAGCAGGAGGGCAGCTTCCATCAGTACTCACAGAGCCACTAAAGCCACACGGCTCTTCTGTCTACAATGGCTTTTAAGATCAGTCACACCCACACAGTTCCAGCCTTTATTTCCTAACTGTCCTGCTCTCCCTCCACAGAATAAGATGCACTTGCATTTGGTTCTGCCCTGAGGTTTTCCTGAGCTGGTCCATGCCCTTGCTGTCATTTGTGCATTCCAGTTCTTCACCAAGACTCACTTCTATCAGGCAAGGTGGTGCTGAAAAGCAGCAAAGAGAAGGTTGCTTGGAACCTTTCAGGTCATAAAGGGACCTGTTCCTCCCAAAACCCTGCAAGTTTGAACAAAAAGTGAAAGAGAAAATACCTCAGGCTGCTGCTCTGGGGCATTCTTGGTGTCCAGGTCCTGAGTTATCATCTCTTTGGTTTCATCTTCTGGTTTTTCACAAAGGGCCTCTGTTTCTGAAGTGATTTCTTTAAAGAAAACAAGAGAAGGTTTTAGTGCTTGGGTGTTTTTTTAGGAGACTTTCTAAGATACCCTGCTGCCTTTCTCTATCAATCCAACTTAAAACCTCTGAGATACTGAGGGAGAAGAACTTCAGTTGTGACCATTCCATCCAGCACCTCCTCAGTGGGCACAAAGTGTGCAGCCAAGCCAAGGGTACACAGGGCTGCCCAAAAAATTCATTTTCAGTCACACCAGACTGGTGTTACACAGGGGCCACGCTGTATAATGGGAAGCTGGCAGATTTAGATATGTTTTTGTTTTTGTTTTTTTTTAATTATGGAATCCCTCTAGTCCTCATTTCTTGTTTGAACAGGAGGAAAGGGAAGAGGCAAATCTCTCCCATTAACGCCAAATGAAGCTACCTGGTGACAGCACTTGCTACATCCCTCTGCACACTTGAATTCATAACAGGTGCTTTGGACAAGTTCAAACCTTTTACTGGCAGAGAAGTGACTGTACAAACTGTTTCATTACATGAAAACAATTCAGTTTCTCAACATAGAGCAGTACAAATTTCCAGAGCCAGTTCCTTCAACGCTTTGGTACACTGCAAACCACACCAGCTCCAGCTTGGCTGATGTCCTGACACACACTATCAGAAATAAACACAATTTCTGGCTAAATGGCCTGACTGGTTCAGTACAGGGCCTATTCCTGGCATGTTTACATAACAGCATCATGGTCAGACATGTCCTCAGATAATCCCTTCCTCCACAAATGAGTAAGTGGCCTGTATCATTGTCTCCACCACACAATGTGCTCTATTTATTCTGTCACAGAGCTTCTCAGCATTTACCCCAAGGATTAGCAGAGTCCTGAGCAATAATGTGACTCATAGAAGAATAAATGGGCAGCCAAGTTACGAGGAAATCTTACCTTGAAATGTTGGCCTCTCACCAGGATCATCCTGCCAACATTTCTGCATCAGTTTGATCAAGTTATTACATGAATGAGGTCTGGATTTGGAAACAGCAGGTAGCTCTGGGCGGTGGCCTTTAACTACTTTTACCATAATATGTAAAATGTTGTTTTCCTCTGTAAAGCAAAAGCACACGAATTTAGATGTCCCAGCAAAAGGAATCACTTCTCTTTTCCAAGAGCATTAAGAGTGCATTAGGCTGAAAATTTGTTTTCACAGATTTTTTCTAGATTTCTTATCAATAGGGGAAAAAATTTTTGGTTGTCTTCTCCAACAAGATAATTTTTAATGCAGTTTCTCATGTATCATTTAAAAACAATTTTCAGCAAGTGACTGTGTTCTTTTTCCACCCATTAAAGATAAGGAACAAAAGGGAAAGAAACCCCTCAAACAGTTCTTTGCTACCTGTCTTTGGATTTCCATATCTGCTGTAAGAAAACAAAACCTTAGGTTTTATTTAGACCAGGTGCCTGAACTATTCTTAAAGGTGAAGGAAGAACATAAATCAAGAGGTGCAGTAATGCAGCTCCTGACTGTAAATCAGCCACTGGGCTAAGTGGAATCCCTCACTGGGAGAAGAACTAAGAGTAGACTGGAACTTGTTGGGACATGTTTGCTATACATAGGCCAGTCACAGACACAGGAAAGTCATAAAGAATAAATAGCTGCCTGTTGAGCAGTGCATTTACTGAGGGGTGGAACAGGGCTTATTCTCACAGACAACTTTTATTTAATTTTTCTCTTTTTTTAAGGAAGAAATCTGTACCCACAATCTACAAATAAACTACAGAACCTCTCTGCAGAGGAGCTGCTTCTGAGGAACAGCGCAGCTGCCTGCCAAGCTGGCTTTGCCACACACTGATCTGAAGCTGTGCAGCAAACTCCAGCAGAAGCAAAAATGTGCAGACAAGGGTCCCTGCAGCAGTGCAGGTTCTGTTCTCACGACGTAGGTTAAAGGAAGGCTTAAGTTTGTGATCAGAATTTGAGAGCTTAAGTGTCTACCACACAAGATTGTCAGAATTTGGAGGTTATGCACAAAAATCTGGGGTTAGTGGGGCAAGAAGTGTGCTTATCAATGGGAAAAAAGGAAAAAAAAGATAACACACAACTTACCTGCAAAAGGCTTCTTCTGTGTAAGAACTCCCCAAACCACAATGGAAAAGCTACAAAAAAAGTTTAAAAGGTAAAAAAAATATATTTCTAGGAAGTTTTTCAAACAAAACCAAAAAACTCACAGCAATATAATTTATTTTCCTTATCCCTCCACTTCTGCATTTAATTCAGCTGATGAACACACACACAGATGCAGCTAAGAACCATGATTTCAAAGCCTAGCTTTGGCAGGGAGGAACCTGAGGCAGCAAACACAGAGACTTGCTGGAAGCTGCCAAGTCCCTGGTAGCATTTACCAACCACTCTATATCCACCCTGACAAAATCAGAGAAAGCATTACAGTGGATTTAATTTAATGCTGCTACCCTGCAAGATGACTTTAAAGAAATCCATCTAATTTAGAATAAGAGATATCTTTTTCATCTAAAGCTGTGACTTCCTTTTCCTAATAATCTTGCCTTGAAAGAAGAGCCAAAGACCAAGTGATGAAATCCACTGAAGATAACTCAGAATTGTATCACAGACTCAAAAAGTAGGTCAGGATGTACCTTTAGAAGGTGGGCAGAGTGCCTCCCATTGCCAGTTGCTAACAAATAATTTCAAGACCTGCAGTTTTTAAAAGGCCTTTACCCTACAAAGACTTTGCAAAACCCAAAGCAAATATGACACATTTCAAGATGAGGCTCAGACTCATCTGAGGGTTTAGGGGTTTCATGCTTAAAAAAAGTGAAAAAGGGCAAATTTTACAGGGTTACTAAAATAGCATTTAGGTGTTTTTATAGTTCACTGACCTGTACACATCATGTTTGGTGTCAAAACACCTGTTTTTCTCTTTGATGCGTTCTGGAGGAAGATAGGCAATTGTGCCACACAAGCCATCCATGCTGATGTCATGGGAATGGGACAAGCCATTGCACTTTGCAAGCCCAAAGTCAGAAATCTGCCAAAAAAAAAAAAAAAAAAAAAAAAAAAAAAAAAAAAAAAAAAGGGAAA
>VWYP01010279.1:13700-29182 GCA_013400435.1 Pycnonotus jocosus
AAAAAGAGGAGAAAGAAGGTGAGAAAAGTGCATGGCACCACCAGACTTTTAAAGTGTTCACAAAATATTTTCTGCAAAGAACAGATGCAACAGGATGACCCAACAAATACAATGTTCAGAAATATTAAGCCAATAAAACATCTCTGGAAGCATAATGCTATGGTAGGTTTTTCTTTATTGTTAAGCTAAAAGAAGAAGAAGAAAAAAAATAAAATAAAGGCAAGCAGCTTTTGCAAGCAGCAGCATGCCAGCCCATTACAGAGCAAACACAACAAACAGTCAAGACAATTTATTGTAATTTAAACCAGTTGAATTTAGCTACTGCAAACTACTTTAATGTAATTATTGGCCCTGCCACCCTCTTTCCCTACATAACCTCACGCTGTATGATGTGTTTAAATGTCCTGGCTCTCCAGTGAACTCTGGAGAATCACTCTTTCAGGTGTCACACTGACCATGCCAACGAGGACCAAGCCCAACAGCAGAGCCACCAAGTGCTCCAAAAACCCAAAAGGAAGCACATACACACACAAAAAACCCACACAGGGAACTCTTTCTGGCAGCCAGGAGATACAGCAAGTTTGTGCAGTGACACAGTGGGCACAGCTGAAATGAGCACAACAAGTGACAGCAAGTTTATAAAAAGGACACACCTCCACTTTAATTTGAAGTGTCAAGCAAATATGCATTCATTTGCTCTCAAAGGCATACCAATCATCGAGCAAACAGATAGGCCAGGAATTCCCTTTGTCTTGCTTATTTCCCACTGGACAAAAATGTCCATTATGCCAAGTGGAAATTTCAAGAAAAGTCAAGTGGTTTTGGACCATTGAGCCCATTGATTTTCGCCTACATGTCAGATAAGACTCCCCCTCCCCCTAACTCATACATTCTTTTTATCTAATAAATACTCAGGTTTTTCAATGACTCATTCCCCTTTTGATCTTCACAGCTTCTCCTTTGAGAAAGTTTTCCCTCAAAACAACAAGCATAATTTAAAAAAAGCTTTTCTTTTTTTTTTTAACTGCACACTTTGAGAAGTTTCTCTCAAGATACCACAAAACCAGTTGTAACATGTGTCCATTACTGGAAAGGGAGAATGCTGCCAGCTCCAGCCTCTTGGAGAACAGGCAGGGTTACACAGCCACGCAAGGAATCTCCCTTTGCCATAAAACAAACAAAGCAACCCACACAGCTTCAGCAAGAACTTCTCCCATGGACAGAGAGCTCAGCATTCTGAGAAGTCCTGCACCCTAAAACACAGGTATGTCCAACCTGTTGTCCCTCTTTCATCTGTAGGATAATGTGGAAATGACTTGAGAACAAAAAAGCCCATAGACAGGAAAATAAATTTTACAAAAAGAGGAAAAAAAGTCATCTGGAGGAATAGTTTCTAATCCTTGTAGAGCTACACTCTCAAGAGAGGGATTGCTGGACTCCTCAGCAAGCCAAGCACTGGAGCCCAGGAAAGCAGCAAATAGTCAAGAAAGCCTCATCCACATGCCAGGTCACCCTGGGAAGAGCCCAATGGACCACTGCAGGAAATGCAGCATGAGTCTGGGGCCCTTGGTGCTCCACAGGAGAACAAAAGCCCAAGCCCAGCATCACACCAGGCTGTGGTGTCAGGTTAATAAATGAACCAAACGCTGCAAGTCTGAACGGATCCGACGTGGTGGTGAAGCGCTGCTCTGCTTTGATTAACGTGAAGCGCAGGCTTGTGTACACCTCAAGAAATCCAGGCATAATTAAAGCCACACACCTCCCTCTTTGTCTAAACAATGCCGTGTTTCCTACTGCCTGAGTTAAGAAATAAAGATGAAATGCAGACAGCAGGGTGACACTCCTGTGTTTGGAGCCACCAGCTACAGCGTGTGAATCTAAGGCTGGGGGCTAAGGCAGAGCTGAGCACTCCAGACAGAAAAAGTCACCCTACAAACTAAAAAACAGCTTAGGTACATAGTGCACACCCTCCCTGGGCTAGCAAGAACTTCACTTTGTGCAACTGTCCCTTCCTAGTGTGAAGGACTGAATGTTACACGAATTAATAAAAAAATCACCTGTAGAGCAGGGCTTCTATCATATCGAATTCTGCAGGAGAAAGCACTGGGAATTGAGGAATTGTTATCTTGCAGGCTGCAACAAAACAGCGAGACTCTGCAGACAGCTTTTTCCTGGCTTTTATTAGCTCCTCCAGGGTGAATTTTCCACGCTGCATGGTGTGTTTAGTCATGCAGGTTTCTTTAAACACCAGTGGGAACTGTGCAGTGGGTGGAAGATTCCAGCCATTTAACTTGCCTGTTTTGCCTTTAAATTGCTCACCAGGCACCTCATTCTGCAACACCCTTGCTGGGAAGGCAGAGAAAGTGAAGCATCCTTCCCCACTCCTCCCTCCACATCCTTGCTGGTCCCTGCAGCCCACCCCGGGCTCTGCCTTTCCCCTGAATTCCACGGGAATCCACAACCTGGCTCCTCACATCGGTGATTTCAGGCGGGTCCCTTCAAAAGCACAGGCGGTATCAGCAGGGGAGACACGGAGGCGACAGACTGCTCCATGCAAAACCCGCGGCGGGGAGGTGGGAAGAAGAGACAGGAGCCTTGGCCAAGGCCCACGCAGTCAGTGGGATGGGTTCATGTTCAGGCAGCTCTCTCTGCTCCTTCAAGGGCTGCATGAGAACCTACACGTGAGCGCCGAGCTGGGGATGGGAGCGGCACGTGTTTCCCTACCCTCTTCCAGCAACGCTCGCTTTTCTTGAAAGGTTCCAAGATCTGAAGATTTCTATCTACTTATTTATTTTTATTTTATTTATTTACCTATCTATTTATTTTATCTTTCTATCTATTTATTTTTTTAATTTTTATTCTTATTTTCAGTTCATTTAGTTTATTTTAGTTTGGTTTTAGCTCGCGCGCACAAACCTTTCTCAGCTCCTGCCGTTCGTGGGTCTTTCCATTCTAGGCGGTATGAAAACACACTTGGCAAAGTTTTGGGTGCTTTAAGAAATTACTTTTGTAAATTTCTTTTTGTATTGTGTAAATTTTTTTTGTATTGTGTAATTTTTTTGTATTTTGTAATTTTGGGGGGTTTTTTTGAAAACTAGATGATACGCTCGCGTTAACTACAACAGCTACTACAGTCAGCTATTCCCAACATTGCAGGGATCTAGTTCCCAGGAACAAAATGAAAGATTTTGGAAAGTGCTTTTTTTTTTACTGATGACCCCTGACAGACTGCCCTGAACTCTGCTCTCACCTCCTGATGTCCTGAACTGTGCAATTAGCTCCTAATGCTTTATGTCATTTTTCTGCACGCAAAACTCAAGAACCCACAGCAATGGATTCAGGGTCAAAGTTCACCAAAAAGTTTTCTGCATCAAATCCACTGGATTAATTTTTAATCTCTGCTGGAACATCCAGTATTTATCTCTGTACAAAGTCAAAGTCTCTGCACTTGGATCTTGAGGGGAGTATTTGGGTGTCTGGTGGTGGGGGATATTTCTTTTGTTTGTTTTTTTCTGGGGTAGGGGGAAAAGGCTGTTGCATTTTTGTTCTTAAGAAATGCCTGAAATTTTAAAGAAATTTGCATGGGTCACAGGTTTGGACTACTAAAAATTATGACTAAAAATTAATTCCAAATACCAATACAACATGCACTTCAAACCTATGTCTTTATGATTTTTTTTATGAATGCAATTCAGTTACCTTCTAAAATAAACCTTTCTGAAACAGATTGTATTTCCAACCTTTCCCAACATGCCCTGAAACTTTTAACTCCTCCAAACCCATTTCAGGTGGGACATTTGTAATGTTCTTTTCAGAACAAACCAAAGCCAAACACCCATTTTAATCTATCAGGAATCTGAATTACTGTAACAAGGATGGTGTTGTTCCCTCCCCTGTGCCACCACAATTAGATCAATCAGAGAATTGATCAAGGTGCAAACCAGCTTTGTTGGTTGGGATTAAAGAGCCGTGCAACAACAGCCCTGCATGGAAACCTTGATCAGGAGGGGTAGGAAACAAGCAGAAGGGACACACAAAACAAAGGCTTTCCTCATCTGTAATAACAGGAGAGCAATTGCAGCTGATAAAAAAGTGGCTGTGCTACCTACATCAGGCAGGCTAATAAAAAGAGACAACTGCTTTTTACCAGCCTGGCCTCAGGGTATTGCTTGGACCTACAGCTAACAATCTACATGAAGAAGCTTTCTGATTATGAAATTTGCCATCTGACTAGGCTGCTTCCATCTCCATGCTCAGAAATCTTGCAGCTGAAGCAAATAAAAGTGAAGACCACGGAGGCAACCTTTCCATCAAGAGCATCAGCATGGTACAACACAGCAGCAAACTTTGCACTGGTTTAAACTGGAGAACTGGAGGGGAGAAAAGCAGCTGCAGAGAGCTTAAAGCAGTGCAAAGCTGAAAGCAGCTCTTCTGCTTCAAGTTTTTTAAAACCAAAATCTAAGAGATGAAAAACAACTGGTCAGGCTTGTCTTTGTGTGTACATGAACCCACACATATGCACATGTATGTCTCTGTGTGTGTGTATATGGGTACAAAAAAAAAATATATATATATGTATATTTATGAGAAGATGAGGAGATGCAGAAAACCCAGGCTGCATAGTGAGAAAAACAAGAACTTAAAAAAAAAGGTTTCTGCCCAAGAGTATTAAGTTGCAGGTTGGCTTAATTTTAAACACCTGAACAAAAAGCAACACTCTTGGCCATGAGATTTTGGAAGACAGGAAACCTGTGAAGCAGCAAGAGAGATCACGAGGGCACGGTGGCTGGCAACAAGTTGGGCATGGGATTTCTGCACGTGGTGGGGTGTTTATTCTCCTACCAAGGGCCCTGCAGAGAGATCACATTGCAGCAGGGAAGGAGCAAACTCACGAGGGCAGAGCTGGAATGTGGCATTGCTTCCCCTGTGCCAGAGATTGCCACATCACAGGAGCTCAGGGGACACATCCAGAGGGTGTGTGGAGGGCAGGAGAGCTGAAGAATGAGCTCAAAAAGATGTGGTCCAGTTGAGCAGAGAAACAGGTGTCAGACAGCGTGTAAATATTGAAAGAGTGAATATTAGGAACACTGGAGAAAGGGGCAAGGGAGGATTTGATGGTACAAATAAAAGGTTGACATGAAGGGAGAAAAAAAAAAAGGAGGCTGATCTCTGCCTGCATAGCATGGTTGGGTATGGAATAATCCTGTCAAGGAAAGCAGAGTGTTCAAGGCAAACAAGATGGAGCAGGGGATGGCAGGGAAGGGAGCTCCCACCACCAACTCAAAAGGGAGGATTGCTGCATCCACCTTCCAAAAAACAGCAAAGTTTTACCTTGCTCTGCACATATTACACACAAATATTTAGAATCACCAGGGAATCCCCCAGCATGCCTTTGGTAAATTTAATATCTATCTATATCTCTGCTCAGGCTAATCCCATCCTCCTAATTATCCTCCCAATTCAGCCCAGGCTTATGTAATGCCCAGGCTTTATGATATGGAGGCACCCACTTGATGATAAGTTCTGTAGGGCAGCACTGCCTTAGTCACCAGCCTCACTCAGGGCTTTACAGTGAGCACAGTGCTCGTAAAAGGAGCAGGGTGTGTTTGCACTTAACTGCAGGATGGCACAGCAGCATTTCTAATGCTCTCCACTGGAAGACTGACTGTTTCCTGGCTCAAGGGCAAACAGTTTGTACAAGTCCTCCCTACCTCCAAACTCTCCTTTTGCAGTCTGCAACATCTCTCCACTCAACTTAGGACTCTATTAGGGACAGGTCACACACTAAATTAATGCAGACATTTTAAAACACTTCAATCAGCAGCTCCATTAGCCTTCCAGCAAGAAAATGCACATTAAATCAAGCTGCAGGGTCTGAAATTTAATTATAAATTTCACATCACACAAAAAGAAGGTTTGGGGCCACATTTTTAAAGCGAAGGCGCCTCACAGAATATGTTCATCTCTTATTTTGCATTTAGGTTCCTGGGCCTGCTTTGCCCCTTGGAGGGCTTTCCAGAGTGCCTGTGGATGCAAAAGACTGCTGGCTGGAAAAGGTTTGGATTAGACCATTCCTTTCTGAACTCCACAGAAAGGATCTGCAGACCTTGATGTGTTTCATACAGAAGCAACAGTTCAGAGATGTCAGCAGTGACCTCACCAGTGACTTTTTTATTTTTGTACATTCTGCACTTTGCCCCCTCGTGTTACATCACCAGCCAGATATAGGCTGTGCAGCAGGCACTTCAACCTCCTGAAACAGTGAGAAAAACACAGCCTTGCTATCTGGCCTCATGGATGAGTCAAGAATCAGGAATTTAAGAAGTTATGCAAGCAAGCATGAACTTTTAAGTAAATAAATACTTAGCAAAGGCCTCTCAGCTCCAGTGTGTGAGAACAGGCTTTCAACAGCTCAAATCCTGATGTTCTGGTCAAAATAGCATGACCACCTGTAGATGCCTCCTACCTCAGAAAAAAAAATCCTTCTAAGAAATAAATCACTAAGAGGCCTAATAAAAAAGCTGAGACTGTCACAAGTGTGATTTCATTAGTGGCACACACCTCTTAAGGTTCCAACCCTCTCATGACATCAGGAAATCTTTATTTAATGAAAACTTGATTTTTAGAATGCTACAGGCAAGACCAAAGGCACTTGATCAGTGAGGGGGCCAGGAAAACAGGGAGCAGATGGATTATGGCACTGATAAAAAAATATAATTGAACACTAAAGAAAACCAGGGGGGAAAAAAGCCCTGTATTTCAGTCTCTGTTCTCTCTAAAAACCAAGTTGAGAAAGCAAGCACAACCTCCTTGGTCCAGCTGACCACAGAACCTCCAGCAAAGAAACCTAAGAAGTTTGCCAGTTTACACTGGAAATGGATAACGAAAACAATTTCATGCTGTTACAGCCACAAAAACAATTCCTTTCAGTGACCTGTGGTATGCATGAACAGCCAGGACAGAGATACTTCCCCACTGTAAATGCTCTGGGCAAATGGAAATGAGCTGCCTCTGGGAAGGCTTCTCCAGACTCCAACTGTAAATGAGATTTCTGCATTTAGTGGTGCAGACAAAGACCCAGAGCAAGGCAACCATGGCAGCTGTGGAAGTGGCAAAGATGATTTAGAGGTTCACACCACTTTTCTCTCCCTGTTCTCACAACCCTGCTGCAAGGAAATTTGTAGCAGGACTGATTAGGTCTCAGAACCAGACTTCACTACATCCTTCTAAAATTTCAGGAGGGTTCTCACTAGTTCCCTGACCTTTATTTATGTACTAAAATGGTGCATAAACCAGGTGGATTCATTTATGGGCTCTCTTTGGGTGGATTTTAATTTGGGAACCAGAGGTGTTGGGTCAGAGGGCACTTCTCTAACTCTAGAGGAATTGCTGCTGGTTTCTCCCCGGCTTTTTCCATCTGGCAGGAGCCACGGGGGAACACCCAAAGGTGGTACCTTGACGTGGTAGTGGGCATCCAGCAGGATGTTTGCAGGCTTGAGGTCCAGGTGGAGCAGTGGCGGGGACATGCAGTGCAGGAAGTTCATGCCCACGGCCGTCTCGTGGATGATGCGGAAGCGCAGATCCCAGGGCAGGGGCTCGGAGGCCAGGAGCTTTTCCAGAGACCCTGTCTCCATGTATTCCATGACCAAGCCCACAGGCTCCTTGCAGATGCCATAAACGGGAAGGATGTAGCGGAACTTTGCCATCTCCATCTTCCTGGCTTCCTCCAGTAGCTCCATGCGCTCCCTGGGTGGAAGAGAAGGAGAGGTTGAAGGATAGAGCAGGAGTTTCTCCTCAGGCCAGACATGCACAAAACATTTCTTATAAAACCCAACACCACATTTAGTGATCACCCCCTGAGTGACCCATGCTGCATCACCCCAGCCTGCACTCCAGGTGTATTCCCATATTTACTAATTTGGGGGTTTATGCTTTCAATGCTCCCATATTTACTAATTTGGAGTTTTATGCTTTCAAGCTGCAGGAGCACAGGTGAGCCCTACACTTGCACAGTGTAAATATCCCAAGTGCAAAGCCCATTCCCCTGCTTTGATGGTTGTGCTGTGCTGTTCAGAAGGAGGATGATACAGGTAAAGCCCAGCTTTCCCACTGCTGTAACTCCTTGTGCTGAAGTCATTAACTGTTTGTGAGTCATGAGCTGCATTAATCAGAGGAGAGGCCGCAGCAGCTCTGCCGGTGCATCCTGAGTGTACACAGACCCAAACCTTGGGAGAAGAACCCTTGGACCCACCCCTGAGGGGAGCAAACTGCCTGCTGTAACCAGGGAGACACCAACAAAAGCCTCCCCAAAGCACAGAGCTGACAAGTCCAAAACTGCATTCACTCAGCTCCAGCAGGTGGAATCACCATTCCCAGTGATGTAACAGGCCCGGGCCTGGCAGCTGTAATGAGCACCCCGGGTTGTTTACAGGACACTTCAACCTGACCCTGCACAGGGTTAAGTGTTACTCAGTCCCAGCTGCAGCCTCCCAGGTCAAGACCCTTAATTGCTGTGCCTTTCCTCTGCACCTCACTCCCAGCCTCCTGTAACAGCCCAAAAGGCTTTAAGATGGAAAGGAGAAACGAGGGTCCTCTCTCCAGGCTGGCTGTGCCCACAAAGAGGGGCCACACTTGATGGTTTAAAGATCCTTCAATCTGTAAAAACTGCTTTATTAGTGATTATGAGTCCTGCCCAGAGCAGCTTTGGGCCATGGGCACTGACACATGGCTATTGCGGCCATAGATTCACAGAAGAGGGCACAGGGAGGTCAGACAGGTCGAATTTCCTGAGCAGACCCTCTCTTATTACACAACAGCTCCTGCAATGCACCCAAAGATGTGCACACTGTCTAATGGACAACAGTTCCTGAAGTAATAGGACAAAGTTTGTGTTCTGTGCCACCAGCAAGTGATGCCAGCATCCACTGTGAGAGCCTCACGGCAGAACCTCAGCTCAGTCAAACTGTTTTGGTTTTAAAATTTCAAACCCAAGGCCAGTTAGTAGCACTATCCACTTCTAAAAGGAGAAAACAGCAAGTCCAGCCTGCACACAGCCAAGTCTTTTCTTCTCATGTGTCCCCCCCCAATGCCTGGATGAGCTGGGAGAAGCTGAAACGCAGCCTGTGAAGGACCCTCAGATTTTGGGCACCGTCATTTGGCCCTCAGACTGGGCAGCAGGACCCTCCCCAAGGCTGGGAATGTGCTCTGCTCCCCTGCTGTGCCAGCCTGCAATAACATTTATTTATTAAATGGCAATGCAATAACATTACCCGCTGCAGGTAACATTTCCCACCAGCAGCAAACCTATTCCAGAGGCAAGATCAGGCTGAAAGGATGGTCTGAAGAGGGACTTAGGCTCTGAGAGAGAAACAAAAAAAGATAAGGGAGATCTTTCCCATTAACCGTGTTGGCTCCTGCTGCTCCCTACAGCAACTTTCTTGTGAAATAATTGCCTTTGCAGACAAGAACCCAGCTTGCTCTTTGGCACGCTGGAAGGGAGCGCCCATGAATAACACAACCAACTCCTTGCCCCCAAGCCACACGCATAGCCAGCATAATTCACCGGGCTGAGCGCTGGAGTCAGGGATGTAAAATACCTGTCTGAGCCCTCCCAGGCAAAGCCAGAACCCAGCAACAGCCAAGGTCTGACAGGAACCACTAAACTCCTCGGGATGGGGTTCTCAGGCTAGCAACAGCCTCAGAGAGCATCGCCAAAAACACGGATTGGCTGATGGAAATGGGGCGTTTTCTAAAAAATAAAACACCCAGTATTTTCTCATTAAAATGATTCTTTAAATAAACCTCCCTTTCTGCTTGGACCAGATCCAGTTAATTGAGTGATTAACAGAATAACAGGCGAGTGCCCTCTATCTAATTTGCCTGTTTAAATAAAGCCCCCATGCAACAATTACCACCCTTAGCACTTTCCCATACCCAGAGCATTCAAAACTGAATCAGCCGGAGGCCTGGGACAGCTCGTCGGCTTTTAAACAGCTTTCAAAAGGGCCCCTGTCACCTTTTGAGAACAGAAAAGCCGAGGAGACAAAAGAAGTGAAGAGAGCCAAAGCAGCTATTAGCCGGGCGCTGGAGCGCGCTCGCATTAATGGCATTAACACAAACAGCTCGTTAAGCCAAGATCTCCTCGCCAGGCACAGATCAAAGGTCTCTCCCTTCCCTTTCCCCTCGCAAGATGCCACCGGCGCTGGGCACGGAGCGAGGTGTTCTCGCCCATGGCCCCAACACACGGGTGCTGAGGCTCAGCAAAGGCTGCTGCCCTCGGGGATGGAGCCCGGTGCGCATCCAGCAGATCAAAGGGTGCAGCGGGGGTGTGTGTTGGGCTGCTCGGTTATTCCGGGGTTACTCTGAGCTACCCCGAGTGAAGGGAAAGCAAAGCTCCTGGTGGGGTTTGTCAGTGGAGAGCCATAGGTCTAGCTTTGTTAGAGTGGTTTCTTAGTTAATGTCCATGCGATTAAAAAATCGGGATTATCTTCTCTAGGTGCCTCGGCTCTGCTCCCCTCTCCCTCCAGTAGTATGTCCTAACTTTGTTGTAATAAAGGAAAAAGAAAAAAAAAGGGAAAAGAGGGAGATGAAGGGAGAGAAAGAGGAAAATGGAAAAGGGGAAAGAGGGGGACAGAAGGGGGAAACAGAAAGAAGAGAGGGAAAGAAAGAAGGGGCAAAAATAAAGGACAAAGGGAGAAAAGGAAAAAGAAAAAAGGGGGAAAAGGGAAAAATGGAAAAAAAGGGGAAAGGGAAAATGGAAAAAAGGGGGAAGGGAAAAACAGAAAAAAGGGGAAAGGGAAAAGGGAAAAAGGAAAAATGGAAAAAAGGGGAAAGGAAAAAGGAAAAATGGAAAAAAGGGGAAAGGANGAAAAGGGGAAAGAGGGGGACAGAAGGGGGAAACAGAAAGAAGAGAGGGAAAGAAAGAAGGGGCAAAAATAAAGGACAAAGGGAGAAAAGGAAAAAGAAAAAAAGGGGAAAAGGGAAAATGGAAAAAAGGGGAAAGGGAAAAGGGAAAAAGGAAAAATGGAAAAAAGGGGAAAGGGAAAAGGGAAAAAGGAAAAATGGAAAAAAGGGGAAAGGGAAAAGGGAAAAAGGAAAAATGGAAAAAAGGGGAAAGGGAAAAGGGAAAAAGGAAAAATGGAAAAAAGGGGAAAGGGAAAAGGGAAAAAGGAAAAATGGAAAAAAGGGGAAAGGGAAAAGAAAAAAGAAGAAAAAAGAAAGAAGAAAAAAGAAAAAAAAAAGAAAAAAGAGAAAAAGAAAAAAGAAAAAAGCTTACACACAGGACAACTGAGGTCATGTAAATGATGGGCTGCACACACTTTCTCCTGTAAATCATATCAGAAGACAGGGGCCCACACAACCACAGCTCCAGCACTGGGTCCAGTGCCAAAGAACATTTCTGTCAGAAAAGCCAGTTCAGATCAGTCGTTTTCAAAGCAATTAGAAACATTACATGAATTGGAGACCAAGGAAGAACTGTCTGCTTCCACTCCAAGTCAGACAGGGCTGCATTCCTTGGATTCTCCTGGAGAGACAGGAACCTTGCTCTTGCCCACTGCCCCAGTCCCCAGGGCCCAGCCCTTGCCCCACAAACCCTGCCACAAGAACAGCAGGAATTGCAGCTGTACCTGCATTTGCATGGATCCAATCTTCGTGCCCTAGAGATAACAGTGCTGTAAAACTACAACCTTAGACTCACCAGGCAGTCCTTGCAGTTTTATATTCCCTCCCCACCACCACCACATTTCCCTAATGGAGACAGAGCAGTTAAAGTTGCTCCAGAGAAACTCAAAAAGTTGCTCCAGAGAAACTCAACACTTGTAATGGGGCCATTTGTGTGAGGCACCTCCAGACACAGAGCAGCCAGGCTTCTCCCAGCCCAGGGGAATTCCAGCCCTGCTCTGCAGTCAGGAATTTGAGTTACCCCTTCACAAACGGCTGGTGATGCAGATGGGAAGTCCACCAAATTACAGCACCCCAAATGTCCTCTGGAACTCTTCTCACCTGCATCATGGCAGAGGTTTTAGGAGCATGCAGTGGCTTCTGCTCTGCAGGGTACGTATTTAACAACTTCCACACTGCTGCTCTCAGAGAAGAATGTGGATATGAGAAGACAAGAAAAACCACTGCATGGTCAGGGTGGAGCATGTTGGGGTGGAGGGGGAAAGGAAGAAAAATCCCTTTTTTCTGGTTAACAGATGTCAGCCCTGCTAACAGATCTCTGCAGTGCAGTTCTGGTACCAGAGGATGACAGGACAGCCAGGCTCTGCCCTACTCTTTAAAGAGCACAAGGTGACTCTTAGGTTCCCTCTACACAGAGGAGACATTCATTCACCATCACCACCCCAATAAATGCAGCATCCACTAACAGCGAGGCATTTCCAAAACGTCCTCATTTTCAAAGTGCTGCTCCATTCCCAAAACCAGGATGTGCAGAGGGAGACACATGTAGGGCTTTGCTTGGGTTTTTTGGTTTTATTTTTTTTTCCTTAATCAAGAATTTTTTTTCCACCTCCACACCCTGTCACCCCCATGGCCAACACCTCCAGCAAAGATCCCTCTCCAGGAAATGGTACGCCTTACAGTCAGCACGTTTATGTTCAGCAGAAAAAAATCAACAAAGGATTTTCCCTCTGAGCTTGCCACTGTTTTTCTCCAGACCACACTTCCATTCTGGCTCACATGGGCAAAGAGAAGAGACTTCACCTTCTCTCTCCACTGCAAGCCCTGGGGGAGAGGCTCCTCCACCTTTCTCCACACTCTTTTGTTCAAATTTACACTCAACTTCCCCATTCTGAGAGCATCCTGAGTCCCACGTGAGAAAGGAGATCTCAGGAGAAGGGAAAGTGGGAGCAAATAAGGTGTTAGGAATGGAATTTGGCTGGATTGTCTGAGAGGGCTTGGGTTTAAAGGTAGAAAACACTTCTGGCTCTACATTCAGTTTTTCTTCTGCTTGAGGCCACTTGGCTCTAAGATGTGATAATTGCCGAGGGAATTACTCCAAATCTCTCGCTGTCTGCAGAAACACAGTAAGAGAGACTACACAGGGTATTACCACCACCAAGCCATTACAAACAGGGTTTTAATGTGGTACCAAATAAATACATCAGAAAAAGCCTCTGTGCTTTTCAGTTAATGTTTCTGATACCACTGGCAATTCTTCTAACTCTTCACAAGGTTCCAAGAAACAGCTAGTCAGGTTAATTTCCTGGATTAACAATCTAATTGCACAGGCTTGTTGCAACCTGCCAGCTAAAGAGGCTGTGGTTGATTCTGTCTGTGCCCCCCACTCCACCATTTGAATAGCACAAGCTTATTAGAAAAGTTTTGGGTAAAAAGTCTCAGCATAACCATCTCCTGAAAGAGATTTGATAGAGCAGCCCAAGAACCAAAGGAGAAATTAAAAAAAAATAATTTAAAAGGATCAGTTTACATTTATTTTGCAGTGTAAGCTCTTTCGAAGGCCAGGGACACTCCAATTTCTTATCAATGCCCTCCTTATGCATCTGAAGCACAGATTCTGCAGCAAAATAATTTAGTGCTTCAAGAAGTGGTTTATTAAAATCAGTGAGAAGCTGCAGGAGCCTTGTGGCCTCAAAGTTCCCAAATTCTCAAGGCATTTTTGCTTACTGAGCTGCATGTTTGTGTGGTCCTTCAGTATCTGCACACCTCATAGCCACAGAGGGACAGGTGGCTCTCTACTGCACATGGTAGATATTAATATAGAGATTTGATAGCAAGTCTCAAAATTAATTGTTCATATTAAAATAGGTGTCAGCATCCTTTGTCTCAGAGTGAAAATTAACTTTTGTAGTAAATTTCTAGATGTACATTGTAAGTGAAAATTTCTAGTTTATTTTTAATCTTAACTTCGAAATTATTCAGCCATGGTACTATTTTGATCAATAAGCATCAAACCTGAAATCTCCTTTTAGGTTTTAATAGTAGGGGGCTTGCAGATTAGCACAATAAAATGCACTCTACGATTTAAAGGTCTTTTCCATTTTATTCACTGACAGCACAGTTACCCTATGCATATGGTAAACTCTCCCTCTCCACAGGACATTAAATTTCATTTACTACATTCTGTAAGCCATGCCTACTGCAAAGTCGACAATTCAGATACTGGAAAAGATGCTCAACTACCCCAGAAATCCTGCAGAAGATGGGTTTGCAATCGTTTTCAATTTTGGGCTAGCTTATCTCCCTCCTCCTGCAGGAAAGGCACCAACAGGAAACCTTTTGTGACTGAGCCACGTCTCAAAAACCGAACTGCAGAATCGGCTTGTGAGCTGGTAGAGATCCCAAAGATGAAGTGGAGCTGGGAAAGCTCCAGGAACACGACTTGTGCATATTCACCTGCCTCTGCACAGAGGCTGAGCTGCTGGAAGACACTGCTGTCCCTACAGCACAGGGATGTCTCTAAAGGTGCATCTGACAGACTTCCTCTCCTGGGAAAGGAGACCTGCACTCGATAGCCCCCATCCCTGGAGGTGTTCAAAGCCAGGTTGGATGGGGTTTGGAGCAACCTGGTCTAGTGGAAGGTGTCCCTGGTCATGGCAGGGCGCTGGAACGAGATGAGCTTTAAGGTTTTTTCCAAACCATTCTGTGATCACACGCAGACAGCGTGAGAACAGCACAGCCCACTGTCCCCAGCAAGGGCCACAGCGAGTGACAGAGGGCAGGGGAGTCCCAGCGAGGGGCACCTTCACCTGCCATACAACACAGCTCCGAGGGCTCCTCCCGAGCGGACAGACACACGGACGAGCGCTGCCCCTGCACTGGAGCCGGACGCATTTCCCAGCACGGCTCCTTTCAGCACCCACTCTCTAAAGACACCAAAGACACCAAACCCGCCCGCACCCCAACACTGCCCAGCCCGAGCCTGCTGCCACCACAGGAGCCACAAGACCTGGCTGTTCCCAAGCCCCTGCCGTGATCCCGGCCACATCCCCGCTCCTGCTGCCCTGCCCTTCCCATCCCGGAGCGCTCGGTGCCTGCCGGAGCCCGGGGTGTCCGTGCAAGCCGGCACACGCAGAGCCTGGGCAGGGCAGGAATGCTTCCCGCACGGCTCCGGGGGAACGGCCAACACATCTGTGATATTTCATGGATTCATTCTGCTGCTGCTGCTGGTTGTGAGACGGGCAGGGCTGCACACAAGGAGCGCTCCCCGCGGCTTCGCGGGGTGACTGAGAGCTCGATGTGCCTCTGTGGGATGAGTCCTTTGTCGTCCCCCCCACCATTGTCCCCCATTCCCTTTATCCCCCCCTTACTTCTCATCCACATGGAGGCTGGGCGAACACTTGATGGCGAGCCAGGTCTTCCAGTGGAGGTGCCGCACCTTGTACACCTGCCCGAAGCCCCCCGAGCCGATCTTCTCCCAGCTGCTGAACTCGCTCTCCTCGAAGGTCTTGAGCAGCCCCATGGCCCAGGGGGAGCCGCCGTCCCTCGCCATGGCCGCAGCTGTGCCCGGACACCGCCCG
>VWYP01010280.1:16852-47818 GCA_013400435.1 Pycnonotus jocosus
CAGTCATGAGCTACAGTGGCAGGCTTGTAATGGAGCATTTGACTGAAGAAGACTTGCAGATGGAGGGCACAGATAGTTAATCAAAGCACTATTTAAAAGTTCCTTTCTTAATAAAATGGAGCTAAGTTACTTCCAAAACTTAGATAAGCTTGAATCATGTCAGGAATTAGATAGAACAAGTTGGAAGAAAACAAGAAAAGTAATACAACTAGGAATGTGCACCAATCAGTTCAAATTGGCAGTAGTTGCTGCTGTGAATCAAATAGCTCCTGAGTTCAGATTAACAATTTTTAAGCAAAATTTCATCACAGGCACTTGTGTTCACTAATGACTTGGTAATGTGCTCCAAGATTTCAGGTGTGCATTTCAAAAGAATCTTTCTGTCTTTTCCTCCACAGTACCCATAAAAGAAAGATTAGGGAGAATGTTCTTGATTATCTCAGAGAGATAGGGGTTATGGAACAGAAACAAGAGCAACATTTCTTCCCATCTCTATTAAAATTTAAATGTATACTGGTTTATGACATACTTGTGATTTTTTTTCTTTTAGTTCTATTGAAAGTCTACTGAAATCGATGGAAATCTTCCTTTGATCTCAGTGTTTTGTGGGCTTTTGTGTTTAGGAATGCTGAACAAGAACAGAGGAATGGGGAAGGTTTTCAGAAAAAAAATGACAAAGCGTCTGATTAGTTTATATGTTGCTGGATTAAAAAGAAAAAAAAAGAAAAATTTTATTGTTGATATATGAAACAACAGTCCAATATTTATTACTTGTATATTGATATTATTTAACAATTGCAACTCCATTCATTCCCTTGCTGTACTATCATGTAAATAACCAGTCTGATCATGGAGGACTCCAGTACTTTATGGATATATGAAATATTTTGTATAAATAAAAAGTTGAGCAAGTGACAGTATGCAAGGGTATAGAAGCACAAATGTTTGTGCCCACTTAAGCTGGAAATGTCGATCTGTCAGTAATATGATGCTGCTTTGTAATTTTTTATACATAGCTTTTGGTGTTATGATCTTTCCTAATCTCAGATGCTAGATGAACATGAACTCTGTCACTCTTTACCACATTTGTTAAGTTTCTGTCATATTGGCACTGTGCTTATAGGAGCAGTAAAAAATTAACTTAAAGCTTAAATTCTCCAATGTGTCACATAAGTACCTTAAAAATTTGGTTTGCAATATATACTTAATTTTTACAGACTTAAATTAGATGTAGGTAATGGTCAAAATGAACTACAAGTTTATTTACAGAGAAGGAGATCATGTTCTTAGGAAGTTAATACTTTGTTGCAATGAGTTTCAGCTCATTTTTTGATGTCACTGTTTGATATCAGTGCTCTGAAAGAAACATAGTACCAAAAATCAGACTAATGATGTAAATTAATTTACATCAGCCAAGTGTCAGTATCATCAGCTGGCAATACCACCTCTGCAAATAGCTGATTATACTGAAGGAAACAGGGTAAATTGGAAAGTCATAAAAAGGATGAGAAGAGCTCTGGAAGCTGTGACATTCCTATTTTAACAAACCATGCTATATCAACCCCTGGTCACACCAAGTCAAATGAGTGAGGACTAGGCATGTCCTCTCCTCCTGTGTAGTCTCCCATTTCAATCTCATTCAAAAGCTATGTTTAGTTATGTAAGAAATATTGTACAGCAAAAGTTGGAGATTGGGAGCTCTTCCCTACCACCAACAAAAAATCATTCTATACCTCAGAGCATGGAATCAGATTGCATTATTTCCTTGGTTTTGTGAAAAGACCCCTAAAAATCACCTAAGAGAAGAGTATTTCAAACTAAGGTTTCATTTATGGTGATGTATTTTTCTCTGGTCCTAGAATTATGAGCCAGACACAGTTAAGGGGATGAAAGGGAATTTTCATTTACTAAGGATCCTTACAGTGCACAACTTGACAAGGTGGAAAACAAAGAAAATGCAGCACATGACACATTTACAATTTTTACAGGCTTTGCCAGTTAGCACATCTGACAAAGAATTCCCTAATGAGAAGCTTAATAGATAAAGTAATGTCTCCCTACCCTGGCAACATCTAGCATCTTCCCCCCTCAAATAAGGCTTGTAACCTTTTTATAAAAATACGTCCTGGACAGTTGGTTCCAGCATTGGTTCTTATGGAGAACCAAGATAGAATAAGGCTTCAGGCCTTCAATGGGGAGACTTTTAGAAGATTTTGTCCTCCTGCCTAGGGAAATACCAGAACTAAATTACAGTATCAAGTATGCAAGCTAAGCGTATGGAGAATATATAAAAGGTATAGAAAGAAAAAGGCAAAATATCACCAGAGCATTAATGGAAGATTCCTGAAAAAAAAGTATGAAGAAACAAGGAGTGCAAAGGGTCTAGAAGAGCCAGGACAATGAGGAAGAATTCCAAATGGTTTGGTAGACACTCTGAAAAGAGGTGAAAAAAAGCAAAAAGCATTTTAGTTGGAAACACTGACCTTCAAGAGTAAAGAGAGTTTCAATAAGCCTCAGGAAAGAAACAAAGGCCTGAATCACTTACAGTGACTGGTCTTATTATGGACAATGACATAGCTCAGCTACCCAGAAAGAGGTGATTCATCTTTGCTGTAAGAAAATACAGTTCAAAAAAGTCAGTGTGGTCCACACTTGTTAATTGCATCTCTCTCCACAAACCATAGTAAGAGTAGATATGTTGACCCATCTCATCATATGCATATAAATGTATATATACATTAAAAGGATGTTGCTTTTAAGGGAATGGACTAGAAGCCCTAACATGTAGGAAGGATGAGAACAGGCATACAATGACAGCAAGACGTGGGTAGAGAACTGGTAACTATGAGGTAGAGTAGTGTGAAAAAAAAGAGGGAGATCTCTGCCTCCTTTTTGAAAACTGTTTTTTGACTGTGGTCCATGAACTTTGTTAAAACTACGTCACTCCTGACTAGTTAGATCATTTAGCAGCTTAATCCCTCTCACTGGAAGTTCATACATGACAAGGTATCTTCTAAATTCCTGCTATACTGACATTTAGTAAAAAAACCAGCAAAAAACAATATGCTGTCCTGTATACCCTCAGAGCATTCTTTTGCAGGCAGTGTCAGGAATCACAAAACAGAAGAATATTCTGAGTTGGAAGGGACCCATTAAGTCCAACTCCTGGCCCTGAGCAGGACACTGCAAGAATCACAGTACATGACTGAGAGCATTGTCCAAACACTTCTTGAATTCAGGCAGGCTTGGTGCTGTGACCACTTCACTGGGGAGCCTGTTCCAGTGCTCAACAGCCCTCTGAGGGAAAAACTTTTTCCTGATATCCAATCTAAATCTCCCCAGACTCTGCTTCATGCTATTCACTCAAGTCCCAACACTGCTCATGAGAGTGAAGAGACCATTGCCTGCCCCTCCCTTTTCCCTCAGGAGGATGTTGAAGACCACAATGGAATCTCCCCTGGGTGTCCTCTTCTCCAGGCTGGACAAACCAAGGGATCTCAGCAGCTCCTCAAAAGATTTCCTTTCCAGATATTTCACCATCCTCTTGCTCCCTCTTTGGGTGCTCTCTAACAAGTTAATATTTGTGTTAAAAACTGCACACAAGACTCAGGGTGAGGCTGTCCCAGCTCAGAGCAGAGCAAGACAATCCCCTCCCTTGCCCAGCTGGTGATGTTCTGCCTGATGCCTCCCAGGATACCTTGGTAGTTTGAAGTCAGTATAGATAAAAAGGGGAGTAAAGGAAAAGCTTGTAGAAAAAAAATCTTCTATTTTTGCTTTATAATTTAAAATGAGAAAAAGAAATTTGTAATTGTGTATTGCATCAGTTCAGAAAATTAAAACAATAGCTTCTCTGAGTCAAACCATGAAGTTGAGACTGGGAGATTTTATGTATTAAACTCTGCTATACTAGTAACCATACAATTAGAAAGTTTACTGCAAACAGTATTGTTTTCTATTCTCTTATATTCACATGGTTTAAGTCATAATTTTGTTCATTGCATAAGTGATATTTCTTCTGTCACAGATGCCTCACAATATTTGGAGTATGTTACCAAGGTCTGAGTTCCATTGCAGCCTCATGATGCTACAGCTGGTTTGCTATTGATTATACTGTCTCTATCTCCAGAACAGGTACTTATAGAGTTTCCTCAGTAACCCACAGCTGATTAATGAGACGAGAATATAAAATACTCCACCTGCCACAGCGGCCACAAAAACTGAATTAATGTGTAAGGAAAAAAGGGAAGACTAGTCTCAAGGCTTCAGTGTACAGAACAAGCAAGATCAGCGGCTTATTTGCCTCAGCTCCTAATGATGCTGTTTGTGAATGAGTTAGTTGCTTACTCATTTAACCCACTAGCAGTCATTCATTCCAGGGAAAATTATGTATTACTATTAAAAATATTGTATGACATAAAAAGCATCCTATCTGTCTGTAAGATTGTGATCTTCGGGAAAATCCCTCACAGCCATTATTCTCCATGCAGTATTTAAGAACAGTAAATTGCTTGTTATTCCACAGAGTGGAATAGATGCATTGAGGATAGTTTTTGTACTCTATAGAGAACATACATTGGATAAAATTGACATGTGTTTCTAGTCTTTCTTGTAATATGAAGGAAAAATATTAATTTATTTTATTTTACATTAAACAATTTAACAACTGTAAACTTGGATATAAACTGTGTGACTCTTGCAAGACATTGAGAAAGTTTTTCAATCTTTATTTCAAATATGTTAGTAATCTTGAAAGATATTATATGCAAACAATCACATCTTGATTTAAAACTAGATCCATTCATTTCCCTGTTATTTTTAAATCAATGTAAATCTTAGCAATCCATATCTAAACAGAATCAATGAGTGCTTTACTAAACCAATAAGAAACAATGTGCCTCCTTTAAGCGGGGAAGGCTTTCAGCACACTCAGCAAAGTAATCAACTCAAACTGTTGAGCCATAGGGAAGTCCAGCAGATAGTAACTGAAAATGCAGTCACCACATCTTTGCTTATAAAAGTCTCAGCAGCCAGGTGGATGGAAATGTAAAGACTTTTACATTTGAAATGCTCCCATTTTAAAACTAGTTTATCAACTTTATTTTAAATGCTCAGAGTTTGGAGATATCATTTGCAGCTGATTTTTTAAACCAACACTTGCAGTTTTCAGCAAAGAGTGAGGAACTGACATCTGCAAGTGAGAGTTCTCACACTTGGCTACTGACTGCCAGCAGTCTTTCCACTTTCATTTCCATGGAAACTGGGCAATAAAAGGTTGTATTTTTTATCTTTTTTTTTAATTCTTATTTTTATTCACCCAACCACTCAACTTGCAAGGATGGGAATTAGCCCGGAGCATCTAGAGGAGTTTATATGTGATTGGTGCTTTGAACAGATGCAGTCTATAGCTGCCACCAGACCTAAAGTTCATTGACTGGAGCTGCTTGTTGTGACATTTTTTACCTTTTCTGGTTTGGCTTGTTGGTGTGTCTCCAAAGCTCTGATGTTTCAGTAGCAGTTTTGTTCCTTAGGTGCATACCAAGCAGAGGGCTGACAGAATGATGTAGATTTCTTCTGTAGAGATTTACATGTGATTCCTAGACTCTAACCACTGTATAGCTCTGAATCTATACTTGTTTTCCCTATTTATAGTTGAACACCACTGAAGATGGGTTCTGATTCTGAATAAATTTATTTCTTATTCAGCTTGAGCAGTCATATGTCTTCACTAAGTTTAATTAACTAATCCCATATTTACCTGAAAACTAGATTTAGATCAATTCCATTTAAGAAATGTGAATGGTAACCAGTACTTCAGAAATCACTTCAGCTGGTAGTTGTCTCAGTGGCAATACTGAAAAATAATATTGCCACAAGTTCTAGAAACCTACCTTTTATAACCTTTTATAAATTTTCCTCTGTGAATCTGTTGTTGTGCAAGAGTGTTTACGAAAAGGAAATATATCTAAAAAAGAAATGTTATGTACTTTCTCTAATAGCCTTCATAGTAGTGCTGGATCTCATTAGTTTACTGGTTTTGTGGTCTAATATATTAAATATTACAGAAGTGGCTGGAACTAATCAGGTGTCATTGAATAAGATAAGTAACAAAAAAAGAAACCAAGAACCTCTGAAAGTATTCTGATGATTGGTAATGAAAAGTTCAGGAATTATTGGGTGATATTGTAAATATTTTTTTTAAAAATAAAATTTATTCCATAAAAATGTCAAAAATTGTGTTATGAATAATTCATAATGAATAATTCATCCATCTCTACACTGTATAGAAATGTTCTTGGCATTCTGCACATACATTTATATCAGTATTTTAATGCTTCACTTCCAGTGGCTTCAAGCAGTGTTCAGCAGTTGAATAAATTCAGGACCCCAGCAACATTACCATGCAAAATAGAAGACCAAATAAACAATGTTTGCTCATGACAGCCCAAGTGACTCTTTCCCCATGCTGGTCCACGCTGATCATGGGTGTACAGGAGCTGTTGAATGTGCTCCTTTTTCAGTGCTGGTTGTTGGACTCTCCAGAGAGAGCTTCAGACACAACTAATCACTAGATTTGTAAGGTTGCATTGCCTGCTCACATGCAGAAACATTTCTAAGACATCATTCTCCCCACTTTCAACTGCACAGTTGTTTTCCCATCCCTGAGAGACATCTCACTCTTTGTATCATATTGAATTTAAAAGGTTGTTATTATACACACTGCTTTGTCTGTCTCTTTGAGCTGTTCCTGAAAACCCACAGGCCAGAAGCCCATGTGCAATTCAGGAACATGCTGGATGCAGTGTTTCCAAATATGGGTCTCCCACTATCTATTGAAGCCTGGCATACTTTTCTTCGCTACAGCAGACTGTGGGCTGTCATAAATCCATTAGCTATATTTTCTTGAAAAATAAAATATTTCAGAATTGCTTTACAATTGCTGCTACAGCTTCCACAGCTCCCATTCTAGGGAAGCTGTAGCTTCAATGTCTCTTTTGACAACAGCTGTGATCTAAAGTATGCTAAAAACTATTTTTGCTTCAGCCCATTTTTTTTCATTACTATTATTTAACCTACACATGAAGCTGGAAGTTCATACAGTAGGGTAAAATATCATGAATGTTTTCTTTACAAGGAAACACCTCGGTTAGTGCATGTAGTGCATCCAGATACTCTTTCCTAGATGCAGAACAACAGATAACAGAAACCCACAAATACTTCCCTTCTATACCAATTTTGATGTTTCAATGATTGTTTGGTGATTTGAATAATTATATTTTAGCAAGAAGGAAGTCTGGTCATTTTTATTTCCTTTTTCAAAAATGTAAACTGCAACGGTGTTGTTCTCTCTCAGATTTCCCTTTTATGTAATTTTGTAAGTTTATTGTGATAGCATTCAAAAGGCTGTGCCTGAAAAGTTCTGTAACATATGGCATATATTTAACATTGCTTGTGAATTAAAAATAACAGCCTGCCATCTGCCTTTCTGAGCAGATTTTATCAAAGTCTAAATGAAAAGCTCAACGATGTGAATGTTGTCAATTAAAATATGAAACACTTAGGTTCATGACAGGGTAAAAGTGTTTAGAATTACCTTACTTGAACCTGAGTCACTAACAGCTTAGCCTCCATATTTGAGCAGTCACTTTACAGAGGAATAAAACATCATACTGAGCATCAAGAGCAAGTCTTGTTCTAAGAAAATATAAGGTTCAGAAGTCAGCCTATTGTCTGTTGGTTCATCACGTATGAACTGTTTGAAAAAGTGTGATGTTGATAATTTTCACTTATGCTAACTATTTAAATTAGCATTTCTATAAAATCTCATTAAATCTTTTCAGCAGCAATTAACTGATGGGTTTTTAGATTTTGCTGTACCAGAGCAATACAGTGTCAGCAATACTTACCCCCAGTTTTCTCTACTTATTGAAGTTAGAATTGTTAATTATTGATCATTAGCTCAATTTTAGCTTCAAGCTTATTTGTCGGGGATCTTTCCTAAGCATGTAGGTAGGTGCTTTTTCCTTTTTTTCATGAGGTAAATGACAATCCATTTTAAAATATAAAGTTAAAAACATTTCATTTTTAAAATGTCAACAAGAGGCACAGAGACTTTGGAAAGAAATTTTCCACTACCTCAATCTTACTAAATTTTTTAGCTAAAATAATATACTAACTTGTCAAGAGATACAATGGTAGGCTTGCTGACACTGTCTGCCCATAAAATTCTATATTTTTGTGACCTTCTGACTTTATTATTACAACTTTTTACCCAAACTAGTTTCAACTGGTGTACAACTGCCTGACAAGCGTTACAGAGTTCCATCCTCATCACTACCTGTTAAACCTAGAATATAACTCAAAACATAGACTGTAATAATACATCATAAATAGGACTAAAATTTTGTAGCCTCTTCCAGCTCAACTCTGAATATGCTCTCTGTTGTATGTAAATTTTTCCATTTTCACAGTCTTTTTAAAATTCTTTACTCATTTTCTAAACTGATTAGGCTTTTTAATGAATTAAAGAGAGGAAGGAAGCAGCAATTTTTGTTTCTGCTTTCAATACAGAACAGAACTTCAGATGTCACAGTGAAGCTGTACAGTATCTAAACGAGTTTGTAACACCCATAAGATGTGTCTCTGGAAAGAGAGAAGCTAGTCAATATTTCAGCCAGTTGCTCCATCCTTTCCTCATGTATGATACCACATCACACAGAAAGCTCATAATTCAAGTGTAATAAACTAAATTGCATATTTGGGTGGTGTGGAACCAATTTTTGTCACTTTTACTTGCCCTGATCTGCTGTATGCTCTCTGAAAGAACAATGTCTGGAATCTGACTGCTGCACAAAAGTGTCTACTTTTGTGTTGGGGAATCCAGCACTTCCCTTGAGAGATCATTCTAAAAGTCTGATTGTTCTCATTGTGAAACTAATTTTCCTTTTGTGTCCAATTAGAATCTCCTCAGGAGTAATTTTTACCCATCACCTCTTATCTTTTTTGCATGACTCCTTTTTAAAAGGGACGCTAGATAAGTTATTGAATAAGTAATTTGAATTCAGTGCTCAACTTGCTTTCAGCATTTTTAGTAAAACTTCAGTGACTTCAAAGAATGTAATAAAACTAGGTTAATATAAAACAAGTGTAAGCAAGTTTCAGTTTTCACACAGAAAAGCCAAGTTACCTTTTGAGCAGCACCATGAAGTAAGGGCGTATTAAGTTGCAAGCAACATATGACCTACTCAACCTAGATACCTTAAACAAGCCAAACCAGATTTTATTTCAAATTCACTAGGAAAGTGTTGGAGCAATTGTTATTATTTATTTAACTTAGAGAAAAGACAAGTCTTATAATCATATTCTTTGCAATATGTAGAGTTGAGAGCACAACTCCAAAAATGTATCATTAAGGAAAAGTACAACTTCTTCTTAAAAATGAGCTTTCTCTTTGTGAAGGTGGATGGGCATCAAAAAGTGTCTGGTGATGAAGATCTTTGAATCCACAAGACAGGGGGGAAAAAGGCTTCTTCAAAAATGAAGTAACTCAATGGAGAGATGAATAAATAAAATCTTACATCAGGCACTCCAGAAAGCTAATAAAGCTGCATGAGTTGTGATTCCTCACATGTTGTTTTGGAGTACATTTTGATAAATACACTGGATCAAATGCATTTAAATTTCACATGATGCCAAGTTCAGCTTATCAGTGTATCAGTGTTCTCTCAGAAACAATTAATTTGTATAGCTGCAAACATTCAAGAGCTTCTCTGTAGAACAGCCCGAACTTTTGCAATTTTACAATTTTTCTATCTAAGTCTTGTTTGATCATTTACCATTATTTTGTTCCATTTCACCAGCTATGTAAATAAACTAAAGAAGGAGAGCAGAACTATGCGATTTTTTGCCATGGACCTAGTGAAGCTTTTATGGAACTTCCTGTGCAATTGAGGGAACAACAATTTGAGGCAAAAAGGACATTTGTAGTTAAAGCACAGGAGTGGGAGTCAGGAAATGGACTTCATTTTTCAGTTTCCATGGATGTTCCATGTGATCACAAGCCTGGTTTCTGCATATTGATATTGAGGCTTAGCATTCATTTGGATAGAAATAGAAGCAGACTCATAATCTTTTTTATCACCTGAAAAATAGGCATCCTCTTTGATTCCATAGAAAAGTCTGAGATCCTCACAACTAAACTTGAAGAGCCCCTGGGAAGAACAAAACCATTTGTGATGACAAGAAGGTAGTTGATATTAATGAGATTATAAAAGGTTGTACCTGCACATATATTATCTGTAATTCATTTTGTGCAGACCTAAGAAGATAACAAACCTTTGGGGAAAAAATGCACTACATTTACCTCCCAATTATCCTTTCTAATCATCTCTTCCATATTTGCCTCCAAATAACATGCTTGGTTTGCTTCTCCATATTTTTTATGAGAACATATGATAGACTGTAAGATGAAATTTTCATATAGATTTCCAACCCACTTCTGCCAGAAAAAAAAAACCAAAACCAAAACCAATTGTAAACCAGGAAGTATTTTACTTGGAAATTCTCTCCTTCATTTTCATATTTTTTATGATTTGCTGGGCAACTGGAAAAATAATGTTTCTTAGGTTTCACTATATGTGTCCTTCACCTGCACAATTCACAGAATCACAGAATTGTTAGGTTTGGAAGGAACTCTAGAGTTCATCTACTCCAACATTCCTGCTGAGACAGAGTCATGTAGAGCAGGTTACCCAGCAATCCATCCAGGAGGATTTTGAATGTCTCTAGAGAGGGAGACTCCATGACCTCTCTCGGCCTGTACCAGTGCTCAGCCACCCTCGACATAAAACAGTTCTTCCTGATGAGGTGTAAGTTCTTGTATTTTAATTTACGGCCTCTGCTCTTTGTCATGTCACTGGGCCTCACTGAAAAGAGTCCTGACACCCACCTTGGAGATATTTATGTACATTAATGCAGCCCCCTCTCAGTTTTCCCCAGACTAAACAGGCCCAGCTCCCAGAGTCTATTCTCACAAGAGAGATGCTCCATACCCTTCACCATGTTCATGGCCTCCACTGGACTCTCTTCAGTAGTTGCTTGTCTTCCTTGCACTGAGGAGCCCAGAACCTAACACAATACTCCAGATATCGCCTCACTAGGGCTGAGTAGAAGGGGAGGATCTCCTCCCTCGACCTGCTGGCCACACTCTTCCCAATGCACCCAGGATACCATGGGCCATCCTGGCCATAAGGGCACACTGCTTGTTCATATCAGCTTGGCATCCACAAATACTCCCTGGTCTCCTCTGCAGAGCTGCTCTCCAGCAGGTCTGCCCTTGACTTGTGCTGGTACTTGGGGTTATTCCTCTCCAGGAGCAGCACGCTACACTTGCCCTTGTGTAACCCCATCAGGATTCTTTCCATCCACATCTGCAGCCTGTGAAGGTCCCACTGAATGTCAGCACAGCCTTCAGGTGGATCAGCCACTCCCCTCAGTTTCCTATCCTCAGCAAACTTGCTGAGGGTACATTCTATCCCTTCATCCAGGGATGAACACGGCAACCCTTGGGACTTAACAAATTCTGTTGGTCTCTTCATTTCAAGATTTACTTTTGATATGGCAATTTAAAAGGCCATATCAGCTGGAACCTTCTTTCCTGCACTAGGCTCTATGGAGAAAGTTTCAGTGGTAAAGGTTCTGGAGTAATATTACGAATCTGTATAAACACCAGTTGTGTGCTATGAAAGGTTCTCACCACTGGGAGCTAAGAGAGGTCCATTTTCTTAGTTACTTCCAAAAGTAAAAATAAATGTTCTATCTCTAAGGTATTGTTTAAATAAGGGGCGGGATGGGGAGGTGTCAGATTTTAGGTGTATTTTTTTTGTCTTGGTTCTTTACTCAGAATGTTGCTACATTTCAGAAAGTCTTCTGCCACAGATTGAAAAGTAATCATCCACAATCACGTTTTGAATCATACTGAAATTTAAATATACTTAGTAATTATTTCTGATTACTTTTTAGTTAGGATTTAGAAAATGAAAAGAAAATTCACAAAGGGAATCTTAAATGACAATGCAGTTATGGGCAAAAGAATGAAATTTTTGTATTTATAGTTAATTACAGTTATTTTTTATAGAAACAGTTCTTTTTAAAAAGCAAAATACAGAAACACAAGAAATCAAACAAACAAAATTCAACCAAATAACCCACTCTGGCAATCAGAAACAAAAGATTTAATTTTCACTGCAGTAGTTTCTGGGAACATATCTATCCAAAAAAAAAAAAAAATCAGATTCAGGTGGTCTTGGATCATCAGTAAACTTGTTTCAGGTTTCAACAGTTCTCAAACTCTCTGCTAACAGCTCTTTCCCTTTTTCATGTCAACTTTAAAATGCCATGGAGAAGTGGGTCTCAGGTGGTCCCTGCTGAAAATTTCAGCCTACTATCTCTGGTGACAACAATAAGTGCTTAAACCAGAAAATACTTTCCTGCTCTATGCTGAATTAAACTCTGTTGCCTATTAACAGAAACAAGCTGAGGTAGCTATATTCCCCACAATTCTAGAAGTGAAGACTATGGAGAAAAGAAAGAGCTCAGAGAATGACTCATCAATAACCAGTGTTTGTTCTTAGTCTGTCCAGAGGTTACTAATGAATAAAAATCATATATGAATGTCTATACTCTACACATATATGAAGTCTAAACTCTGGATCTTAAAAAAGTAACCAGAACCTAAAACCAAGAGATTGAACAATTACATACAAATTCATATATAATGAAAGATCTAGGTAGTCCTTCTCACCTTCCTCTTATAAATATCTGTTCCTCTTTAGAGGGATACTTAGAATTTGTCAGGAAAATGATTTATGCATTGCTCAGAAGTGAAGATGTTAGCATCCACTGACTCTTCCTTTAGCTAGCCACTGAAATAGAGAAATTACAACCTATCTTTTAATCAGTGCAAGGTCATGAAATGTGTTTCCTGAAGCTGCAGGTAGTGGACATGGAGAGTACAATGACTACGGCCTCCAGCTTACTTTGGCTCTCCCAAGCACAAGAAGGCAGTTCACCTGCTGCTGTTGGGAGAGCAGCTGGAGGTGCCAGGTACCACAAGTCAACCCCACTTCCACCCATTCTGTTTCCCTGGTGATGCTTTTGCTTTCTTTATAGCAAGACTATCTCTAACCACATACCAGTCCCTTTGCTTGAGTTGGCAGAATTCATCTCTCCAGAACTGAAAAACCCTGAGCTTACCATGAATCTCAATCATCAAACACATCACATTTAAAGTATTTAAATGTAGTAGGTAATGCCTAACATGTTATTATTATAACATATTAATATATTATGAAATCACAATTAATATGTTATGAAATCAAAGTCATCATTTTTGAAATGTTATAATTATTACTTTTTTTACTCTCACGGTCTCACTTTTGTAGCAACAAGTATGTTCTCAAAAAATGCTTCAAAAAAAGAGGAAATGCTGGCAAGAAAACCTCACAAAATCCTAGTAGCACACAACAAAAGTCCAATAACAAACCAGCAAAGCCTCACTTCCTGTTTAAGTAAAAGAATCAAGCTTCAAAAGCAGAAGATTTCTATTTAAGGCAAGACATTGTTTATCACTATTATAATTTTGCAAAGACAAGGCTGTGTTGTCAGTGCTAATGATTGTCAGTTGTAACAACGTGGTTGCTTTCCTGCACTCATTTTACATGTTTGGGAAAATGACAGCAATTCCTTTCATTCCAATATTCTTTGCCTTTATAGGCAATATTTTTAATAAGATTCCTGACGTCTTGCGTTGGAGAATGAATTGTTGCTTTTCTGCAATTCGTGCTTTCCAATGTAGGTAACCTCTGGTGGTTCTGGTAGCCTGTACAGAAGGCAGAGGCCTCCTGGACACACATTCCAATTACTGTGCCTTATTAGAAGCACAGTATATAATGCCAGTCAGGAGCTCAGTAGTTTTACAGTGTCCATGGCCCTGCAATACTTTGCAGTGTCAGGTGTGCTGTGCCTGAGAACCTCTGTAACTGCACAGAAAATGTAGGGATAGTGGGACATGACAGCTGCGTGACTCCAAAACAATAAAGGGAAAGGATTTTGTTAGGGATAACTGGGTAGTCAGCACTCTAGTCTCCAGTGAAGGAAAGAAGAAGCAAAGCAGTGTGACCTGGGATGCAATCAGGATTTGGCAATTAGGACAACTGCTAAGCTCTTTCCTTTCATCTTTAAAGATGCCTGTGGGGTCCTAGCACATTACCAAAGCCAGAAAGGGCTGCCAAGCATTACTGACAAACAGCTTCCAAAACTGCAGATCCCCATGCAACAGCACCCACCCCACATGCCTACAGCCATCCCTGCCAAGCAAATGATAATCCAGCCTCCAAACAGGGAACCAAGAAGCCAGAAATGCATGGCTTTACAACTGTGGGCAGAAAGCAACTGCCAGCAATCTGAGATGAAAATAATAAAACATCTGGAGCTCAAGCCTTGAGTCAAACTGCAAAAAAAAAAAAGGAAGGAAAGAAATAATAATCCCAATGACACAGTAAATCCTACTGGAACTCAAAGATATGAAAAGATGTCAGAACTCCTACAGAGAAAGAGGAGCAGAAAATAGTGTGTCACCACCTACTCTTGGTGTCATGTGCTATTGGTTGTACGGCACAGCCTAGTTATACTGTGCCTGTTCTCTGTAATTTACCTGGACAAAAAAAGGGAATTTTTAAAATCTGCATAAAGTTGCACTGTAAAGGGATTCCTCAGAATATTTGCATTGGCTTAATCCCTGTAGCCATTCTGACACAAATAGTTTGTAATTAAGAGATCAGTCACTAGCAATAACAACAGACATTGTGGTTTGACTGGGTAAAGTGTTCTCACTTTTTGAAGGAAAATTTACACTAAAAGATACATCTAAGTGTATCCTCCCCCAAGCCTTACAATGGCAATAGGTAATTAGGTTTTAGGTAGAATTTTTGCCTGTATTTATTTTCCACAAAGATCTGCCCAATAAATTATTTTTCCTTTGCACTGGGTAAAAATCCTAGGTGTATCAGAAATACATCTTTTTCAAGGAAAAAATCCTTTTCTCTGAGTAGTTTAAATGCCATTCAGTTTTCTCTACTGTTTAATAGTGATGAACTTATCACAAGTTGCACTAAGGAAAATGCAAACCAAGGGTTTTGAACAAGTTTAGGAAGAATTAATGATTTCCCTTTTGAGCATCTACTGCAAAACCTAAAGGGCTGGCATAAGTAATTGCTATTTTATGCAGTATGTTCAAAGTTCAACGACACAGAAATCTATGGCAGGCTTTAGCAGAAGCTGTGTGGGTCCTTTGCTGTAGTTCAGTATTGGTTTTGTGTGTTGCAAAATGAGAGACATATTAGGATTTGCCCTGGGCACTGAAAATTACTGGGCTTGTTATCCATCTAAACAAGTCTGCCACATAAAGTGACAGAAATAACTCTTGCCAGCTACATGTAAGATACATGCAAATTCTTTTAAAGAAGCACTTGTTAAGGCTTTGTAGTGTAATGTTGCACAGAGGTAGATGGAACCCATATTGGTGGCGCTGGAAGAATGGAAATTAGATCCTAGGTCTCCTTAACTGTTCCTTAACTGTTAAATTCAATTTGAGTTTACAACACTTTTCCTCCTAGAAGTACTAAAAGAAGTTGTATTTTTTATTATTGTTTAGTTCCTACACAAAATTTTCTGTAAGTATCAACTGAAAGAATCAACAGCCAGCAGAGGTTTAAATCAAATAGTAAATGTTTTTCCTACAAATAGTATTTACCTCTTTGGTGCTCTAGTGACCAGAGACAGGCAGAATCTAACCCACAAAAATTATATTGAGGTATCATACAGTATTAAATTTTACAGTAATTCCATAGTGAGAGCATTGATTCCAGATTCTGTTGCTAGTTTGTTGCACAGGTGATGTACACCACATTTCTCTTTCCAGACATAATCTTCATAATCCTATAGCTCTCAATTATTTTGTGTCCCAGCAAGGGGTAACAGGTGAACTTACAGTGTTGTCAGTCCCATTAAAAATATAAGGAAAATATCACATGCAAAATATTCCTTCTTTACAAAAAGACAGATTGAAACACAAGCATAATACATTAGAAGAATAAAATTTATTACATTTGCTCAGGAAATTAATGACATAAAACGGTTATACAACCACTGTGTTGGTATCCATTTAAAATTCAGTAATATTTCCCTGCTGATGGACACAGAATGTTTTAAGAGAAAAATCCACCATGGGCTTTTATTAATGTGATTTAAGAGTGGCAGTATAATAACCCTATGATCTGTGATTGGTATCTCTCTTCAAGTTATAGGGACATGACAGAAAAATACAGCACATTTCAGTCAAGTCACGATGTAGCATTGATTTATTACAGAACATAGAAGCAATGCCACTGGGATAAGATCCATACTGGACACTTGGGGCTTTTGAATCTGTTTTTCTGTGCTAAATTGCTCCTGTGAGAAGGAAGTATGACTGACCCAAAGGGGAAAATGAAAGTGATCTGTTTTGATGTTTATCTGACTACACCTCTTTTGTAAGACAGTGACATTTTGGTATTTAAAAAAAAAAAAAATCAAGGAATCACAGAATCTTAATCTCATAGAACATCCAGATTTGAAAAGGACTCACAAAGATCATCAAAGTCCACATCCTGGCCCAGAACAGCACAACCTCAAAAATCACACCACATGCCTGAGAGTGTTGCCCAAATGTTTCTGAGCTCTGTCAGGCTTGATGCTGCGATAACTTCTCTGGGGAGCCTGTTCAGTGCTCAGCCATGCTCTGGGTGAAGAATCTTCTTTTACTATCCAACCAAAAGCCCTTGACACAGCTTCATGTCGCTCTCTCAAGATCTATCACTGGTCATTTCAGAGAAGGGATTGATCCCTGCCACTCCATTTCCCCTCATGAAGAAGGTGAAGACTGTGATGAGGTCTCCTCATCTCCAGGTCCCCTCTTCTCCAGGTTGGACAAACCAAGGGATCTCAGCTGCTCCTCATATGGCTTCCTCTCCAGATCCTTCACCATCTGTGTTTAGATGCTAGCAGCTTAATGTCTGTTTTATGTTGTAGCCCCCAAAACTGCCCTTGGGGTGAGGCTGCCCCAGCTCAGAGCAGAGTGGGACAATCCCCTCCCTTGTCTGGCTGGTGATGCTGTCCCTGATGCCCCCCAGGACACGCTTGGCCCTCCTGACTGCCAAGGCACTGCTGACTCATGTTTAACTTGCCACTGACCAGGACTCCCAGGTCCCTTTCTGCAGCACTGCTCTCCAGCCTCTCTTTCCCCAGTCTATCTGTACATCCAGGGTTGCCTCATCCTAGGTGCAGAATCCAGTATTTGTCTTTGTTAAACTTTAAACCATTGGTGAATGTCCAGGCCTGTAATCTGCTGGGGTCTCTCTGCAGGATCTCTCTGCCTTTGAGGGAGTTTGACAACTCCTCCCAATTTATTGTCCTCAGGAAATTTACTCAGAATATTTTGGAGTCCTACATCCAAGTTGTTCATGAAGATATGGAAAGAGAACTAGGGCTAGGATGGAGCCCTAGGGAGTCCCAAGTGACCAGTCAACAACCATCTAGAGTGACAAATCCTGCACAAGTTCAGGAGTAACTGGGTTTTTATCATTCTCACAGCCTCATCTCAGGACATTATCCCTCATACCCTCACATCCTCCAGTTCAGTACACTGGGAGTCCCACAGCCCATCTTTAGTTTTGAGGACTGAAGCAAAGAAAGTAATAAATATCTCTGCCTTGTCTCTGTTTGTGAGGTCACCATCCTCATCCTCCTCAAACAGGATAAAATCATTACTGAACTGCCTTTTGCAACTGAAAAAGCACTTTGTTTTGTCCCCCACAGTACTGGCTAACTTCAATACCAGTTGAGCTTTGGCTGCATGAAGTTTCTCCCTACAGTGGTAAGTAGCATCTCTGTATTCCTCCCATTTCACCTGACCTTGCTTCCACTGGCCATACAGTCTATTTTCTTACCTTGGCTCCAGAAGATGTCTGCTCAACCAAGCCAGCTTTCTGCCTTATCTGTTTGACTTCTGACATTTTGAAATTTCCTGCTGCTGTGGTCTTAGAATGTGTGGCTTAAAAAGTGACCAGCACTGATGGATCCCAGTACCTTCAAAAGCATTTTACTAAGGGACATCATTAATTAGTTCCCTGAGTAACGTTAAGTCTTCTCTCCCAATATCCAGAGCTGAGGACTTTCTGATATTTTTCCTGTTGCCACCAGATGTAAACGTGATTGCCTCATGATGTCTGTGGTCAGGACAACCACTTCAGCCACAAGACCCTGTCTGTTAACAAATTAAATCAAAGCAAGAAATCAAGAAGGACACCTTTTCTGGTTGGTTCCTTTTGTACCTGTACCACCTGCATCATCCAGGTCTTTAAGAACCTTTTAGGAACCTTCTGGACCTGTTCATGGTCCTAGAGACTTTATGTGGGCAAACCAAAATCTTACACCCCATGCATTTCCCTTGTTAGTATGCCAGCCCTTTTCAGAGAAAGCCCAAGGCAGAAAATAAGGAAGCACACAATACTCATCGAAATTATGAAGGAAATTTAGGTATCAAAATATCTGAATAGACGTTCTGCCATAACACTTAACATGATGCCTCAGTGTAATAAACAATGAATAAGGTTTGTATGCTGACTGAATGTTGACTTGTACACTGTGAACAGTACAGCTGATATTCAGCGGTGTAATTGCAGAGTGTCTTCATCACAGACAAAGGAATCGCTTTTTAAGAGTGACACTGGCTAACACAGTAGCATTTTTCATAGCAACACTATATGTCCTTTTAATACAGAAAAACTTCTAAAGAGAAAACTTATTCTCATGCTTTGCAAAAGCTTTTGGCCATGCCCAGAAAAATTCATTCCCTCCCTGAAGGTAATGTTCTGCTCTTGGGCAGCTATGGGGGAGACATGAGGAAAGGACCAAGTACATCCAATAGGAAGGACAGACCAGAAAATAGAGAACACCTAACGAGGTTAGAGGAACATCACTGCTAGTCATTTTAATTCGGACATTCTCCCAGATCAGTCACCAAGTTGTCTTGTTCAGTGTAAAAATAAATAATCCAAGCTCATGAAAAATATCTCTTGTCTTAAGAGCTCATGACTTCATATAGAAATAAGGAAAATATTCTGTCCTTTAAACAAATAATTCCACTGCACATCTCCTAGTCTTAGGAAGGTGGCTTGCAGAGTTCCTGCAATGCTGATGGCTAAAACAATCAGGAGTCAAGCTGCTGATGTGCAAAGCAACCACTCAGGTGCGGAGGGCAGAACATACCCACCACCTCAGGCTAGGAGCTCAATGTTGAGCAAGATGGGGAAAGAAGTCTGTAAATGGGGTACTGTCTCTTTGTCCTTGTGAAAGTGAACTCAGCTGTAATAACTCCCCTGTCAGAAAACTACGGGGATATTCACTTTAGGCCTGAAGGTCCTACATTCTGCTGATGGGCCATGATGGGCCATGGTGGACCCAACTGCATCGAAGCAAGCAGGTGGCCTTAGAAGGTGTCAGAGACTCCTGAACGGTCCTGTGATGCACAACATTACCTCATTCCATGTGAAACTCCTCACCCCTTAGGGGAGGTACCTGGATATTCCCACCTGAACCTGAACACTCTGTTCAGTGGATTTCCTCCACCACTTTGACAGGGCTTCCTCCACCCATGACAGAACAAGACAACAACCACCAGACACTGAAATTTCAACACCAAGCCTTGGTGCAGGATCCAATGAATGGTGACTAAATACCTTTCTACTTTCATTACTTTCCCTTGTTTTTTCCTATTTCTTTCTATCTCCCTCTACCTCACATTTACTGTTAAATAAAAAATCCATGTTATTGACTTCAGCATATGGTCTTGTTTGCACCTCATTTTGAGCAGATGCATCTCTCCAATAATTTTAATATTTGGAGCATTATATTATTAAAGTTTTTTTAGTAGAGGTAACCGTGGACTTTTTACTATCATTTCACAAAATTCCTTTGATAAGAAGAGTAAACTAGCAAAAATATTAATAATTTTCCTATATCTGCTACTCAACAATTAAAGAGTAAGAGCATGTAACTTCCCAAGCTGATCAGTCCTACTCTATACACTGAAAAAAACCCTCAAAAGTCTTCTGTAAAGATGCAGAGTGCATTTAATGGCAGTGGAAAGCTTACCAATGAGAGCAAAAGACACTGATTTAAGATCACTGCTTTACATTCAGTCTCAGTTGTGGTCCCTCCCTGGCTCTTTGGCTGCACTCCAAAGTTTAGGTACAGTAAATATTGATCTCACTGCAAATTTAGGAATGGCAATCTGTAGTCATACAGTGATTGTAATTTCCCTTTTTATTTTTCATGATTTTAACTGTTTTGGGGGTTTTTTTCCATTACATAAAAAACAAAGTCTCCTTTAGGGTTTTTGTGTTTCCACTGGCAAATGTAAAATTCAAATTTCCAGTCAAAATTAGTTGTGTCACCCATGGGCTTGTTTCATGCCATTTTCATGAGCATTTTTCTCTGTTCTTTTGTTTGTCTAATGCAGACACCTCAACAATATCAGTAGTGATAGTGTAGATGACCATGAGCAATTTTTAAATTTTGTGACAATCATTTGTTCCTGTTGTGACAATATAATCCCTGTAGAGAAAGTAGAGAATAGAGAAGCATAATAAATTTATAATGGTATCAAGTAATTTATAGAGGTATATATTTGATCTCTAGTAAATTGTGACAAGCCTTTGACTGAAAAGACAGGTCTCTTTCCTGTCATGTGGCTCTAGATACATAGCTTGTTAAATCAGAAATTTACTGTGGTGGATTTTTTCCTTTTATCAGGATGTTTACCACTGTTGAGACTCTTTTCTTTTTATCAATGAGTCCAACTTCTGTATTGCAGCATGCCTCTGCAAGTACTTGCATCTTAGTAACAGGAAAACACAACATTAAGCCAAAAACTGGTGTGGCAAAGGGTTGAATACACAGCTCTTTCAAGCAGAATTCACTCATTTTATTTGGACATGAACCCTTGTGTTCTTGTGGTGCCTTCACGGTTCCATACCTCTTGGCATAAGTGTTATGCCTTTTTACTGACAGAGTAGCAGGTTATACTGTGCTCACCCTTTTGTGCCTAAGCCCCTGAGTGCCTTGCTGACCTTATCCTCATGAGAGGCTGTGTGCAGAGGTTTATAATGAGACCTCCAGTAAAATCAAGTAAAATTATAAGTGACAAAATTGTGACTGAAATGGGCATAGTGTGTGCTCAAAAAAGTAGCAGAATGTTGATGTTTTTTGAAGGAAAATTCAAGGAATTCAGAGCTGTTTCTCTTCTAGGCCACTAGATTATATTTGCTGTTTAATTCAGCTAAGCAAGTTCACACAACTAGGCTGATAGTCACACTTCAATTATGCTTGTTTTTCTGCTAGCTCTGGTTACTTATATCACTAGTAGAGCAAAAAGAGGTCTTTGTTGAAGTCAAGAACCTCAGCATATAATGTTTTAGGAATTGGTGATAGCAATTTAATTACATTTGTGTTCTTAATTAAGTCAATCTTTCTAGAAACAGACAGAAGGTCTATAAGTAAGAGTAAGAAGCAATGTGCTTCAGCTTTGTACATTGCAGTACTTGCAGTGTCCTTCAGAATTGAGATAGCATGGCAAAATGGCTTAAGTAAATAACACAATGAATGAACCTTTAAACTTCTTGATTTCCTGTGGTGATCAGAGCTCTTTGTCCTGTACATACATCTGTTTTGGCCAAGGATGTGAGGGGACAGATCCTAGACATGTCTAGGTTCTTGTTCTGTATTACCTATATCATCACTGGGGAGGCAGAAGCAAGGGATACTTAGTTTTGAGAAGAAGGGGGTATGACTTTGGGTGGAGAAAAAAAGGGGCTCATGTGTGGACATTTTACCCTTCTCTGGGGGACAGAATGGCAAATGGAGGAGTTTGTCCAATCTTATTTTTCATTGTCTGGGATTGGGACGGAACAAACATCCATGTGGAAGGGCTGGGGGCCATTCTATTCTTTGTATCAGACGGACACATGGCACCAGACCAGGTCAGATGGTTTGGTAAGCATTTTTTGTATGTAAATCACCCCCTTTTTTACTTTGTTCCTAAAAACAATGCTGTCACTTTGGGTTTTTATCTTATTGCTATTTGCAGTAAGTGGTTCTTATCTCAACTCTGGATTTCTGCCTTTTGTGTCTTCCATTGGACTGGTGGGCGTAGTTAAGCAGCTCAGGGCTTAATTTCCAGCTGGGCTTAAACCATGATGGCACTTTATATTTGTTTCCTAGACTTGACTGGAGGTAGTTGTAACTGATTCTCTGCCGGGTTCTTGGCTGCATAAGAAAAATTGCATAGAAATGAACATAGAAATTGGTACATCTGTCTTTCAGACAAAAGAAAAAGTAACCTAATGTTTAAAGCGAGGCTGTATATTTGATTGGTTTGTATGTCAGACACTTACTTCATTGCTGACAATCTATCAGTTAATACCAATCCTTTAGAGAAACAACATTCAGTGTTCTGTAGCTGGAAAGTTCATCTGCAAAGTTCAAAGTACAAAGCTTTGGCTAAACTGCTCTCTGTATTTGTTATAAGGCAGGAAAACTTATTCAACAAGTATGATAACAGCAAGCAAACCTAATTTATTACTTTACATGTTGAATATATCTGAGCACCATGAAATACTAAATAATTTAAAAATCACATCCAGAATTAAGAGTTGCGCTACTTTATGAGAATTTTAACCTGAATAAATATAATTGTGTTTACTTTTTTACATTGTTTTGTCCAGCCACATCCACGTATTCCTGGACAGTAAAGCACATAAAAACATTTTACATTTACTAAGGGCATTTTCAACAAATGTACAGAAGACAATGATGATATCTCATCTTCCAAATACAATGCCTATTCAACATGTAATCAATAAAATTGATTTGGAAATTTGGAAAGCATTGTAGCAAATACACAAATATCACCAACAAAAGGCTCATCCTTAAGCATTAATTTAACGTGAAGTCTATTTTTCCAGAGACATTAAAGTCTTTAAACAAAACTAAACTCTCTTACAGGGTACTCCTTCTTTCAGGGACACTTCAAAGTGGGGGACTAACTGGGCACTCTGGGTAGTTTCCCTGAAGGAAGTGTTTTATCCCTCCAACAGAGTGGAAGAGAAAGAGGAGGAAAATTGCCACTTGTAGGTCCATGTTGGTCTTAACTATCCTTAAAACTTCAAAAGATTTGCCTCTAGGACAAGACTAAGTAAGGCAGTTTTATATGAAAGAAACAGTGAGTAAACAAACAGGAAAATATTAACTGTTATAAATGTGATCAAACAGACAACCTGCAAGACTGGTGAGATGAAGGCAGAACTTAAAACTGTTACTTCACTAGAAAAAGGATCCCTTCAGAGAAAAGTGTTTCAGAATACAAGAAGCATTCAATTTTATAGACCCTTTCAAGCAGTATTGTTACCTAGCTGCTGAACAATTTATTTTATCCTAAAATATTCCTGGCACCAAGAAGAAACTAAGAAATTAATGTCAACAGTTCTATCTCCACCTGAGATGTTTCTCAACTGACATTTCAGAGATTTTCAATTTATGGTTTCCAGCTCTTTTTGAAATACTTTCCCAAACGTTCCAGTTTCAATTTTCTAATTGAGTTTTTCATGTATAGACTGGGCTTTTTCATTTTAATGGATTTGAACTGTAAAAACAACAAACCAGGCAAATGCTAGGTTGAATATTTTCAGACGGTTTGGGGGACTCCTTTTTTCTCATTTAACCTCTTTTTCTTATGCAAGGTTTTAAGTCAATATTTAGACATAAATCAAATGCTTGATGGGCCTATCAGCACAATATATCACTGAGTCTATTAGGAACCGACGAGATTTATTGAAAGAGTGACAGAATAAGTTCTGAGTTACTTGCTGAGTTTTGGTGCCTAAACATTAGGTTATTTTCCAATCTCAGATCTCCAGCAAAAAGAAATGCCTCTCTTAAGCCAGACTGGCAAAAAATGCAGGCTGCTAACAGTTTGAAAACTTCATTCCCTCAACAGAAACACCAAAAGAATCGTCTCTGGATTAAACCAATATTGCATACTGGTATTTAATTTGATGACATATAATTAGTACAGCAAATGTGTATATATATACATGTACTTTTGCCACTAGGAATAGAGTGCATCAGATTTGCCTTTTCAGTATTGTAATTTAATGCTGTCAAATAGTCAAAAACACTTGCAACAGTATGTTACATAAAAAATAGTGGTTTAAATACTGGGTAGATAGCACTATCAGGTAAGAAGATGGTTACATGCATGCCTTCTGCTATTTCTTTATACAAACATTTATGACATGTCAGTTAATTCATCAGCTAAGAGCTAAAATAGTCTTGAAATGCACTTGAAGAATAATGTTTCTTTATTTTATTTTTTTTTCTCTAAAACCATTGTCTCACTGCCTTCAGCGATGTAACCAAATATATTCGAGGGAGTCATGCACAGAAGAGAAGGAGAGAAATTAAGTTTTTAGCTCTTTTACATCAGAAGAAAAGATGTAATGAGGATTTCTTAAGAACTGAAGTATGTAAATGTCAAGGAGGGAATTTCAGACAGACAGTCAAGTACATAGGTTTAAAAGGCAATTCTTGTTTCATTGACATTTGGAACTATATCAGACCAAAAGTAGTTATAGAATAGTTCCTAATTTATGCTATGAAAGTGGAAATAAAATAGGTCATATAATTTTCATGCTTTTTCTTAACCTGTGTAAGACATGAGATGTTCAGTGTTTATCAGGTTTCTGCACATCCATCAGTTCTCCTACCCCATGCTTTTTTTTGTTGTGCTGCTTAATTTCAATAGAACTTGACAGGTCTCAAAGACAATTAATTTTCTCTGAATACAGACAAAATCACTGATTGGTTAGACAGTAACACTCCTAGCTGGGGATAAGTTGGGTGAAAATCAGATATTGCGTTCTCAATTTTCACCTTATTTTCTGGCTAGCCAGGCAAAACAAATATAGCATTGGCAATTCACCCAGCACGACAAGTTACCTTGGTCATTGGCATTATCAGAAAAAATAGGAGGTTGCAAAGGACTAAAATACTGTGATAGAAAGAGGGATATAAAGGTAAAAGGGCACAAAATATGTGAAAATTTAATTCACTAATGTCTTTTACTATGTTTCTTGGGCACAGAGACAAAGGCGTTGAGGGTTTCAGAGCTCTCTATTCAGGTACCACTCACATCACAGACATTGGTGTGGTTTTGGCAGGCAAAAAGCCATGGCCACAACCAGAAAAGAGTGCATTTTGTCTGGCTCACTGAAGGACAGGCTCAGGCACCACACAAACAGCAGGTCTTTTCCCATTTCCAAGCCTTTCTGGGACATTTCTGCAGGACAAGGAGTGAGGAGAGGCAGCAGGGCTGTACCCAAGCCAAATGACGCTGAAGTGACAGCTCCAGAACTGCAGTTGGGATCAGCAAGGCAAGGGGCAATGTTCTTTGGTGACCAGCAAGTCCATTTTCTTCCCACTTCCCGTCGCCATTAGGGCAGTGGCCCAAGACCGCAATGACACCAACTGAGTCCAGTGGGTGGCAGGAGGAGGCAGCAAGTGGAAGCACTGACCACACACACAGAGTTGTACACACACATGCAACCACAGTTGCTGAAAGGAATCAGGGCTGACACCAACAGGGAGAGTAGAACTAGTACAGAACAGCATAACCTTGGAGAAATAGACAAAACATGAAACTCAGGCAAATATGAGTCAGGCAAATTGCCTGCTCAGCTCCTCAAGGCTCACGAAGCAGAAGTTATGTAAGACAGTGATATTGCGCTTACTCAAAAGCAGGAGTCAAGGAATAGCCACCTAAAAATGACACCAAACATTCAAGACAGACCCCAAAGAACCATAAAAGACTTTGATAAGTGTGGCCATGCAAAATAAAGTAACACATATACATCAAGTAAGTGGGGATAGCTAATGAACATGTAATCACTGTTTATGGTAAAAGCTTTGTTTACCTCATGCTGGGAGCACTCGATTAGAGGAAGGATCCTCTGAGTGATGAGAGTGCTTCAATAAAGAATGCTTGACTTCTAATACTGAAAAATGTGTTAGAAACTTTCTCTCTGGCAGATTTTGGTACCAACACCAGAGGGCTGAAGTTTCCCAGGCAATGACAGCAATTCCCCTTTGCTCCCTGAAATCCTTTGCAAGCCCCTGCCCTCCAGGTTTTTTGTTCCAGGGGAAGGTTGAGCCAAGAGGTTCTACTCCACCATATTGTCTTTGTCTTCTCGTCCACATGGTCTGCCAAGGTGGCCACCATCTTGGGAAGAGGATCATCTGCTCCATCAGGTTTTCTTAGTTCCCAGGGGACTGAACACCTTTGTATCCAGTGCTTAAAACTAAAGGGGAGATATGAGAGGTCTTTGCCTCTTATAATTGTCTTAGACTAATACACCATGTAACAAGTTATTAAATTACTATGGTAAGCAACAAGAGTTTAACTGGTAACCAAAACAGGATATCTTTTCTTGGATTGAGAAGAAGGAGGAAAGAAGGAAGATAAAACTAAGTTGAGACACTTATACCCATGGGCCAGTATTTTTAGCTGATTGGGATGGCTTTTTTTAAGTTTCAGAGAGACTTCTGGCGTTACTATACTACTGCCTAGTATGGCTATACTTTAAAGTTTATACTTTCAGTGAGTGCCTGTGTGTTTAGGTAGCATAAATGTCAGAAACCATATATGAATGAAATCTATGGTAGCCTTGCTGAGGTGAAGGTAACAAGATCGACCATTTTTTCTGCAAAAGATATCTTCACTTCCTCTCTCTTCAAAGAAACAAACAAAAACATATTTACAATATCATCAGGAAACACAATGCTTAAAAGCAAGAGGATTTTGAATCTGTGTGAATCTGTAATTTATAGTTATGAAATAACTACACCTATATGAAAAGACATATTGTGGGCATAATAAACAAAGGACTGCTTATAGCTGGTTCAAAGAAATGTGTATCTGAGCCAAACAAGTTAATACTCCAACCAATGTTTTTTTGTTTGTAAAGTTCAGTTTTGTTTATAGCAAAGAAAAATATCTCTCATTACTTAATAAAACTGCAGTATGAATAATATAACAATTAACATCTTTATCAAAAGGGAGTACTGCTCATTGTTAATGCAGCCCTCATTGCTTTTTGTGAGAATAACAGTGCATCCTTAACATAATAAGAGAAGTACTAAGCATTATTCATATTAAAATTAAGTCTGTCATTGCACTTAAGATAGATCAATATACGCCATTGAAATGTTTTTCTCAACCTTCATAGTCTCCTTGTAGAAGCAATCAGCTTTAAGTTCCTAGTTCATTAGACTGCTGCTGAAAGACCAGAATATATGTGAAATTTGTGTTTATGATGATACACTGTAATGTGCAGGCAGAATATGTAATTAGTGTAGTTTCAGATTTGGTTTAAGGAATTCAAAAAGGAAAGTTATGTCATGAAGACTGTTATGCCCTACTGTGGAGTTGCCCTCCGTGTGAGACAACTTGGAATATATTTAGCTCTGTCTCTGAAGAGTGAATAGAGACCTCACGGGTTAGGATAAAAGGGGAGACTTATAAGGGTGACACTGTCGTGGGTGTGTGCCCTGATGAAGAGAAGGAAGGGGATGAGGCCTTCTACAGGCAGCTCAAAGTAGCCTCAAAGTCAGAGACACTGGTTCTTAACTACCCCTTATATCTGCTGGATGTAAGGGTACAAAGCAAAGCACAAGCAATCCAGGAGGCTTCTGAAAAGCACTAATAACAACTTCCTGTTTCAGGTAGGGGAGAGTCCCACCAGGAATTATGTGCTGCTCGACCTCGTTCTAACAAAGAGAGAAGGCCTTGTTGGAGAATCAGAGATTATTCTGAGTTGGAAAGGACACACAAGGATCATCAAGTCCTACTCTTAAGTAAATGGTCTGTACAGGCATTGAACTCACAGCCTTGGTGTTACTAGCACTGTGCTCCAACCAACTGAACTCATCTCAGTGTTTGGTGAAAACTGGGGGCAGGCATGGCAAAAGGGACTAGGAGAATGTGGAGTTCAGTATCAGAAGGTAGGAAGCAGAGCAGCAAGTATGATTGAAACTATGGTCTTTAGGAGTCCTAATACCTTCAGGAATCTTCTCGGAAGAATCCTATGGGACACAGCAAGCTGCAGCTGACAGACATCCAAAGGAGTCAGTTGATATTCAAGGATCACTTCCTGGAGGCTCAAGAGCAATCCCAATCAAACAAAGGGAGCAAGAGGCATGTGTGGATGAACATGGAACTCCTATCATGACTCAAGCATAAACAGAAAACACAGAGAAGATGGAAGCAGGGTCAGACCACTTAGAATGAATATAGAGAGTTTGTCAAAGTAGAAACACAACAAGGAAGGCCAAAGCCCACCTGAAATTAAATCTAGCCAAGGATATCCATGACAACAAGAAGTATTTTCTCAAGTATCTCAATAATAAAAGGAAAAAGGATAATGTGGGCCCATTACTAGTGGAGGAAGTCTGGTAAGAAAGGATGCAGAGAAGGCAGACTTATGGAATGATTTCTTTGCAGAAATCTTCACTCACAAGATCATCCTTCAGAAAACTCTAACCCAGGAGACCAGCATAAAGGAAACTTGGAAGACAGACAGACTCTAACTCAATTCTCCTTGATTCCTAGTCAAGGAGACTCAGGTTAGAATCATGTGGCAAATTTGACATCCACGAGTCCACAGGCCCTGACAGCATCCTTCAGTGCTGAAAGAGCTGGTGGAAATCACAACGAGGCTGCTCACCATCATCTTTCAAAGGTCACGGAGTTCAGGAGAGGTGTCTGAGGACTGGAAGAAAGCAAATGTCACTGGTCTTCAAAGAGGGCAAGAAGAACTGCACAGAGAACTACCAGTCATCTCAGTTCCTGAAGAGACAATAGAGAACATCATTCCGGAGGCCATCTCTATCCATGTGGACAGGAGGTGATCAGGAGTAGTCAGAATGGAGTCACTAAAGGTTGATAATGCTCAAACAACCTGAGAGCTTTCTATGATGAAACAGCTACCTGGATGATGAGGAGAGAGCAATGGATATTGTCTACCTTCAGATAGGCTTTCAGCACAGTCTCTTACAAAATCCTCATAGAAAAATTCAGGGAGTGTGAATTGGACAAGTGGGCAGTGGATGGAGAACTGGCTGGACATCAAATTCTGTTGTGTCCCAATCATTATCACAGGGTCTGTTTGGGAGCCTGTCACTAGAGGTGCCCTCAAGGTTCAATACTGGGCCCAGTATTGTTTAACTTAGTTGTTATTCACTTTGATGAAGGGGAAGATGCCTTCTCATCAAGTTACCAAAGAGTGTTGTGCAGCCCTTCAGAAGGACTTTGACACGTTGGAGAAATGGGCAGAGAAAAGCTCCCTGGAGTTATACAAAGGCAAATGCAGTGTCCTACAACTGGGGAAGGATAACCACAGACATCAGTATCACCTGGGGGCTGACCTGCTGGAAGCAGCTCTGCAGAGAAGGACCTGGGGGTCCGGGTGGACAACAAATTGTCCATGACAACTTCCCAGAAATGGGCCCCTGTGGCCCCTGTGGCCAAGAAGGCCAGTGGGGGTTCACTAGGAAGAGCAGTGCCAGCAGGTTTTGAGATCCTGCTGGGCAAAGTCAGCCTAGTAGGAGGGTTGCTTTAGACATCACATCTGAAGTGCTGTGCCCTGTTCTGGGTTCCTCAGTACAAGAGCAACACAGAGGTCCTGTATAAAGGAGGGCTACAAAGATGATTAAGGGACTGGATCACCTCTCTTATGAAGAAAGGTAGAGAAAGTTGGGCTCATTCAGCCTCAAGAAAAGACAACTGAGAGGGGATCTCATCAAAGTGAGCATTTGAACAGAGGATGCCAGGAGGATGGAGCCAGGCTCTGCTCAGTGGTGCCAAGCAATAGGACAAGAGGCAATGGGCACAAAATGGTGCACAGGAAGTCCCATCTGAATATGAGGACAAACCTTTTCATTATGCAGGTGACTGTACACTGGAACAGATTGTCCAGAGAGAGTGTGGAGTCTTTCTCACTAGAGATAGTCAAGAGCCTGCTGTACACAATTCCAAGCAATGTCTTCTAGGATGACCTTGCTTGAACAGGGAGGTTCAAGAAGACGATCCCCTGCAGTCCCTACCAACCTTACCCACTCTGTGATACTATGGTTCTGTGAAATGCTTTGCATGATAAATATCTTGACAGCTGGAATTAACAAGAATAACAGTAGAATAATTTTAGTAANTTCTCACTAGAGATAGTCAAGAGCCTGCTGTACACAATTCCAAGCAATGTCTTCTAGGATGACCTTGCTTGAACAGGGAGGTTCAAGAAGACGATCCCCTGCAGTCCCTACCAACCTTACCCACTCTGTGATACTATGGTTCTGTGAAATGCTTTGCATGATAAATATCTTGACAGCTGGAATTAACAAGAATAACAGTAGAATAATTTTAGTAAAGGAACATAAAGCCTCCTCTGGTGATGCTCCTTTTATTTACAATGTTCCTCTCCAATTAACCATGGGATTCTTCTTGAAGATTAACATTCTTCAAATTCTTTGAAATTAAATGTTTCACTTTATTTTAAATCACCTATACAGTGAGGATGAAAGATAGTGAAGTTTCATAGAATAATGTCTATTGAATGGGAAGATGTAGAACTGCAGAAAGAACACAGTTAACTAGAAGTCAAAAATAAAAAGATGACTATAGATCTGTAATTTAAAAAAAAAAAAAAAAAAGAAAAAAAAAAGAAAAAAAAAAAAAAAGAGCCAAACAGAAAAAAAAAAAAATCG
>VWYP01010280.1:47826-85387 GCA_013400435.1 Pycnonotus jocosus
AAAAAAAGAAGTGCCAAACAGATAAGAACAAATACTGCAAATGACGATTAGGAAGTGGGTACTAGCAAACCCAGAAAATTTATATAAAAGATTCATACAGCAACATTCATATGAAACAATAGCAAACACTTCTTTGAAGGGCCACTTATATTTAAGAAAAATTTCTGGTATAAGTATAGGTCCCTGAGGAGTCTACAGTATGCAGCATAGACATAAGAAGCCTTTTTTAAGTCAAACAAATGTAAGCAATTAAATTAAAACTTTGGTAGAAAAGTAGGCAGGAAACAAGGCATGGATTTTTAAAAACTCTTTAGTAAAGGCTGAACTTCAAGTCTGCCTATAACACCCTGATTTGAACTTTTTTGAAAAAATTTTTTTTTCATTTCAAAACCATAAACCTTCAATCACAATTCATCCTTTTTTAATGGCTGTTCAGATACTTTGGATACAAGCATAAAAATTTACTGTGAATATTCAGAATGCTTTTACAGTCTTCAGCATACAAAAAAACTTGTGCAAAAATGCATTCCCAAAATGTAAATATTTTGAATATTACAGCAATAATTGCTGATTTTGTTATTCGGAGAAAGAAAGTTGTAGAAAAGTTATGTTACGGTTGGAAATAAGCAATGAAATAAAATACACCAAAATGTTTCCCAAAATCATATGAGGGTGTGCTGGTTTTAAATCCTGTTTAGAACACTAAACCCACTCAAGCTTTTCCCCTCTCACTGCTGCACCTTCTGAAAGTGGAGGAACACTGGGAGAGGTTATAAACTGGAGTGACAGTCTACTGAAAATTGCAATGATCATAATATTAATGATAAAGAGGTGTTTTATTCACAAAAAAAGTATCGCCACCAAACAAAAATGCTTCCCTAAGACGGTACCTGACGAGGTTTCCCAGACAAAGGTGCAATGGGGACTGGCCAGAGGGAAAACAAAAGTAATGTGAATGCGAATGAGTAGCTTCCACAGTTTAATGTCTCCTCGCACACTCCCAGTTAATAAACCACAATGGGGAGCTAAGGTGGACAAAGCCTCTTGGAAGCCGGATCATCCGCGGTGCCCCCTCAGAGCACTCCATTGCGCTGGTTCAGCCCCTCGCAGATCCCTGCGGCCTGAGCATCATAAATATCTTGTAGATAGCTGGAATTAACAAAGATAACAGTAGAATAATTTTAGTAAAGGAATATAAATCCTCCTCATGTGCCCGGGCCACACAGAGCTCAGCCCTCCTGGATCCCGGCCCCGCACGGCTCTGCCCTCAGGCTGCTGCCACCACCCTCGCTTCTCCCTTTCCCTCGTAGTGGTATCCTGGGCTCGCCATCAGTGTCTTTCAGCACCAAACCACACAAACTACAACTCAGAGGAATGGGAAAAGGAGCAGCTGGTGGCGGCAGTGGATCTAGCTCCATCAGGCTGGGACCTTCTTCCTGAAGGGAGCCAGGCAAAAATGGCAAACTTTTTGTTTCCAGACCCAGCTTTTTTCCTGCTGAAACCACACAGCCCTCCTCCCCACTGTGATGTGAATGGTATTGCAAAAACAACACCGAAAAAAAAGCTTCAACATCTTGTATCAGTACCCAGGAAAGGAGAGTACAAAATCAGATAAGAGATACATAAAATTATAAAAGACATTTTAATTGACATTTAAAAAATACAGGCTGCAGGATACTATAAATGGCTCTGTGAACTACTGTGGCTATGGATTTTACTGGCAAATTCCAGAGTTTGAATTCCTCTCGGTGTCCATTTGGTCAGGAACACTTCTTCTTTTAGATCTGAAGCATATCTTTTTCTCTCTAAATATTAAGCAGCTAGGTTTGCAGCATAACTTAAGAGATGCAACAAACAGGACTGATATATGTGAAATCCTCATTTGTGAGCCAAATTGGTTTCAGAGCCCTGATGCACAATCACTTAAGAAACACTGTGGTGGGTGCTCCTGTGCTCTGAGTGTGTAGAGGTAAATGTTGCAATTCTGATGAGGTCACATGCACATTGGCCATGTGGGCTCTATGTACATTGAGATGTTTGCTTAAATCCAGACTGAAACGGGACAATTTTGTCTTGGAGTGAGTTTGGACAGAGAAATGCAAACTGTTTGTTGTCTTACTCCAGCTGAACATTAAAGATTTCTGCTACAATTAATCTAGTTAGTTTCATTGGCCTGTGGCAGGAAAGTAATGAATTTCATATCTGCTGGCCAGAGGGTGACAAGGTTTCCTAACATGCTTCTCTCTCATTGTCTGTATTTCTGTATTCCAAGCACTGGCAAGTCCACACTGAGAGGGATCAAACCAAATGAGGATCAGCAACATGTAAATATTACCTCTAAATAACTGCTTGTCTCGTTTTGTTTTAGGAAGGCAGGACAAATTTTTCCCTTAGAATTTTCATCCTGCTATTCCAGTGTAAAATAAAGCACACAGGGAGCTAAGATCAAAGTAGACAAAATAAACTTAGATTACATGAAATTAATTACCTTTTTAGCAATTAATGTTTACCATCTTTAGTTCTGACATGTGACACATACCAACAGTGTCAGAGGAATTAAGCTGGCATCAGTGAGAGCTAGGGAACTATATTTCACTTCCAACTTACAATTATGCTATTTGAAGCTGGGTTAGGAAAGAAAGCTCATAAACAACAGACCATGTTGATGGCTGGTATAAACCAGCTCTTTTGAAGGCTGCTGAGTATGCTGATTGCAAATTTTGATGATTCTGCCACAATATTCCTAGACCACGGTTTATTATGTGGCTTCAGATAGGAATATATCTGTTCAATATGGCAACAAATTTAAAACTTCATAATAATTTTCTTAGCATGTTGTTCTTCCTCTCTTGTTTGTGCCTTTCTGGTTGTTTATCCTTTAATATGTCTTATTTTTCATTAAGTGATGCAAATAACCATTACTTGCATTGTGTGATTGTTCATATGTCAGCTATACCATGGCATCTTTCATAGGCCGTGTATAGTCAGTTACTTGATGGATTTTGTCCTAGTTCTAGCCATGACAGGATTAACTCTTGCAGTAGCCAGGAGGGGCAGTGACTAGAATCCAGAGGTTAGTCTGTACCACCTCATGTTGTTTCTGGGGTACAGGGAAGGGAGAAAGGATTCCAGTCTGGTCAAGTAAACATGGCGGAGGAAGTCATCTGATATTGTCTGTTGATGGGTTCCATGTGAGTAACATCTTTCTTGTACCCTCTGTCATCAGCATTGTTGCAGTTACTGGTTGTTTTCTTATCTCATTGCTGTTTCCAGTAAGGGGGAAGAGGAACAGGAAAAAAGGAGAGTGTGGAGAGTGATTGGCACATGGTTTGAAAAGTCTTGGTGGGGGCGCTGAACTGGGGAGAACCATTCCCAAACCGTGACATGTTTCCTCTGTGATACAAGGATATTTCTTAGTTAAGATGCTTAGTGAAAATGTTGAATATGGTCCCCAGCTCTGCAAAGAAGGTGATTTAGCTGCAAAATTTTATGCTTCTGTCTAAGCACAGTGCACTCATTGAACTTCTGATTGGTGGAATTCTACATGCAGAGGTTTCAGTTTTGGGGGTTATGGCAAGTGTCTGATTCTCTACACTCAATGTATAAATCACATCATTTTTAGTGTAAGGGAAAGCAAAGTCCTGTGGATCTCCGACAGGTGTGTTCCTAGAATCGTTACCTCCTAATATTCATAGACAGACTCCAAAAATTCTCTGAAAGAGGCTAAAATCCTAGAAGCAATATCTCAGGTTCTCAGTCTTACTGAACTGCTCAGTCGCAGATCACAAGACTTCCAAGACATATTATGTCACCAGAATTTATTATAACTAGGAAAGTTTAAGGAATCACATTTTTATGGTAAGCATTCTATTGATTTTGGCCATATCAAGAAGTGGCAAATTAACTTCAGTCCTCTCAATCAGTGAATGAATTTTCTATGTTGTCTTCTATCACAGAGTCAGCTGTGAGAGAAGAAAACATCAGAAGTCTGAGCACAGGCATAAGAGACAATTTATTAATAATGTATGTGTAAATAATAGTGGTGTGTTTACACCCAGGTGCACACACACACATGTAAACACACAGAAGTGCATGCAAAAAATACTATATTCTTGTCTTGAATATTTGGTAGACATGGAACAAATTGCTTCTATTTCCAAAGGTAGTCACTCTATCACTCAAAAGAGAAATCTTATGAACAGTGAAAAAATGTTATAACCAGAGTAGTAGAAATGTTATACACATAACTAGAAATGTGATATATATGATATATAGACAAATAAGAATGCAATTAGTATGTTCAATCCTGCAAGACCCAAGGATGATAAAATAGCGAATAAAATGCCACCAGAATTGTTCAATGTGTCCTGACTTAAATGCAAGGAGTGTTTTCTGTCAAAAAGATATCAGGAATTGGAAGAGGATAATTTTCATTTTTAAGGCCTTCTAGCCTGTATGTAGCTAGAACTTCCATTAGAGCTTTATCTCTACTATAATAGTATTTATTTCTTAATAAAGGGTGCATGATAGAATAGACAGTCCACATGTTTTTTCCTTTTGCAAGTTATTAAAAATAATATGTTGCTATTACTAGGAGATAAATCAGTTCTGTTTCTTGCATTTAGGACTACTATTCACTCACATTTGGCTTTTCACATTTAATTATATATTTCTCAATCCATTAGCTAATAGCTAATTATCTTGGAACACAATGCTCAAAAAACAAGATTCCAGGAGGAAATCTTGCCTGTTTTATAAACAGCCAATCTAATAAACTAAAAAAAATCTTGGAGCCAGGATTTCAAGATGAGATAGGTAAAAATCCCATGTCTGTTTAGGATAATATTCTGTGTGGCTGCAAATTTTTTGAGTCTTAGATTTTCAAAAAAACCTCACTTCACTGTTCCTGTTACTAAGAATAGTTAATGATAAAAATTTGAAGTTACAGGAGGAAATGGAGATATGCATTTATAGCATATGAGACAGGTTTGAACCCATGCTGTCCCAGAGAGCCATAACAATTTAGGTTTAGTTACTTAATGGGTGTAAAACTCAGCTTTGGAGACATTTTGAGTATTGGCCTCACTATCAGCTGATAACAATAAAATCAGATTTGCAATACAGATGCGAGTCCCAGTAAGAAGTTTTCATAGCTTTTCTCATGTTAGATTTCTATTGTTTCTTGTGTTTCTTTTGTGGTTTTCACTTGTCCAGTAAGTATATACTGAGAAATTACAAGAGAAAAATGAAATGTTAGTCATTGCATGTTTGTGTGCCTACAGCTCTGATCTTCTCATGTTCACACATCATTATTAATGATTTCTGTTTGAATCTATTTCTCTAGCATCCAAACTGGGTTAGTTGTTATATGAAACAGGAGAACTGTTCCAACTCTGCCTACTTCTAAAAATAAAATTATCAAGTGATTCATTATAGATTCGTCACTAAATGTCAACAGAGCGAGCAACAGTTTGGGTCATACAAAAAGAAATTTTAAAATGTCTCTTTGGATATTTTGGATATTTTGCTAGGAAATTTCCTCCTGTTATGTATAAATGCTGATAAAGTTAATGTATGTGAATTTATCAAAGGAAATTGAAAAGACCATTTCAATGGTTCTTTTAAACTATACAAACTGCTCAAATTTTGTAGAGAAAAATATATGTTCCCTGAGGCAATGTGAAATGAGTAGTTAAGAAGAAAATACACATCTTTTTCAATGAAGAAAAAAAATCATTCATAAGCAATTATAAGAGATATTATGGATCTCTGAGTTCAGAATAGACCCTTTTTATTATAGCCAGGAAAAAAAAAGAGACAAAAACATGAAAGCCATCCTTTTCTAATTTTTTTTTTCTTTTACCAGTAAGTACTCATTTTTCTTCCCACTTTATAAGAACTGTGTTTTTTATACTTGTGTAACTTAAGACCTTAAGACTTATCGGTGATTAATGCTAGAAATTGCACTTGCAATCAAATTGAAGTGAAATGCTCAGTCTCCAGTTACAGAATAAGCATAACGTAGTCACATTTTTTGTTTCACATTCTTTGGGTAATATCCACCAAAAGCGTAATGCTTATTCTTTTTCTTTAATACAGTCGGCTATTCTAAAAAGCTGCATTTTCATCTGGCAGATACACTCGCAGATGCAAAGTTGAAACGAGTATAAAATTATATTGAATATTCTACTGTCTTGATTTTATTTGATTTAGCCAGCTTTGAAAAGTAACTAACAAGTGCTGGAAATAAAAACAAGGCTATAAACCAGCCAATACCCTTCACAGCTTATAGAATGGTTTGGGTTGGAAGGGGCCCTAAAGATCATCTGGTGCCAACCACTCCCTGTCACAGGCCAGGACACCATTCACTGGACAAGATTGCCCAAAGCCTGTCCAAGCTGGCCTTGAACACTTCCAGAACACCTTGGAGCAACCTGTTTGGAGCCTCACCATTCTCACAGTTAATATCTGCAATAAAGGATAATAATGTAAAGAAGATAAGGAACAGCAAACCTAGGGTTGCCATTGTCTTTTTAAAGAAATGTTGACTTAGCCTATAATTTGAATATTTTCCCTAAATTTGTAGTCTCCATGGAAAAGATTTTAACGTTTGTCTTTTGGTGGTTTTTACTTCATATGGATAGCTAGGTATGATAAATACACATCAGCTCATCCTAATCTATTATTGTACTGTGTTTGGCTGGGATGCAGTTAATTTTCTTCATAATTAAGCACTCTGTATAGTGCTAGGTTAAAAACTGGTGGTCAAAACACTGGTGGTATCACATCAATACTTTGTTCAATGGATTCATGATGCATCAGGACACCAAGGAGGGGATGCGGCATTGTGTCCGTAGGGTCAATATGACCAATAGAGACTGTTACCCAGGTTATCCTGGGAATGCAAAACATGCCATAATCAAAAGACCCAAACAGGTAAATCTTGGCTTTCTGGCACAGAGGATGGTGACCGAGATACTGATATGGAGAGGCCTACAGTGCCAGGAACATGCCAAGATTATTGCCACCTGCTTACAACAGTGGAAACTACTACCAGATGACCAGAAACATAGCACATGACCAACAGCACTGCCTGAAATGCCATCCTGAGCCTTGGAAAATAAACCTCAAGGCAAGAAAGTACTCCGGTATAAATCAAATCAGACTATTGTACACAGAGACACCTTCACATATCACACATCCACTTTTAATTGAACAGTTAAAAGCTATACTTAGAGTGATGGGTGCTGGGACCTTTAGTCATTTGGGATACAAATCCAGCAGAGGTCATATAGGTGATTAACACTAGACAGTCTGCTAAACAACCTGATTCTACCCAAGCAAAATCCCTATGTACTGTAGAGGGACATACAGTTACTATAGTGAAAATTATTGACTCTGAGAAAGTATGGATTAGGAAAAGGCAAACTTATTCACAAGATTAATTTTGCTCAAGGACCTTGGTGGAAAACAAAACAATGGGGAAATCCGGTGTGCACCTTGAGGATGTTTTACTTTGGGTGAAAATCATCTGTGGTCTCAGTCATGTGTTGTCCTTGCTGTGTGATGTCACAGTTCTATGCCAGAAGTACCAAAGCAAGAGTCACACAAGAAATGGAGGAAGAACCTAATAAGAAGTTGGGCAAAAGCAGCCAGGACCTAACACACCATCTCTTCTGTCCTGAATGACCATCAAAACTTGAGAAACCCAAGTCAAGGGCTAAATTACTGAATGGATATTTGAATGGATATTTGAATGGGGGTAGTCCATGAAGGGAGTTATGTCTGTAAATATGTCAAAAGGTAGGGCAGAGTATGGTAGTTTCTTATGAAAATAAATTAAATAATGTAGTACCTGAGCACAATACAAATGGTATGGAATAAGGCATAAATTGTAATAGCGTGGAGTTTATTTTCTTCACAGCATCCCATGTGATGTTTATGTGACAGAAACAGTAACAGAAACTGTGTCAGATAGATACTCATGGATGTTTTAGTTATTGATATTTTACTTATTGCTAAACAGTACCTGCCCAGCATCATGACCATCTCTATTTACCTCTTTGTCCTCTCAGCAAGAAGGCTGTCTATAAGAGGACACAGCCAAGACAGCTGAACTGCTGTAATCAGAGAGCTATCCCATGGCCTAGAATGTCATGTTCAGCAACAAAGAATGGAGACGTGTGGAAATTCTTCCAAAGTCTCTTTTGCTTGGGTACTGGCTGGGCATTGATATTCTGGTGATGAGAAATTGAGTTTTTGCAAAATTTGGAGAGGGCATTCCTCTTTTTTTCCTTGTTTAAGTTGCTTTACACCAACCCACAAGCATTCTCATTTTTGCCCTTTGGACTCCCTCCCACATGCCACTAGTGGTAGCGTTAGTGGGTGTACAGCTGTGTGGTCCTTAAGAACTTTGTGGCCGAAAGCACACATCTGAAGGAAGTCTTGGACTCTTCACTCCTTATTTTGTAAGAGGATTTATGTTACATATCCTGTGGAGAAATCTTATATGCTCTGTGTAGCCATCTTTGCTTTGCTTAACACTTCGTAGGTGTTCATTGGAGAAGGTACAGAATAGTGGGTTCCATCACCTAAGGAGAGGAATTTTCAGCAATGATATTTTTTAGTTGTTCTCTTTCCTTCTAGTCCAAGAAAAACCTAAACTTTATATAAAAAGTAGAAGTTTTAGAAAGGTTTTTTTGTTAGAATTAAAACAAATCAGGCTCAAATCTTTGCCTTGACAGAAGGACTAGAATTTTTGTTCTGGACATACTTTTTGTTAGGGCAGCAGAGTTAACCTGTTGGGAGTTAGATAACAATAATAACAGTGGAAACATCTTCTCTTTACTTATGAAATGCCTTTTCCTTTATACTCATGAGAATAATTCTGATTTAGCTTGAAAAATATTTTAATTCCCAAAATAAAAACAACAATAACAACAACAACAACAGATACTGTATCGGATTATGATTTCCGATATTCAGGGGGTTGGAGTCTTTTTGCCCTCCTGGATGCTTTGGGGCAGACACAAGAAAGAGACAGAGGCTTCAAGGTTCAGTTTTTTCAAGGTCTATCATGGTATTTATTCTTTCTTCTTATCTCTTAGTGCGCTCTGTCCTCAGCGAGGACTGCTCTGAACACCGGCCATTGGGGAACTCTCAGTCCCCCCAAATGGCTGTCCCCTTATATACAGATTATTACGAACATATTGTTTACCATTTCCTATCAATGTCCACCATCCACATCAAACAGATCATGTCCCCTTGGCCCAATCTCCCCAAGCCACATTGTGCTAACATCACAGCAGAAAATGGAGGTGAAGAGGAAGAAAAGCCTTAGGAATCACCCCAAAATCTCCATCTTGTCTCCATCTACTTCTATCATGAAAACCTAAAACTACATATTTCTCACTCTGTGATAAACTAAACTACTGGATTTCACACTCTCGAGATTTGTAATTCATCTCTGCTTTGTGCCATGATCTGTGACCCCCACAGGTGGAACTGAAACCCCCCTGTTCACTCCCCTGGACAGGGCTGTAACCCCCCTGTACTGCGGTCAATCCTTCTTGTTCAGTTCTCAGGCTGTTTGGTCAGGGTCTCCCGAGCTCCTAGGGCAGCCAAAGAGATGCCCTGTGTTCCACAATGATGGTTAGGCACTAAGCCAAAAAGTCCATTATTTATAAAACTTTCTTTTTGAGAGGAAAGGACTCAAAAGAAGAACTCTGTAATGAAGAAATTGCCTTTACTGGATAAAATAATGCCAAAATTATGGGAAAATAATAATTCATAGTTTGAGAACTTAAAATAACATAGGAAATTGTTACATAAAGAACTTATTAAAATAAAATCATATCACTCTCTAAAGGCAAATTAACAAACACGGACACATACGTATATGTTCATTTATACAAATTTAATTAACACTGAAAATTTTCATGGAGTTATGTTGAGTTTGCAGTACCAGACATCATTTAAACCAGCTTTTCTACCAAACACAGGTACAGGGCAGCCTGCTGGTATAAATAGATCAGATAAATTAAAATCAATAGTTAAATGACTAGCTGGCTCATTCTCTACATACACTGAAGCTAACACACAGCTTCTGAGCACCCAGTATAGTGTTTGGGCTGACTTACAGCTATCTCAAACAGATTACCTCCATTTGTTGTATGCTGTGTGGAAACTGGAGGAAAGTTCAGTGTCTGAGGGGTTTTTATCTTAAGATAAAATGGTCAGACACTTAAGAATGACTACTGTAAATGTTCTTTCATGCTCTTATAGCTCTTTTCCAGAGCTGGAAAGGGAATAAAAAACACACCCTCTTCTCTAAAAAAAAAAAAATGTTGCTCATTCTATTTTGAGACTCCCATTTGAAGCAGTTCCCGCTTGAATTTAATGCATAAATAAGCATAGAAGCAGCAAAGTTCTTTACCTTCAAAATTGAAACTGGAAAATAGCAGAGATTATCTTTCAGAAATACTTAATTTGTGGGTTTTAAATACAACACATGCAAAATTTGATTTTTAATTATTAACCAGTGCAGCAATTCTATTTAAATATGCTAATTATGAGAAAACTATGAGTTAAAATATTCCATTTATTCATGAAGAAGATGCACAGCCTAATCTCTCTGACATACTGCAATTAAGATCTTCATAATTTTATAATTTAATATTTGTATTATGTTTTATATACAACAGTGTCACTTATCCTACTACACACAGCAAGTGGTCTGGGTCTCTGTGAAGTGGATGAAAGAGTCCTAGTAACAATCTAGAAACAGAAGACAAGAAAACTGCAACAGCTACTATGTAAAAAGAGAATGAAGAATCTGTATTATTTAATTTAGCAGCTTTAGAACGGCTTTAATGGAAAATCAGGTACTAGAGCAAGTGAGAGACAGAGGCCCGACTGTTTGTAAGATGTTGAATACCTCTCCCATACCCAGGAGACACTAGAGAAAAGAATGCCACCTTGAAGACAATGCCATTTGAAACATCTTCCACATTTCAAATATAATAGAGTATAATACTTTTCACGGAAAATTACTCCATAAACACAGAAATTTTGGTAGGAAAACTGGAATGAAAAATTTTTCTAGGAAAGTCAGCCTTGAATTTGAGTTGACATGAACCTGTCAGAGATGTTAGTGGTGGCCAAATACCTGAACTCTGTCTCATCCTTTCCACAAGCAGCTGTTGAGATCAGTGGACAGGAAAAATGCATTCAAGTTTATCCTTTTTCCCCATCCCTCCCTCCATCTCCAGCCAGCACAGCTGCAGGCTATTAGTGTGTTCCCAGTAGCATGAGAAGGTGCAGCAAGGAATGGCCTTTGCTCTCCTTAATGACTTTCTGTTTTTAGGAACATGTAGCCAGAACGATGGGGGAAGGTATTTCCAGCTTATGAGACCTCCACCATCTCTGAATATCATACTTCTGGAAGCCGATATAGATGTAGGAGCACCTCTGAGATATTGAAGGTGAATGATTTCAGTGCAACAGCAGAACATAAGAAAAGATGTGGTAGTCAGACCCACCATCTCTTTTCTGGTAATGATATGACTAACAAGAACCACTTCCCTTGCCCAAACAAATGTTTACATATAAGTGTCCATTATTTTAATACTTTTTGTTCTATTACTCTAAAACCCAAACAGTTTCACTCATGGCATATGGAAGTTAGATTAAGAGGCCTTAGGCCATGTGTTTTTAGACCAAGGAAATTTAGATATAAGACATTGTATCCTCACATCAGCCAAAAGAATCAATACCCTCTCTGACTGTGAGTTTAAATCATATTCCATGGATTCACATAGTAAATGGGAGTCTAGTCCTTTGAAACTGAAAAATAAAAAGTTCTGATTAACTAGCTCTTCCAAAACCAAAACAAACCAGAAAATATGCTGTAGCCAGTCAAATATGTGTATCTCTCTGATTATTTAATTGTAATGAATAATGAGAGGGAGGTTGTCTGGTTTTCTTTCTGTTCTACCTTTAGCAGAACTTTTTTCTTTTTTTTTTTTTTACCTGAGAGCCTTTGAAGGAGCTTAAGCTTTATAACATCATTTTTCTCTGATGAAAATACTTGATGCCTTCCCCACTGACCCCTGTACTTCCCATACAATGCTTGCTTAGAAGCTTTGATTCAGGTTTAACAAAGTAAAGGGACATTTTACTCTTAACTGACCTAGGTGTGATATTTCCAACCCATTCATCTATAAAAAGTGAAGAAAAAGGCATTGCTTAGAATGAAAGATACATATTATCACCTCTTACTTAAGTATGGCTCACTTATTTAGCACTTCTCTTCTCTTCTCTTCTCTTCTCTTCTCTTCTCTTCTCTTCTCTTCTCTTCTTCTCTTCTCCATTTTTTCATTTCACCTTTTCTTCTCACTCTGTTTTTGACATGTTTTATGCATGGTGCTTTTCCAATGTATATGTATATATTCATTGTGCTGCAAGCGTATACAGCAGAATTCTTGTGTAATACAATATGATTGCTCAAAAGCAGACTATTTGCATTTCAGCATATACAAGCATATCAAATAGTTTCTGGTGTCATGGGAGTACAGTATAATAAGGAATATGTGCCAATAGAAGCTGTGTTCTTTTGGTTGTATATTTAAGGAATCATTATCAAAGTGACCAGAGTTATTTGACAACTTATTCAGGTCTGTGTGAGAACTGAATGTGCCAGTACTTTAATTAAGCTTTTGCTTCTAAAGTCAGATGGGACTACATTTCCTTCTTGCTGTATTTTATTCTACTCAGTGACAGGCAATAAATCTGTCATTGTGTGTGTGGAATATGGAAAGCTCCAATGAGAACCAGACAAAACCAGACATAACTCAATCAATCCTGTGCAAAATTGGAGCCTGGTTTTGGAATGTAGCTTATGCAAGAGAGAAGAATCACATGGATTTCAGAATAACAGAAGTCCATTTTGTCTCATTCCTTACCTATTAATTTTGTTTATGGTGGTTTATCTCAACTGAATTTTGCAGAGTTATACTAATCCAAGCCAGTAGGGAATTTGTACCAGTGATTTTAAGATCCTCCTTACTCATGTAAGCAAGAAAATCAGCTTCACAAGTCTGTCCAGAGGTTTACTGTCACCGATCAAACAAATATCTTAAGGAAGTTTTTCCTTTAAAGACAATAACTGGAGGAATCTGCATTCAAATTTTGGGGAATAATATTCTCACAAAATGGTCATACGGCTCAAAATCTATTAAGCTCCTTCTGATATCTGTGTATTCAGAATATATTTTTCTGTGCTGGGGTTCAGTGTTTAAAGGTACTGCCCTTTACATGTGATACTGACAGAAGTCAAGTTTTAAAAGCATAGTGAATTCCCAGATCTGGCTGTCTAACAGCTGAAGACAGCAGAGAGGCTCTAGGACCTTGGCCATAATGGTGTATTTACCTTATTTTTTCACTCACGTCAGAAAGCTGGACCTTTTACTACATTTGTGCACACCCTGCCATTTGTGTCATCACAGTTCACAAAATAGTATTCAGAAGTTTGAAACTACTGATCATCTGCCAGGAGCATATATTTGCCACAAGCTTAAACATCACAGGAATTTAAGAATATGTTCAGTTGTCAGTTACTCTGATCTAAACCCAGAATCATTTCTGTGAAGTATCTGACTCTAATCCAAAAGTAAGTATGTGACAGCAAAACATTTCTCATCATATGTAGTCTGTTAAACACTAACTCTCCCAGCTGGGAATTTTTCAGGATAAACTTTAATGGTAAGTGAAGATATTCAGCATTAAGGTTGCACAATTTAATCACCTTCTGAAAGTAAGAAATTATTCCAAAACTTAGCAAGGCTTGGAAATCTCAGGCTGGAACAATGGTCTGTTTTGTGAATTTATGGTCTTCATTATCTAGAGAATCTCTGACTTACACCTGTTCTGAATCAATCCCTTTATCTTCTTTAGGATCACAATGTTTCAAAACCCACACAGCTACCACGGATGGATGAACAAAACAAGGATATTGTTGGAGAGTTTAAAGGTGCACAATTAAATTCAGCTCTGGTATACAAGGCCTGATGCAGCCCTAGCCATCCCCTGTTTCACCTTTTTTCCCCTCTAGATGTGGTGTTGCTAGTGTGAGCAACTATTTCAGTTATGTGATAGATGCTATGATATAGTACTTCAGTAATAATAATTTTTAAATTTACTTCCTCTTTTCCTTGGGGAAAATAGTGGTTTTTAGAGGTGTTTCAAAAAACACCTTTGGACAGGAAATGAGGACTGGATAAGACGAGCAAAGGTTCTCCTGATTAAGCTAATTTTTCTTTTTAACACCTCTTGATGATTAGCGTTATAAGGGGTGTTATGGTGAGTGATAAAAGTGGCACATTTACCAAATGTTTATTCTAACTGGATAAAAGAAGATGAAGGCTTCTAAAAGCCTTCATAAGTAAATAACATTGTGTTTATCCAGGTTCCTTTTTTAGAAATATCAGCCTATAGGGAAATAGTACATAAGTCCAGCAGAAGATACAACCTTCGAAGGTTATGGAATGAAATGTGAACAGTAAGCCTATAAATTTTTGTCTGTCACACAGAATTTTTAAAGTATAACAAGTTGGTTTGCATTGATTAAGAAAGGCTTAGAGGGGGATCAGATTTAAGTTCAAGTTAAAAAACTGCTGTAGTTAAAATATTTGAAGATAAAAAAAGATGGCGTCTCCCATGACTGGTAGGTATCTGCTGACTAAATGACTAGTGTTCTTTTCATTAGCATGTCAACTTCTCCACTGAACTGATCCTCTAGAATATTTTGGTTTGAAGTGGTTACCTGGAAAAGTAAAAATAAAAGCTACTAGAACAGTGAGGGGCTATTGTTCAATTTTAGATGGAATTAAATAACTCACATAGTAATCTTGAAATTCAGCCGCCATAGGCTATCAATTGTCTTTTTAATATAAAATATGCATAATGTTATGCATACAGTGCAGGCTTGTGTGTTTGCCTGGAATGACATAAAATGCTGCATGCTATAATTGCAAAATGCAGTATGCTCTTCAGTGAAATTGCCAAACAGTGGTGAAAATCAAATAGAATTTTCTTCCAGTTTTCTTCCTTTTCTCTGTCTGTTAAGATCTTCTGGGCTCAAAATCATTGTAACATTTTAAGTATTCATGGAAATGTATTAAAAAACACTCGGAGTTGGAAATCAGTGTAAAAGAAATTTAAAACTTTTTTACTTCAATATGAACACTGGTATTACCTTTGGCTGACAAAAAAAAAAAAATCAATATCTGAGCAAAATTTGGGGTTTTTGTATAAAAGTCTCATTATCTTTCATTGTGAAATAGGAATAATATTGTCATCCAGTGTAAGTGCATTTTCTTGAGCTAGAATATGGTGACGATTTAGCTGCTGCTAGGAAAACTGCTTTAAAACAGCATCCAAGGGATAAGAGAAAAATATCCTAATCATGAATATTTTACTTTCCACAAAAATTTTATTCAGAAACACAGAGAGGAAAAAGAAACCTGAAATAAGAAAAGAATCTCTTTCATCTGACTATATAAAATCTAAAGTGTGATTATCTGTCCATATGCTTCTGTGATGTACATGCAGAAAAGCGTGTAGACATATTCTTTAGAGAGTATCTTCTGTGCATAATCTGTAAATCTCTACTTGCATATTTGGTGTATTTCAACATAAGAAGCCTTGCAAAGAAAATCCGTTAAAAAGCACTGTATAGAAGCAATCTAAAAATTGTTATTCAGAGAGGAGGGAAAAATGAGAAAAAAAACAGACCAGGGAATGAAAGATTACATTTTACCACTGTTGAAATAAATGCCAATATTGGACCCCACCTCACAAGAAGTCAAAAAAGTCATGTTGCCAGTTAGCAGACTGTTTAACTAGAAAATATTTACAAAATATGCGTCCTCAATTTTGTAGCTAACAGTAATATATAATGATAGTGATAAAATTAATAAGAGACTTAACAATCAAATATATAACTCTCATGCAGAACACTTAATACAAAGTCTGTAACACCATGTTTTAAACTCTATATGTGTCGTTGTGGAGTGATGCAGGGCACCAGCTGTTCCTGATGCCACAAAAATGATGAGGCAGGGACAGGTCCAAGGTCAGCAGGGAATGTCGTCTTTATTTAAAATTCTGACTCCATTATATACAACTGTACAGAATGACCAATTATTGGTCAAGGGTTTCACCACCCCATCAATTGTGTTGGTGAACATCACCATCACTCAAAAGGCTCCTCCTTGAGGGGAAGAACGCATAAGCATCTCCTTGTTTACATTTAAAGTGTGGGAACTCTGCTTAGAGTTCTATAAACATCAGAAGGCTTAGTAAAACATGTGGAAGCGAGGGCAACGCGTATGTACTCTTATAAGATCGCTATATCCTAGCAAACCAATAAAATGACAGATAATTATTGCATTTATCTTGACTGATACTGACTGCCATAAATGTTATATAAGTACTTATCGATGATTAAATGAACATCACATTGTCTTTACACCCTTCTCTTACTATGTCTGGGTTCTACTTCATATGGAAATATTTCCCTATTTCCTAGTGAAAGTAGTAGAACTTGATCTGTCCTCTTTAGTAAAAGCTTATGGGACACTGAAAATTTAGCAAAATACTATATTCTTTAGTAATTATGTTCACTGAGTTGCAGCAATTTAAGGGGGAAAAATTCAGAAGCCTAGTCTGTGCTGGAATACTGTGTGGCAAGGGAGAAATTACAAAGCTGTGTGTGATGACAGGGCAGATGACACCAAGCCAACTCCCTCCACATTACTGTGGGCAGCTGGAGCTCATGGGACAAGATCCTGCTGACTCGTCTGTGTCCCAGAGGGAACAAACACATGATGGTACAGCTGAGGGAAGAGGAAAGCTTGGTGCAGGGCTGCAGGTCTCAGATAGAGTCACTGCAAAGTTGTTGTGGCTGCATCAGAGAGTGATGGTCTTGCCTGCAAAGCTTTGTGATGCTGTGAATATAGTGGAAAGCCATGGGGCATTGTACCCCATGCAGTGCTATTTTCTATAGTTAATCTTTGCATGTCTTTCTCTTTTCCCGTGCAAAAAATTCAGATGCCATGCTGACCAATATCTTTTCAGTCTTTTGGGGAAAAGACATGCTTTTAAAACCTGTGATTTTTTTTTATTTTCCTCTTTTTAACTCTTAGTCTTAGTTGGGACCCTTGATTTATGATTCTGTGGATTTATAAGCAGGGTGCAGCACATCTTCACTTCACTTATATTTTGTCCCTAGTTTGTCTCAGACCAAGATCCAAGGGGAAAAAATAAAAAAGAAAAGAACGATAATCCACCTAGATTTCTAGCATCCTAGTATTGAAATGTACTTTTCCTATTTGGAACCTTTTTTTGGTTGCATACAACAAAAAACATTTGCAGTTATATGCAGCCGCCTATCACCATTATTATTCTTGCTCTCTTGAAACTCTCACTCTTTTTCTTTTAACTGCACTCTACCATTACTTGTTATGAGTATTTTGCAATAGTTTTACTTTTTAGGGATTGATGGCAACATTGTTTCAATTTGTTGTAATAATTGCTGAAAATAGCCCATCCACCACTGCTCACAAATAATCCATGTTATTAAATCTTTTTTGATGCTTTCCTGTGTTCATTCCCCTGGGAATTCCTATGGCTATAGCTGTCCTGAAGGCAAGAATCTGCTGCCTGTAGGGAAGAGGTGGCAGTTATTTTCTGAGCTGTTGTTCCCATAAGAGGCCAACTCATCAATGCTATGTCTTGTTAGTCACTTAAATATCTAGCTCTTCCAAACCAGACTCAGATAAATACAAAATAAGCATTCCCTGCAAGCTGGGTTCAGCTTTTGAAGAGTAAACAAACATTTCATTAAAATGGTCTCACTAAAGACCGGCAGAGAGATCTGAACTGAGCTGTCACCTTGTATTAGTCACACTCATAAATTCTGCCATGTTACAGTGCTCACTTGCAGTATCCCAGAGAGCTTGGAAGAAGCAATTCCCTCTCTTTGTTTTGGAGTTTTGTCTGGGGGGAGGTTATCATCTTTCTTGCAACCTCCAGTATGTTTACATCAGGAATGCTGCACCCGTTTTGTGAACATGTACTCAAGTACTGACCCTGACAGCAATAATTTCCATTAGGCTAGTGCAAATATGTATTTCTCTCAGGAAGATTGCTTTTACTGTATCAGCTCCTCTCAGGTCTGAGACACAGAACTTCTGGTGTTGATGGGTTTCTGGTCTTTTGGATTCCTTTTACTTCAACAGCAATGACAGTAAATTCACTCCTCACGTTCCCTTTGACATTCTGACAATTATTTAATTCAGCCTCACAATCTAAGGGAGTGAGAGGAAAAAGATTTAACCCTAAATTCTTGCTTTAGTCCTTTTAGTGTAAAAAAAAAGTTGAGAGGAATATGGAGAGAGGACAGAAGAGAAATGGTTGTCAATACATGTAATGTGAATGTAGTTATTAGATGCAATGAGTCGTGGAGCTGGGCTTGGTAAAACATTATGAAGCAAAAAATTAGAGGAAAAAGAATAGCAACAGGCCTTGTAACATATAGGATAACAAATAAATAAAACCTCTGTGTCCAAGATTTTATTGGAATACTAGCTGGATGTTTTCTTTCAAAGTACAGCACCCAAAAAAGAAATACAAGTTGAGTCTATATGAATAATTTTGGAAAGCTGTCTTTCCTACAAAAAATCTACTAGAAATAGCTTTCTTATTCAATAAATATTACTGTGCTTTCCATGCAAATGCTGTTTTATTTTTTAAATTAATAAGGGAAAAAAACTTTTATTTTAAAAAAATACAGACATGAAAGTAGGGAAGGATTAAATTGAGTTTTGAGTAGTTTATGTCTATGAACCCTTGTTAAAGAAGATTGTGTAAACAGTGAAACTATGAGGGCTTTCTATTGCACTCCAATATTCCAGATTCAAGTACTGTTCCCAGCTCAGTGCCCCTGACTGATCAGGAATTTTCCTCTCTAATCTGGACCATGAGAAAGCAATCCGTTTCTTTCGCGCAAACTCAGGTCCCAAACAAGGAAATTCTTCGATGCCGCCTTTCACTGCTCATGGTAAAATTAATTTATCCATGAAAACAAAACACAAGAAAAACAAATGGAATGGAAATAGTTGAACATAATGATAAAATATGCTAATCCTCATCTTCTACATAATTAGCTTTGGAGGACTTGTTCTTCTTTCTCTACAAGGATTTTGTTGAACTGGTGAACCTTTCACATCATGGTACCATGGACTGTCAGCTTCCTTTGACATTTCATTTGGTTTTGGGCACATGGACCATCCAATCTGCTGAGAAAGTGAGCACTGCTTAGTAAAAACCCAGAGCAGCTTCCTAGCCCACTAGGATGTAAAATGTTCTTTCCCTGCAGGGCTGAGGACTCTTCACATCCACAGATAAGCCTTTCACATTTATGAAGTTGGTGGATTTTTTTCTACTCTAACAAGCAACTTGATGAACAAAGCAAATAATTACCTAAGTGGGATATGCAGCACCTCTGTGGAAGTTGAATATGATGGCAAGCAATAATTTCAAATAATAATGACTGTAAGAAAAAATTACTCCCAGTAATTACTGCCAGTTGAGGATGCTGAAATAAAAGAATGCAGGATTGCCAAAATATAGTCATTTTGATATTCCATTCTTTCCAGTTTAATATCTGCATTGAATTTATCATCAGTCAGTGAGGTGGCAGCAGTGGCAGCAGCAGTGACTGGGGAAGCCCGGAGGTGACTGTGGGATCACATTGTACAGGGGGGTTCCTGGGTTCAAGGACACACCATCATCAGCTCAGAGTCCCATGCAGATCTGGGAGCCCTCAGAAACCAATCAGACACGGAGCGGGAGTTGCCAGGAGCATCTGTGGGAGATTTAAAAGACTCCAGGGAGCAGGTGAAAAGGGTGTAGCACCTCAGACAGGGTGTGACACGGCAATTTGCACAGCAGTTCACAAGGGTGGGGCACAGCCCCCCAGCTGTACCTGAGGAGAATTTAATGTAGGGAGTGAGTCATCACCCAACCAACCAGAGGAGAATTAACAGTGGTTTTCCACTCAGTTAAAAGCCACTTTCAGATATCAACATGCAGTTGTTCAGATCATCAGCTGCAATGAGTGCCTGAGCTTATCCCTGATGCTTGAGGGCAGCAGAGATGACACCTCTCTGTGGTGTGAACAGGTGGAAGAGCTGCTTACTGGCAGTGCTGAAAAAGGAAGTGGAGAGGTCAGGAAGTATCAGGGAGTGCAAGAGTGATAGCTCACTGAAGTCGAAGAGGTTTGCCCTGGTGGAGGACCTCCAGCAACACGTGGTCAAGCTGCAGGAGGCAGTGAAAAGACAGGGATATCAGGGAAGCTCACAGGGAATTAGGCAGTTGTTCCAAGCCCTGTGGGAGAAAACACAGCCCACTGAGAAGAGGCCAAAAATTCATCCACTGGCACTCATGGAAGAGAGGGAAAGCATTAACACAAGGGAAGTAGTGAAGAAAAAGCCTCAAACAAATACAAACAAAAGAAAGAGAAAAGGAACTAGTAAAAGGAAGGGGCTTTTTTCAAAAACAGATATTCCCACCCAGCTTAACATCACCAACCAGAACCACTTTACAGTTCTGCAGGTTAATGAGGCAACACCCAGCACACCGGAAGTACAGCCAGAGATAACTGGAGCATCCCACTCTTCTCCACAAATTAAGAAATTAAAGACTAGCTCAACCAAGAAAACGTAGCATGTGGTAGTAGTATGTGACTCTAAGAGGCATGGAGGCACATCTGACCTGTTTTCAAGCCTGATTCAGGGATGTTATTGAGGAGCTGCCAAGCCTAGCTAAACCCAATGATTATTACTCACTACTAGTGTTCCATGGGGGCACAGGTGACATAGCCAGCAGCTGGCTGGGAAGCATTACAATGGACTGGAGAGCCCTGGGATGGATGGTAAAGGGCTCTGGAATTTTTTTCATCAATTCTCCAAGTCAAAGGAGATGTGCTTGAAATGGCCAGATGAGTCTGGCAGATCAATAAATGGTTAGAACAATGTACCATAGACAGGTCACTCAGACCATGGTAGGTTATAAGTAATCCCAGAGGTTCCTTGAATGCATCAATGACAACTTCCTCATACAATGATAGAGCTGTCAACAAGAGTTGCCATGCTGGACTTTGTGCTCACCAGCAGGGAGGAGCTGGTGGGGATTGTAGTGATTCCAGACAGCCTTGGCTACAGTGATGACAGTGTTGAGATCTTCATGACAGTAAGGAGGGCATGCAAAAAGCTCACTGCCCTGGACTTCAGATCAGCACATTTTGGCCTCTTCATGGATCTACTTGGAATAGAGCCCTGGAGGGCAGGGCGACACAAGAATGCTGGCTGGTATTTGAGGATCATCTCCTCCAAGCTCAGGAGCAATGCTTCTGAACAAGGAGGAAATTGGACAAAAGTGTCAGGAGGCCTACATGGATGTATAAGGAGCTGATGAGCAAACTCAGAGCAAAAAACGAACAAGCATTCAGAAGGTAGAAATGAGGACAGGTGCCTGGGAGGCATACACTGAAATTGTACAGAATACAAAGAGAAGGATGAAGTTCTCAATGAGTTCTACATCTCAGTCTTCAACAGGAAGTGCTCCAGCCATACTAACCAAGTTGAGAACAAACTCAAATTCAGGAACTGGGAGAATAAAGACCCTAAGCCCACTAATGGAAAGGATCAGGCTTGAGACCACCCAAGGAACCTGAATATGTTCAAGTCCATGGGAAGACCTGATGAGATTCATCCAAGGGTCCTGAGGGAGCTTTCATAGTTGCTAAGCTATTTTCCACTAATTTTGAAGAATTGTGGCAGGAAGGTGAAGTCCTCAATGAGTGGAAAAAGCAAAATATAACCTCCATTTATAAAAAGGGGAAAGCAGAAGACCCATGGAACCACTGACTGGTCAGTCTCACCTTAGTGCCAAGCAAGATCAGGGAGCAGATTCTCCTGGGAACTTTCCTAAGACACACAGAAAATGAAGAGGTGCTTGGTAACAGCCAAGATGGCTCCACAAAAGGGAGATCGTGCCTGGGGATGCCCCAACCCTGGCCATGTTCAAGGCCAAGTTGGATAATGCCTTGGGCAAGCCTGGCCTTCTGGGAGGTGTCTCTGCTTATCGGGGTGGTTGGGACTAGATGGCCTTTAAGGTCCCTTCCAACCCTTCATATTCTATGATTGTATGAATCAGAATAAAGTAATAGATGAAATATGGTATTTTGTGAGATATATGCTTCATTCAACTCTCTTTTTCATTCCTTTTCTCAATTTTGCCCTTCAGTAAATCTGTGGTTGGATACAAGGGAATGAAGGTTTGGGATGGTACTTGTTTTTATGTATGCATGCTGCTTGCAAAGTAGAGGGTCAACAAGAAAAATGCTTTAATCTCCTGCCCCTGTCATCTGTAACCTTCCAGCTATGTATTAGGAGAACATTCATCTTTGAATAATTGATCATTTGAAAAGGCAAATTAATGAGATGTTTTAAAGCTGATGTCATATATTTATTTCTTCAGTGCACTGTGAACTAGTAANAAATATATGTAAATAAATTAAAAATAGTGTTTAGGGCTTGTATTCCTTTTCAATAAAGAAATTGGTCCTTTTAGCAGGTAGAATTCAGTCTACAAAATATGATTTTGATGCTGTTTGACTCTTTGGTGTTTCCAAAGTCATAGCATGTACTTATGTAACTTCAATGTACCAGAGGAAGAGTTTTTAAAGGTAATTATTGGATTGTGTGAATTACTTCACACCAAATTACTTTATTTGCCACAGTAACAAATGAGAAACTTCAAAGACTACCATTTTTCAATATAAGTAACTTTCATTTAATTGCACACATTTTAGAATAAGTGGCCTTCTTTGAGCTTAGCTGGCACTTGGAATGTGTTTGTCTTCCCAACCACAGTAATTTTAAAACCTACTGCTAGTATCAATCTCATTTGATAGATAGTATTTAAAAGTAATGATGATTAAAGTTGGTAGATGAATGGTCCTAACTGAGGAAGCAGTCTAGAGGGCAAGTAGGTCATAAAGGAGAAAAGACTTTTCGCAAATAAATTAGATTTATGAAAGTCACACCTTACAAAACAGACTAACTCACCACAAAAAATAAGTTGGTAAAATACAATCTGTAGGTCTCGGGGAAGTGCTTGCTACTTTTTGTTTGTTAAGTAAAATTAAGGGGAGAAAGGGACATGCACCAAAAAGAGAAAGAACCTTCAAGCTTACTAAAATTGTTTCTCTGTTATACAACAGGTGTCTTCAGAGAGGAGGAGAAAAGCAAAGCACTTCTTGAAAACATTTTCTACTTTCATTTGACAAACAAATGACAGCTTTTTACCAAATTCAGCACAATAATTAAAGTGTTTAGTCCCTGAAAGTACATTCTGATAACATGATTCCTTAATTAAGGCATTATGAAATCAACTCTCTAATATTACACAATATAATTACTGGAGCATTAACTTAGATGCCTTATTCAAGGCTGTAGAACAGTTTCAATGGATGCATGTTTCATAAAATGGACTAACAGCTGTGAAAATCCACCACTTGGGCAAAAGCATTTTGTGCTGAGTCACTAGATAAAGACCCTAATTGTTATTTTTTAAGTTGGAGAAAAGTCACATACATTGCAGTTAAACACTGTGGTGTTGAAAATGGTCCATATATAACATATGAAAGGAACATAACAAAAAGAAAGGACTTTTGAAATTCATAACAGTAGAATTATTAGACTACCTAATTACATCACATTTTCATCATCTAAGCATACTTGATGCTATATGGTATCAGGAGAATCATACATAACCCCGTATCTAGTGCTCTTTCTTACCCACACTTCTTTACAGCTGAGGTACATATGAACTAACAAATTATGCAAGTGCTTTTATACTCCAGTTGTGACTTATATAACACAAATTACAAACAAAAGTTGTCACACAAATTGGAAAACTGAGTTGTTCCTAAATGCCTAGGAATCTTGTCCAAACAGATTTTCAATGTGATCAAGAAATAAAATTACTGCACTGGAATTCAAGAACAATGAGATAGAAGTTTTTCTCTGGCTCACAGGCCTCCTTGGCTAATCAAGCATGTGCCACTTGGGTCAGTATTTTTAAGCACATAAATACTCCTGCATCTGCTGTAAGGAAGAAATGCACTATCTAATTCTAGTTCCTGGTTTATGAGTCTGGAGTTTTTTGCTTATCATTCCTCATCTAGTCTTTGTAGGTTTCTTAGTTGTTTGACATCTGTCCCATTCTCTTCTGTTCTGTTTTCTTAACTATTTTTTTTACATTTACCTCTCAAAAAAGAAAGTCAAAGGATATTTTAGTTGGTGGAAATCCTGAATTTAATAATTTTCATTAATTTTGCAGTGTCAGATTGTGTAAACAGGTCTTACTTTCATTTGCTGTGCCTTTAGCACAGCTTTCATCTCCTCAGCAGTGCTCCTCATGCTGGCAATCCTGCAGTGCCGTGCTGCTTCGGTGAGGGAGCAGGATGTGCCCAGAAGCTCACCATGCACCACACCTAAATGATCTAAATCACCTTCTACAGAATCTGAAAGGGTAATTCATTATTGTATTGATTTTTAGAGTGTGAAATGCATGAAATAGGGTCCCCAGAATTATTTATTTTTGCTATAAGTGCTATAATTTTAAAATTAATTTAATTTAAACATTTTTGTCTCAATCAGGAATTAAAGTTTTAAACAAGAAAGTTGGCTGTCTGCTCTTTGACAAGGAAGACCTCCATACAATTTGTAATATCTCTCTAGATACTAGTATCAGTGTGGATTAGCATAGGTCTCCTTAATTAAAAAAGGGGATCAATGGAATACCTCTCCTGGATATAGCAGATGTGAAGTGTAGCAAAGAATGATCAAGCCACATCCTAAGGGAGGCTTGTTTTGGAGATTTTATTTACTAAACTCTTGCAAATATTTATTTAGCCAGGTGATAACTTTGGCTTTGGAAAGATTCATAACTTCACCAACTGAGATGAATTTTTATGAAGATGGCAAGTGTTAACCCTCGGGAGTAAAGGGCTCAAACCATAAAATTCTGACTTTTCCTAACACTGAAGTGTCTCTGTATCTGAAAGAAAAAAAACATTGACCCCTTTATAAAATTTATTCTGGGGCAACTGAAGAATACAACCCCCCTCAAACATTTGGCTAATAAGTGACAATATAATAAATTTGGGGCTGTATTCACTTTTTTGTCATAATTAAAGTGCCTTGTTACTCACAGTCTCAGTGCTGGCCAAAACTGGAGAAACAGTAATTTGATGGTTTTCAGCTATAAATTTCCTCCCAAGTAAAATTCAACTTTTCTTCTGATAAACTTGTGAATTACTTAAAAATTATCATGTCTTTCCTACAGCTGTGAATACTGAAGCTATGTAAGAGTGATGCTTCAAGCTAGCCTGAAAGGTAGTGGCAAACAAAAGGTAATAATTCAAAGCATTGTGGTCTTCAGATCCTTCCCAATTCACTAGATTGCGACATTATGACACCTTCCATATTTCTTCATCTGTTTTGGCATCAAGAATGGTATTGTAAAATTTTTCACATGTGATCTAAATTAAATCAATGCCATAGAGCTTTAAAGATGCACTCACAATGAATGATGAACTTTTAAAAATTATTTAAGGTGCTTACCCATTTTTGGTATTTGCTTTTTTCACATATTTTTTTCTCCTTCTCATTGACATCCCAGCCTAAAGTAAGTATTATTTAGCTAAATCTGGGACAAAATGTGGACAATAATCTAATTTTTTTGAGAGGATAACATTAGCCTATTCACCAAAAATAATTCACCAAACCCCTAAAGAGTACCAACACCAAGGTTGAAATCAATTCTGGTACCCTCTGCCAACAAAGGTACCTAATTTTTTCAGAAGACAAGGAATTTTTCTAATTTTTCTTTAATTGACACCTCTAACTTTATATAGAAAGATCAAAATTTTAAATTTCTCTTTCATATTGCACTTCAAGACATTTTCCCAACAGTTTTTATACAGATTAGCATATGAGAAGCTATAAGGAGCTTTCTACACTACTCTTCTCAAGTCACATATAAGTAATCTGACCCATCTCTAATGTGTAGTTGGCAACATCACTCTGCATAACCTTTCTATCTATTTTTCCATAATGCCAGTGTCCTAGGCACTATCTGAAAAAATATGAAACATGATTTAGGGTGTCCTCTTAGACTAGACTCTATTTTCTCTTTCTTCTTTGGTTCAACAGCTAAGTGGAAGTGATCTGTTTAGATTTATTGTTTCCTAGTGATTTTCGCTTCCCGCCCCCCCAGTGCAACTGAGAAATCCTTAAAATGTAACAAAAACTAGGAAGTTTTCAATTCAACTATTTAATTTCTGGTATGTGGGAGAGAAATCAAGCTGGTGTAGAACTACATTTTAGTAGTTATGCCATCCTAAGAAAGAATCTTCATTTGCTATTCCACCAGCTTGGTCGTGTGCCAGCACAGTGGATCAGGGAACAAATATGACTGGGAAATAACCATTTAGATAATTACTCCAAGTGTCATTCTGTTTTCCTGAGAACTGAGGGGATTCAGAATTCTCCAACTTTCAGAAGAGTATCCTAGCCTATGGAGTTCTATTGTCTATGTTGGTTTTAATCCCAGCAGGGCAATTAAATTCCAAATAAGCCACTCCTCTCCCCAGTCCATTTTGGTAAGGAAGGGACAATAAATTAAAAATTATGAGATGAAATAAAAATTTACTAAAACCATAATAACAGCGGCAGTATTAACAACAAGAGTACAAAAAAGAGAAGATGATTTACCCACGAAAGGGTATTCACCAGTGGGAACAAAGGGGGGAAAAAAATGCTCATGACACCAGGTATTTGGGAAACAAAGGTAGTGTAGTGAGGAGATTTCCCGCATGGAAAGCAGGAACAAACCCACACTGGAAGTTAGTTCATCCAAACAGGGACCATGCAGCCACTGGCTGAGCTCAGCTCTCTGCAGCTGCTTGCACTGCCACCTCCAAGACTCTGCACCACGATGTGCGTGTGTCGGTGTGCATGTGTGTCTGTGTGCCCGTGTGCCCGTGTGTCCGTGTGTCCGTGTGTCTCGGTGTGTGGGTGTGTGTGTGAAACCCCTCTGCCGGGGTGCTGACCCAGCGCCCCGGCCCCACGGGCTCGGGCGCGCCTCAGAGCTGTCCCTTTCAGCAGCGTCGGTCCGTGGTCCTGCTCCGAGGAAAGACGAAGCAGCGCGGAGACGACGGACAGCAGAAGGAAACAAGTGCACCGGGGTGTTAAGGCAACAGTCCACTCTGCTCCAGCAAGCCTGACAAGAACTTCTGGTTTCTGGTGCCCAGCTTGTCCTGCTGAAAGCAGCAAAGGCGTTGGTGGTATGGAATGGACACCGTGGTCACCCACTCAGCCCTAAAAACTTCCACCCCCACCTCTGCAACCAGGCCACCACCACTTTCATTCCCTCTGGTAGAAAAACACTGCCTTTGTGCACCGTAAAGTGGATTTGGAGCAACTAAGAGAGTCTAAACATATGTGAGCACCCATTATATGTTAAAATCTGAATTTGCCAAGATTTCTGAGGCACTTGGCAAAGCAAGAGAGAGAAAGAGAGAGAGAGACTCTAAGTTTTCTTACAGGAAAAAAAAAAATCATATTATTAATTCTTGTGTGGGTTAAGACCAGTTTATGCTTTTATATATGTCCAGCCCAGAACCTTGATTACAATGAATTTAGGTTCTGTGAAGTACAATAGTCTGTGAATAAATAATCTTCACTGCTTTTACATCCTCCCTCTAAAAGTGAGAGAAATCTGTTTCTGCCACTTTCATTTAGGTGTGATAAAGCTTTTCAGCTTTTGTCCTTTGTAGTATAAAGATTCTTCAAACTTCCATTGCATTTACCAGCATAGTAAAGACTGAAACCGAAATTTTACTGAAAAACTCACATAAGTATGAAAAATGCTAATAGTCTATGTGGTGTTCTAACAAAAACATACTCCATAAACTTTTCTAGACCTTTTAATTCAGGCAGTTTAGATGCTAAAAATATCCTTTCACAAAGATATATTTAAAAATGTCAAATTTTTTTAAAAAGCTCTGAATTTGTTTGAATGCAATCTTGAGATCCATTGTCAGTCAGTTTGGGCTATGTTTTTAAAAAGAATGACAAGTCAGGTGATAAAGGAACAAGACTTTATTTCAAATAAAATTGGATGAATGAATGTATATTACACATACCATAAGTCACAAGAACTGTTGTGTTACAGTCAAATTTTGCCATCATGCTCACATGAATGTCAAACCATTTAATCACTTTGGCTTCTAGTGCTTTTACAAAGAGCAGTTTCTTGTTCCATAACAAGACTCATTTCTCATTGTTGTTTTGAGGGGTGAACTGTGGGAGAGCTCTTAGATGGGGAGCACAAAACCAAAGAAGAATCTGCACATGCATCTTGCAGCTCCTGGCTCTCAGACCCATTGAGAGTTGATCGATGCCCAAGGAGCATGGCAGGCTCTCCTTGCAGCACAGCTTCAGGAGGAGCATGGCCTGGTGATAGGACAGGGACACGGTAGAGATGCTTATTGCATAAAAATTTGGGAATGGCCACTGATACATAGCAGCTAATCATGTTTACTCTAAGACCGTGAAGCAGGTGAAACTGGAGGTGGAACAAAATTAACTATTACCTCCAATACAAGGAGAAACATGAAGCAAACATTTAAGCCAAGATGATTACAATTTACCCATTATTGGTGGCCACAATTTATAACATAAATTTATTAGTGTCAACAAGTTTGGTAACCAGCAAAATATTTTAGCTGACTGAATCAATAACGAAAGCTTTTTTTTTTTCCCTCTTTGATGGACATCAGAGCTCACATATAAGAAAATACCTCATATCTTTTTGGGAACCTTAATATTTTCATTAAAATGTTAGTTGGAAAAATATCTTTAGTGTTGTACTGCTAAACTTAGGAAAATGAAGATGATCTTCACTTAACAGTATTTTCCACTGGGGACTCCACCAGCATTCAGTTGTCTCATTTAATTATCACTTTCCTGATTCAACCATTATTCATGAGCTTCCTTGTGTTCTTAAAAAGCTCTGAGCTGTGCTTGCCAATGTTATGGCACATTATGAAGCACAGTTATGCAGCAAGAGGGAGGGGGTGATAATGCATTGGTCTATACTGCTGGCATATTTTCTGTTTGATCTCCTCAGCTGCCAGTGGAATGCAGAGCTCTTTATTCAAAATCTACTGCTGTTTCTTAAGCATTGTGCTGGTAGTACAATTCTTTCCATTGCTTCAGTAAAATAGAGCAATACTGAAGCTGTATGAATTGTTTGCATGGAGTTTACACTAGTTTCCATTTGACTGCATTTCTCTTTTGTAATAGTGGTGAAAGAAGAGCATGGAGAGAAAAATTCCTAACAGATGCAGGGAAAATACTCCTGGGTAGGTTGGAGATGAATTTTAATTGCCATCAATTCTACCCATATTGAAGCTGGAGTATATGTTATTTCAGATATTTGTGCCCTCTCTGCCTAATTTTAATGTTTACATTTTTAGCTGAATTATATGCAACCAATTTACTAGTTCAGGATTTTTACTGAAAATATAGTCCAAGATAGTTAGGCTAAAGATAAAGACTGAAAGTCTAAACTAAAACTAGCTGCTCTCCCAAATATGCCTCAAATCATGCTACAGCTTATTTAAAGGTGGGCAGAGCAACTGAAATTATGTACTTTCTGTTCTAAACCACCTAATTTAGTTTTTAATAGCAATAATCTTGAGGAAATCAGTCACTAATGAGGGTAACAACCAGTTTTCTAGAGTGTTATCTGTCCTTGGGTTAATCCTAGGATATTATGTCAAACCCCATAACTTTCTAAAAAAGATTGATTTTTATCTTTTTTATTATGCCTAAATAATGAATTGGCACGTATTTAAATTTCATAATACAGTTAAGGTGGAATATTTATTTACTGACAGAACAGAAACACAGCTATCACTTCTTATTTCCAGATATGGAAAGCGAAAACCAAAACCAAAATCTCAGCACGTTTCTTAACATTCTTGCACCAAGTATATATGAGAGTAAAAGCTGATTCTCCCCAACTCATGCTAGGGTGAAAGGAAGTACCTACTAACATTTTCTATGCAGCCTGGCTGGAATATTTATTATTCCAAAATCCTCTCTGAAACACACAGAGCTTTAAATAAAACTATGAGGCAGTTTGAAACAAGATGCAGTTCCAATAAATTCAGCACAGTTGCTTCTACTTCAGCATCAAACAAGTTTCAATTTGGTAGCAAATTATACTGCAGCTGAATATTTACAAAAGTTCTGAAGTCTTCTCTTAGTCAAATCTTTCCATAATTTCAGTGGGGACAGTAATATTATGTGAGTGGGAAGTTGCTTGAATAAACATTAATTTCACATCCAAAGACATTAAAACAAGTATGAGCCAGGAATGCATAAAACAGGCCAGCATCTACTTGGAATTATATCAGTGTAACCAAGGACAGAACTGGCTTTGCAGGCTTGGCTGTGGCTACACTTGCTATGAGTATTCAGTGAATCAGAAGAGCTGCTGTAACCAGGATGTGCCAACAGAGCCAGAGCTGGAGCTGCTGCACCACCTTTGCTCCAAGGACTCCTGGACTCATGGACAAAGTCACTTGCACAAAACCTGTATTTTGCTGCGTGAGGACTTCAGGACTAACTTCCATGCTACAGACCATTTCCAGATCTATAACCAGTTTTATAGAGCAAGACTCTCAGCAAGTCACACTAAGAGAGAAAGAGCAATGAAAAGGGTAAGTTTTAAAGATGAAGTCCCAGTAAGTTCACACGGCATGAGTTTAGTTTGGAGATGTTAGCTTAGATTTCTAACAAGCTAAGCAAAATCTGTTGCTACTGCCTCTTCAGAAAAGGACAAAGTAAATTATCCACTGCTGGCAAATTTCAAATTAGTCTTGCTTTGTGAAAAAATTATGCCTTAATTCAAACAAGTCCCTGTGGAAACCCTATGGATTTCATTATAAGTATGTGTAATAATCCTTTCTTTCTGTATACTTCATAAATATGTTTTTCTGCAGATTTTTTTTCATCACATCTACTGAATGCTGATTCCATTCTTTTGTTCCTAATTTTTGAAGAGAAAAAATTTGATGTATTTTGCTTTATTTTTGGTGTCAACTAGTCAAATGTGGCTGGCTCAGTGATTTTCTTAATTAGTGTTCTTATTTTGATAAACAGCTTTTGTCAATGTTTAATGTGTCTTTAGGATCTGTATTATACTCAAAAGTTGATCTTTAGGGTCATATTTTCTTTCAAAAAATATTTTAACATGAAGAACAGCAAATCCAAAATTCCTTGGCATAACAGTTTTTGTCTTCAGTATTCCTTCATTCTTATTTTTTTTTAATGCAAGACATGCAGTTCAATATAACTAATAAACAGCATTGCCTAAATTCAGGTTTGATATGTAAAATAAATCTTACCAAGTGCACCAAACCCCTACATCTTCTGTTCTCTAATATTCATTTGATCACACTTACAAGGAAATATAAGGTATGGATGGTGTAGAAGAATTATAGAAAAATTACACAAGCAACAGTTTCATAAGCTGCAAGTACCAAGAAAAGAGAAATCCTATTTCCAAATTGCTCACAATACTCTTTCCTCTGGGTATTGTACTCTCTTATCAGTTTATGTCTTCTACAGCTTTCCTTCCTAAGACACTACATTTCAATTATTAATTCTTAGTTTCACCAATTAATATTTGTTTCTCTGGAACCTTTATTTAAAGTGCCATCAGAAGAAAATCTGGGATGACAACTTCATAAATCTCCAAATCTCAATAACGTAACAAAAATTATACTTTTTTCCAGTGTTGGTAATTCACAAGTATCACTTCACAATTCACTTTATCTGCCAAGTATCAATACAGGTTTACTACACATCATTTATAACTGAGTGTTTAGCTTTGTCAGTGCCTACACAGCCTGACCATATCACATATAGTTTTGATTTCATTCTGTTACTCCTTTCATCCTTTCCTTTCCTGTCATTCTGTCATTTCCTTTCATTCTGTCAAAGAACCACCACTATATGCAGATATTTCTCAGTGACATCACAATCTGACTCTGCAAACAGAGCATACTAACTCAAAATTATATTTCTATAGCATATATAAAGAAAATTATACTTCCTGAAATAGATAATTTCACAATATTTACTATGTATTTAGAAAACGTTATTTTTCAGATCCTATAGAATGAAATAGCTAGTGGAAATGTTTAACCAAAACAGTATACTTTGCAGTGTAAAGAACTGGGAAAATGGAAAGGGGAGGAGATGTAGTATTAATATAATATAGTTACAAGCATAGAAAAATTGAAAATTCAGAAAATTCAGTTTTCACAGGAAATAAAATTTTTTATGGTCCTCATTGACAGAGAAATTCATTTGAAGTTCAAGAACAGTTCATAGTCTTCATCTTCCACTTATTTATGCTTATCATATAAAGTCCTGCTGTGTAAAAAGAACATATGCATAATTCCATAGGTTTAAGCATTCTCCACGGTATCTGGGACCATCTAAAAATATAAGAGAAGAGTCATTGAATCAAATTAAAAATTCTACATGAAACCAATAGAAGGTCCTCTATTTGTTGTACCTGTGCCATTAAGGAAATACAATAGCTGGCTAGTTGGAGTTCCCTACTCATCAGTGGCTTCACATCTAGCTCTGTTTTAGATTGTAGTCCAGTCTCAGGAAGCCATTCTGGCTTCTGCATTCCAGGCGCAACTGGAAGGAATTTCCTAGATATAAAGACAATATTGACTACTAATTTAACTGATGCTTTTTGGCCCGAGTTTAGCATCAGCAGGAACCCAGCAACAGCCATATACTGCACACAAACCAGTCTTCACTTTCAGAACTCTGTGGCAGGGCTGTCCATAGGAAATAATTTCCTCTGCTATTTCCAGATAGGACTGGCCTTTGACTCGTTTCGACCAGCTCATTCCTTCCTAGCCAGGCTAGAGGTCGTGATAGGATGTAGGACAGCTAGAGATGAACATCACATTATCTGCTGCCAGCACTTAGGTACTCCTCTGGTGGTTTACATAAATTATGTAGGAAGCTGAAAGGAAATAAAGCTGATCCTTGTGCAGGGTAAGTTTATAAGTCAGGCATCAACTAACAGAGATGCAGTTTCACAGGCAAGACAAAGGCATGAATGATTAGCTCTAAAACACTGCAGAAAAACCTAACAGATTGAGAAGAGATTTAGTGGAGCAAGAGGGTAATTTCCATGGACAAAACAGTATTTATCAATGTTGAGTTCTGATCTTACTCTGAAACAAATAGTTGAAGACTGAAACCAAAATCTGGGCTTGGCTTTCTCTGCACCAGTATATTTGGGAATGAAAGGTTTGGTTTGGAAGAGAAACTGTTCCAAATGTGACATACAGTCTGGCTGGCCAGGGGGTTGTGCACAGAGGAGTGATTTGATTTGTTTCTTTGTTTGGTGTTTGATTCTCTGTACTTGGAAAAGTGGCTGCTTCTTTAGAGAAGAAGTCTCATTCAATAACATAGTTCATAACACCAGGGAAGTAATGAAAATAGGCTTCTAATTTTTGAATTTTTGTGTGCATTTTTGTTTGGTTGGTTTTGGTGTGGATGTTTTTGTTTGTTTATTTGCCTGTTTGTTTTGAATGAAAGAAAAAGAAACATAAACCTACTATGATTTCAAGAGCTCACAAGGAACAACCTGACATGATTGTCATTTTAATAATGTTTTCATGGTTGTCATTTGAATATTGCTTTCATCATTCTTTTGACACTTTCTGTAATTTTGAAGAGGTTTAGAAGTGTTTGACACTATTTTCTTTTACTTCTTGTTAGTGGACTCCCTTGTTTTAGTATCTTCCCAGTCTAAAAGAACCATTGAAAATTACTGTCTAAAAATGTCTGTAATGCATAACAATTACATAACTTATGTTGACAATACACTACTAAAGTTTTATAACATAACAGTTTTTTCTCCTAAAGATAAAGCTTTAAAAAATTATTTTGACATATACAAAGCCATACATGCATAGTACTTGTGCATTCTACTGAGCCTTTAGAAGTACTGGAATTATAATACTCTATCATACAATCTAATTGTATATATTTATTCTCCAAAAATATTTATTCTCCAAAAATGACAAGCACTGTACTTTTTTATTTGCAAATAAAAATTTCAACAGCTTATAGACTTCTTGAAAAGCTGAAAGAAAAACTTTAAGATATTTCCCCAAATGTAGCACTTACCAATCTTCAAAAAATCACTTCTTTGAGGATTTCAAGCATTTTCAATCTGGTCAGGCTACTGTCATTGCACAGAGTAGAAAGAACTTGTGTAACATGTGCAAGTTCTTCTAAAGCCCAAAAGATTTGCAAGAAGAGTTATGTAGCCTCCCACCCCCTCAGTATTCCTTCTCTCTGGTCTTATCACAGTAATGTGTGCAGAGTCCTGGGCAGAGTTACAAAAGACATGTTATACAAACCATGATGTAATGCAGTACCAAGTAAGGCACCAAGGTATCATACAGTGCTTTTAAGGATATTTATTAATTTCATTTGGTTTTAACTTCTGTTCCTCTGTCTGTTAGTACTTATCTTCCTCTTTATTGTTGTTGTTGTTGTTCTGCAAATCTATCCTGTTGTTCTCGAAAATAAGTGATTTTAATAAAATTGCTGAAATACTACACATAATAGACAGCAGTATGATTCTCTATCCCATATATGGTAAATTGCTTATTTGTGTAGCTAAAATAGCTGCATTTACCAATCAGTAGACATTTGGAACGATAACAGGAGAATAAACATTACATTAATTTCAATTTGTTGTGGTTAACAAGGCAGTTATTTTTGTACTTTTCTGTTTCCTTATGTAATTCTAATCTTTACTTATAATCCCTAATATGTGAATATAGGGGTTTTAACCTACCCTTTATGTCTTATTTTTACTATATTGAAAATTGTTCCCCTGCTGTTGTTACATGAACATTTTCCAAATGTTTCTACATCCTGTCTGTTAATTGAACTTACCATCACGCTTTCATACTCCTTAATCACCTAATACCTCTTTGTACGGTCATTCCTTGCCCACCTGCTAAGAAAGTTAACGCATTCTGACACATCAGCTATCTTCCCTGCAATGCAGTGGCAACCTTACATGAGCCTGGGGGACCCAGGACCTTCTCATCACTGGCATTAAAAGCAAAGAGAGAGACATTTGCTGGTTTTTCACTGTGTCCTATTAGCAGCAGCAGTCTTGAGGTTGCTCATTTCATATGAGAATCTTGCACTCACTGTAGGTGTTTTGAGATTTACTCTTCATTTGTACGCATGTCCCACTATAGGTAGTGTTCCTTCAGAAATGCCTCATTTTTTTCATGTCATGTGAATGTTTCCCTTCTTGACAAAGAGAGCATGCATCTCAAGACCAGCTACATTTCACACAGGGAAGTTCTGAGTAAAGGGGAAGTGTTATAATGAATAGGCAAAAGTTATTAGAATAAACTAACCCTTTATAGTTTTACAGTGTATAATATACCTTATTATATGTTTAATGTATATTATATATATTCCTGTGCAGTGTAATTCTAGCCCAGTTAAGTGGTTATTTTTTTCAGGTGCCTCTGCTCTATTGGCTACATTTTGCATGGCAGGTATTATGCAAAATATTGCATAGCAGCCACCTCACAACAGCATGAATAGGCTGCTGAATATACCCATGCAGCAGAATAAACTTCTGCACAGAATAAGCTTTCTACTATCACAACTTGACTGTTGCCAGTACTCAAAATACTTCATTTAAAACTAGTTTGTGTCTTTATGCTACATTCTATCCTAGTGGGCTTTTACATTTTCCTGTTCCTGGGATTTAAACCAAAGATGCCAGTGGAGAACATTTGTAGTTTGTCAGATGCATCCTGGAGAACTGAGATTTAAAGGTATATTATCTCCTTGGTCTTGCTTATTTGTGTCCAACTGTGCATTTATCAACCCATGAGCCAGCCATGGCTGGAGGTACCAATATCTTTAATATTTGAAACATCTTTAAGAGTTGAATTATTTAAGCATTTTCTACTTTTATGCTGTAGTGGCACACAGTAACAATAGTATGGGGTGGCATATGTGCGAAGAACTCAATTTATACCAGCATTTATTAGTTTCAAATATATCTTATGAGAATTCATCTTCATCATCCTCATCACAGTGTGCATCTGTTCCCAAGTGTGAGTGGTTCAGAGTTTTTGTATCACTGTATCTAGAAGTTTTCTTTTGGTCTCAGTCATAGTCATGTCTTGTCACAATAGGCATCACAAAAATAATTTTGGAAATAAGACAAAAAATGCTTATTATCTAATTTATGTCTCTCATACAGACATTTATATCTTCCATGTATCTTACCATAAATATATAAAACAAAAGGAACATTCAAAACAATGCCACTTTCAGTATTAGGTCGCATAATACAAGACAACTTTCTTAATATCGGAACTGTAGCTAAATAAGAATTCTGACACAGATTCTAATCCAAAAAAAGCACATAACCACATATTTAATCCTAAGCATTTGCTTTACTACTTTCTCAGATCAAGACTTGCTAAATCTGCTTGCCTTATATAAGGAATAGAGCTGGGGCCATTTTTTTCCCTCTTGGGATTGGCCTACGAACTGGATGGAAAAATTAACTGCATAAATTAAAGTGGTGCTAACACCTTTATAAGAGAAAGAGCTCTTTTAAATGAAAGGGGAGCATTGACAGTAATTTCCGCTTTTGGAGATTGTTTTTGTTATCCGAGGTAACTATCTTGTTTGCTTTGCAAAGGCCTGTAAATGTATCATGCCAAAAATAGGGGTAAGCAATCTGTAAGCTCTTTTATTCTCTTCAAAAATATACTTTAACAATAATAATAAAAAAAAATTTGCTTTGTACTATGTGTATTTTCAAAAATCTGATTCTATTCTCATCTGTTTCAAAAACTATGCCAACAATTAGCACTTTGAATATTTCTGGCCTGATTGTTTGTGTTTAAGCATATTTTTTCAACTATCTGAAAATAGTTGATTTTTCAGTTGTATTTTGTGATATCAACTTCAAAGCTAGCTATGCTGAAAGCAATTTTATTTTTTTCACTATAAAAATAGGATGCAACTGATGTGTATAAGTCTCAAATTATTTGGAGTATCTATAATGCAAATAGGTAGCAGTTATTCCCTATGGTTTTTATATTGATTTGGTGTAGTTATTCTTTACAAACATAGCAAGGGAAAAAAAGAAAAACTGTACATAACTCAGGAATTTTGTCATGGAGTAGGTGCGCATTCTGTGACAGAAAAGATGCTTTCCTTATCAAATCATTTGAGGGAAGGAAGGAGGGAAGGAA
>VWYP01010281.1:1627-234532 GCA_013400435.1 Pycnonotus jocosus
ACCTCCTACGCCAAGTGATGTGGTCCTGCAGAGTATGAACAGCTTGTCTATGAAAGAATTTCTGGATGTAGTGGCGCTATAAATACCTAGCCTTTGCTGTTAATAAGGTATATCAGCTGGCAAAAGGTCCTGCAGATGACTAAAGGCTATTGAACAGTAGTTTTCCAACCTTGTAAAATTGCTCTCCCACACCTTCTCTTTAGAGTTCACCCATGCAAAGGCATAAATCTGGACAAAACTCTAAGTTCCCAAGAGGCAAGGTGCAAGATGTAAAAACAGGGATTTAATGCCCACTTTCTCCCCATGCCATCATCCTCAAAGATGGAAGATACAAAAGAAAGCAAATTCTGTAGCTATTCACTGCCTAAAAAGGCTGGGAAATTCCTGGATCACATTGTTAGCATCACCCTCAACATTACCTATATTTTTCCTTTTCTGTGTCTACTCTATAGAGTTGCATTTGTGAAAGAATCATAGAATATCCTGAGCTAGAAGGGACCCAAAAGGATCATAAAGTCCAACTCCTGGCCTGACACAGGGCAATCCCAAGAACCACATCATCTGTCCAAGAGTGTTGTCCAAATGCTTTTTGAACTCTTTCAGGCTTGTGTTATGACTGCTTCCCTGAGAAGCCTGTTCCAGTGCACACCCACCCTCTGAGTGAAGAACCTTTTCCTGATATCCAACCTAAACCCCCATGACACAACTTCATGCTACACCCTTAGATCCCATCACTTGTCACCAGAGAGATCAGTGCCTGTCCTCCTCTTCCCCTCACGAGGAAGTTGTAACTGCAATGACATCTCAATCTCCTCCAGGCTGCACAGACCAAGTGACCCCAGCCACTCCTAATACAACCTCCCCTCCAGACCCTTTGCCATCTGTGTTGCCCTCCTATGGATGCTCTCTAGTATCTTTATAATCTTCTTATATTGTGGTGCCTAGAACTGCACACCAGTACTTGAGGTAAAAGGTTAGTACAGAGAAAGACTAGGAAAGACCTACAGGGAAACCTAGAATAGCAGCTGCAACTATTTGAGACGTATGCAGTTCTAGTTCCCTCTGCCTTTAAAGGGTTTCTACTTACCAACCTCACTACAGAAGAATTTAGAAGATTACAACTAATGAACCTCATCTAATACTGGCAATTTCCAACACCAGCGCTATAAAATATCCTCTTGCATGGCCTTAATGCACATCTTACAGGTCATGTCAAACAAGAAAGTGGAACAGATCAAAATATGAAGTCACCAGATCTCTGTCCTCCCCACAGCCAAGAAAACAGGTATGCTGTAGCTTTTTGCAGTGGAACACAACACAAAAGAAACTACTCTGGCTAAGGGGAAAAAAAGGTCAATGATAAAGGAGGAAATATAAGAACAGAGAACTTAGCTTTCCACCAGCCTCCAACCTCTTCATTTTAAGCCCCTACCAGGACACTCTTCCTTTCTTTTAGACACCAACAAGCTCATGGAGGAGATATTCATTGTTAGTACCTAACACGAGTTTTTAGCACATAGCGTACTCTTTGACTAGAGGTTCTGCTGATCAGCTATATGTCTGAAGGAACATCCCTGTTTTGTTTTGAACCTGGCTCTGACTGCATAATGGCTACTTGTTAATTTTTGCTGTTGATTTTTTGCTCCTCCTCTCCCCACAATGAAGTAATATGGCAGCAATTTTCTGCTCACAGCCTGTGTGCTATAAATGCATCACTCTTAAGTCTCCTCTCCAAGTTGTCTTCTTTCCCTCAATCATTTGATTAAACACTTCAGCTCTCTAGATTTTTACTATTTGTAACAGAAAATAGCTCAGACATTTGCAATTCAAAGGTGGAAGTGTAGTACTAAAAAATCTCAAGATAGACAATAAAGCATCCTCAAAAGACCCACCACATCCAGACCAGAATGCATGACATTTTTAGAAATTATGCATGCTTTTGTGCACTATTGTTCTAGCTATTAGGAACAATATGATTTATTACATCGCCCAGTCGGATTTACAATTGAACTTACAGTGGTAACACTTTACAATATTTCATTATTGACTCCAAAAATGAAGGCAAGCTTTAAGCCCTGACTTTAGGGGTTATACATTTCAGGGGACATTTCAGGGGAAAAATGAAAACCCCCGCATCTTTATATTAATTTACTCACATTCAACCTTTCAGCTTCCCTCTTTCTTGATGTGAAAATACAGTTTATTTACATGAACACTCAGGCTTCCCTAGCTCTTGGTCACAAAACTGGTGGCCAGTACAGCCTCCAGCTCCAAGGCCTGTTGTCTTTTTTTACTTGCCCATGATTCCACATCTCTAATCTTCACATAAAAATACTTCACACAGTTCCTTCTCACAGTTTGTTCGTACACTCACAAACCAAGCTGACTCTCAGCTCTTCTGCTCTTGAATCTACAAGTGTTGTATCTTGTGTTGAATCTACTACTCCAACAATGATGGAAGTCCCTTCCAGTACCAAGTTTCAAACCTTTTTTCCAGAGCTGTCAGTCTCTTGCCTAATGTTGCTGTGAACATCTTTAGCGTTTTATCCCCAGAGCTAAATCAAGGAAGTTTTATTCCTCAGAGTCTGATCTTTAGGAAAGAGATGTTACATTTATAGATCATTTTGGAGGATATAATTATATAAGCACAATTTAATAATTATGAGTCATTGTAGATATGGAAAGAGTAAATCACGTTAAAGAAATGTGGTTACTTTTAAAAACAAAAAATGTTATTAGCCTAGATAAAGTAAGAGTTCTGACTTAGCTGGGGTCTTAAAAAGGTTCAGAGGAAAGTCAAAATGATGGATCATTGTTATCATTAAAAAAGCTTTGTTGTGGATGGTGTAAATCTTTATTGAAACTTTTCTGCCAATATCAAGCACTTGTGGCCCAGCATTCACATCTGAAAGTCTGTATCCTGAAGTCTGACTCTTTCCCATCCTTGATGGGTTTGGGTTTTCTAGGGCGTCTGCTTTTCCTGTAAGACTGTGATTAGTTCAGTTGGCTCCAGATGTGATGCAGTTGCCCGCCTTCAGGTTTGCACAGTACCAAGGCATCATTTACCACCCAGAAAAATCCAGGGGATTGGATGAAAAATGAAAAGGCAGCTGCTGAGAAGTGAAGTTTCACAGGATTGTAGATTAATACCAGCAGATTTTCATATTTTATTCAATGATCTACATGAAGCTGTAATAAGTCAGATCATTAAATTTGCAGACGATACTAAAATAAGCAGAGTATTCAAGACTCAGAGGGATGCAAGAATAATCCTGACATTAACAAAATGGGCTCAGAGGTGAGATGGGAAATTAAATAAGTATTAATTTAATGTAATGAAAATTGACACACTTCAGTAAAAATAATGTTCAGGACACATACTGAGAAACTTACAACTTAAACTATTCTAAAGTAATTAATATGTAAAGAGAGAAAGTTATGACCTATTCTTGCATTGCCATTCATAGTTTTAAATTCTAAGAAGACATGACCCCTGTCCTGAAGAGATAACAGATTGGCATAGACAAAATAACACGCTGTCATTTAAAACAGTAAGAAAAAGTGTCTGCCAGCACAGAAAAGAGAAGGAGAGCCCTCTGGACCTGCTAGTTACTCAGATGGCTCAGAAGAGCAACTCTGATGGCCATCACCCCATTTGACTTTTGCTATTTTCTTGTCTACAAATTTATGTCTGACTAGAGGCTACTTCAAAGCTACACAAAACATTTTAAGAAAAGAGTCCTCAGGTACGACAATAGAAATATTGTATTACCAGTTATCTGAATAATAGTAAAGAAAATTAAATGCCTATTTATAAGAGAAGACAAAACCACCACAGCTGGCAAACAACAACAACAAAAATCCCCAAATCCCAACTGCTAAAAGCAGGCCTTTAACTCTCCCTTAAGGTTGCTGAAGGAAAAAGGTCTGAGAATAAATCAAGCAGAAAGTGATCAAGATGCAGAGGAAAGGGCAAAAAATGGAAAAAAAATGAAGCCAAGAACATAATAAAACAAACCTGCAGGCAAGCTAAAGACAAAGATCCTTTGCCCTAGTTCACACCAGAAAAAAGCAACCCCCAAAATATCACAAGAAGCAGCAAAATACTGTTTAAGTATATAGCAAAAAAGACTGTAAAAGCCAAAGTTGTTTTTTATTAATACCACTATAACAGCTTGTCATAACACATACATCCAGACTGGAATGTCCCTTTTCATTATACTAGTGCAAAGTCTGATGAAGACTGAAAAAAACTCCTCCTCACAATTTCCCCATTGAACCATCTACATTAAGGGCAGCAGGGTCCCCTGCTGTACTTGATTTAGCCAGATTTCCCCACCCAGTCTAATTAACAGCCCTAATTAACTACAAGCATCTACAAACATGTAGGGACTTAGTTAGACCTATTGTTTGTTACAATTCAAAGAGCAAAATTTCAAGAAAAAATAACAGCAGTGTTAACAGAGGGAAACTGCCAAGGTCATTTGATTCATTTATGTAGGAGCTTAGCAACAAAGGAGAGCTGTGAAATACTGTAATAGCAAGAAGCCAATGGATTAACACAGCATCAAGCAACATCTTGAAGGAGATCAAAGTAGTAAACAAAATGAAATGCAGTGACAAGAATGAAATAAGTGTGTTCAGTTTTTAGCAGCATGAAAGACTGAATGAATTGCAAAGGACCCACATCTTACAGCAATATAAACAACAGGAGGGGAAGAGATGCTAGCTTTACCTTAGTTAGAAAGAACTGAAATAAATTTCTATTCTTCCTTTAACAAAATATTTTGTTGGTGTCTTTCCTAAATAAAGGACAAGAACTCTGATTTTTATAAATAATGTTATCCTAAAATATTTAAACAAAAAGTAGATCAGTTACAGGACATAACAAAATACTATTTAAGATTCCCAGAAAACAATATAATTCATCTTGGATACACTGCAGTGTAAAAAACTCCCAAAAAACAGTGACTCATACTGGTAAGCAAGCACTCTGTTTCTCTGATTTAAATTTAGAAAACATAGTTTGATAAGTTTGGGAAAGAATTACAGTAAGTGTATCTACATCAATCAAGTCAGAGGATATATAAAAATTACATCGTATACGGAAACATTTCTTCACACAAATAATGGGCACAGTCTGGGATATAAGTGGAATAAAACCTGTTAAAATACCACAAATTCTGATTAGTAAAGATAAAACATCATTTAAATATAAACTCACTGGATATCAAACCCGTTGTGAATGAAGAGCATGCTAGGTGTCAAGATGATGGAATAACATTCTGTAAATATGAGTGCATCTTCTGTCAGTCACATCTCTTTGCTGCAAGCACCAAATTACATCTGCAAAATATTTTATCTTGATCACATCTGCTGTTAAATATCAAGGTCTAAGCTTGTATATGAATGTATAGAAGTGACGATATAAAAAAGTTTAATTTAGCAATAATGTTTCCTATGGAAATCTCTGTAATGACTCAAACACAATAACAAATATGTGGAAGTACTTCTTAATAGCAAATGCCAAAATTGTGGGTTCAGTCCCTGTGCAGGCCATCCATATTCAAGAGCTGGACTCCACAATCCTTGTGGGTCACTTCTAACTCAGAATATTCTGCAATTCATCTGTGATTCAGTTACTATAGAAGGTGGAAGACACTCAAAACCTGAAATCTTTATTCCCCACTCCTTTTGGATTTTTGGCTCCTCTGGCAGTCTCCCTCACCCCATCAAGTCACTCACCGACACGGTGGGGCCTTCAAGGTGTCTGCACTTAATGACACCCAGTCTCTGTGAGTTTTTACTTAGTTGAATAATTCTGCTTTTCTGTTTGCAAGAGATGACAAGAAAGGAAGTGTCTACTTCACTTCTTTCTCTCACTTTATACCACAAGAATGCATGTATTACTTTATAGGACAGGAAGGGCAAGGAAGTCTAATACTACACTCTGCTACTGATACTCCTACTGGCCGTGTTAGGAAGCAATTCCAAAACATCTACTTTCAAATTTTTATTCTGAATTTATTGATGATTATTTTTCTCATTGTGTCTTAAGGCTTCCTTTCCAATTAGTTTACCAGCTTCTGTTTTTTAATGTTTAATCCCTGAGGATTCAAAGGTTATATGAAAATTGACCTTTTATTCTCTCAGCTTCTGGTGCGCACCCCAGTTGTGTTTTGACTACCTGCTGGCAAGAACTTTCCACTCTTTCCCTCCCTATGACAGGTGATTATGCCAGTCTGAAAGCAGTATTGTGTCCTCAATCTGAACAAGAGGAATTCCCTGTTAATTCCAGCTACTATGCAATCTAGAGACAGCCTGGGAAAAGCAATATTAATGCCTCTTGGATTTTGGTTTATTTCTTATAAAGATGACTCCTTTCACAGTCATCTTGAACAGCCTTCTTCACCTGCTTCTACACTTAGGTGACTGAAACTGTATCTAACATTGTGGTAATATGGAGAGGATCTCACCGGCATCTTGCAAAAATAGCATTAAGCCTTTCCCCTCTTAAAAAGCAATTTCTCATTGCACACCACCTCCTTTCTCAATCCTTTAGAGACCCCTGGAACTGACTAAGGAATAGCAAACTCAGCTATTCCTTCTCAATTACACTTAGTCACTCGTGCTTTGAGTTAGCAGCAGGTTTTTGTCATTAGCCTTTCAGTGAATGACATTGCTGTTCACATTACTAGAGTTCATTAAATTTCTGTTATTCTATTTAGTTAAGATTATACTATATCCAGATCTGTCTGTCCCGATGTCTTTCAGCTTTATCAGCTAATTTTCATTTCTGCGCTCAAACATTCTGTGCCAAGGCAATTAGAGAAAAGTTAAATAATAATAACCCCAAGACTGAGTCTCTAAGATTCTAATATTAACTCCCACAGTGTTTTTTATCAGCTTTATCCAGGAAAATTAGAACAGGTGAACTGCATGAGACTAGAATTTCCCTGTCACCTAATTGCTTAGGGAAAGTATATGATTTTAGTGTTGAATGGCCCATGAAAGAGTTTTTAAAAATTATTCCATAAATTCAAATCTTTTTGAACTCCAAACCCTTTTTTTTTTTTTTTGCATTAATAATATTCTACAGCTGTCAAGTTCACAGTTTAATTCTGTGGTAGGTGAACTCCGTTTTCTTTTGAACCTAACATCCTCTAACTTCATTTGATGTTAGTAAATTTTTCAATATTAAAGGAAGTTAATGAGCATCCCTTTCTACTTTTGATTTTATATAACACAATCATGTTGCTTTTCTTGAGGGTGGAAAGACCTATTGTATTTAGCCATCCATTTTTTCTGCTGCCTTACATATTTTAATATTACTGCATTTATCACAATCTCTCTCAAACTTTGCAATAATTGTTAAATTAATGATAAATATTATAATATACTGTTCTTGTCTGAAAAAAATCACTTACCCTATGGAGAAATGGCAGCAATTTAATCTGAAATTACCTCACTTTTGTTAACCATGCTGCATTTTACAGGTTTTTTTCCTATTTACCTGAGCACTTTAGATTTTTCTTCACTTCTTGAACACTTTTGAATTCTGCTAAGGTCAGATTAATGAGCATCAAATTACTTCAATTATTTTCTCCTTTTATCTAATAGAAGTGCAGCATCTGTTGTTCTCCAGGGATGAAAGCATCTTTATTATTTCATTAATTTGGAACACTAAATAATGGGTGCCCAAAGCTGAAGTCATTAAGCTTACCTAGTTTTGTTTCCAAGAGTTATTTCCTTTTTATATATTCAAACTCATGAATTGTTCTCATTTTGCTTTCATGTCCTATGTCTTCCTCCTAATTTAAAACTGAAACAGGGCATTCATTTGGATATGTAGACATATTTCTTGAATTTATTTTTCCATTTCTTTTATAGCTTCTGAGCTCAATGTTTTGGAGCTCTCAATTGATCTTTACTAGTGTAAAGCTTCCTAGGTAACATTTTCTTTGTTGATGAGTTCTTTTTTTCAATTCTTTCAGATTTACCCCTAGAATATTTTTAACACACCTTTTCATTTAGTTAGGTTTAGATGCTTCCCTGCACGTTTCTTTTCTTTATTCTGTTTATATTAATAATAATTTATTTTATCTGTGTACAAGCTGTTCAGGTGTCATTGGGAGGAATCCTTTCTTCAAAGCAGTGCCTTTCTACTGGCTTGCATCACCATGGATCTAGTGAGGTACCTGAACTACCATGCCACCCCTATAGGCTGAACAGTGGGGAAAGTGATGTAGCAGGCATCCAGGTGGCTCTGCACAGAGCTGTGCTCTGTCACAGCTGAGATGAAGGTGGATTTTAATAAGAGAGGACAGGATCAGCCAGGATGTCTCTGTTCTGTGCTCTCAGTACACAATGTTCCAAGGAGCTTATCAGCACAGCACTGTGCAAATCAGCCTGGAGTCTTGCTGAGCTTAATGGACCCAACTGCATGATAGGAGAGCAGAGGTCTAAATACCTTTTCAGAGTCTGGTAGAGAATAGTCAGGTATATTAGAAGCTCCTGGCCATAACAGAAAACAGATACAGATACATGTATAAAATTCCCTTGTGATATCCCTATCCTTCGGTTTCTTGTGATCTTACCTGCTAAGTACCCAGCAGAGATATTAGTGAGTTTTACTCATTTAAACTAAATAAATTTCTCCCTGAATATCTATCTTCAAGCTTAGAAAATGAAACTTTATGCTTCTAGTATTCACTCACATTCATTTGTGCAACGAATCATGAAAGCACAGTTCGGCAGAGAGAAGTGACTTTGCAGTGTTTGCTCACCTAAACTACGTCATGAAAATTGTCCATAAAAGTGAAACCGACACAGTACCAAACCAGGATAATTTTTATGTAGCAATATTTGCACAGGAAAGTCACAATATGCTAACTGAACTACTTAATTACTTCCTATTTCATTCTTTTACAGACAATCTGAAACTACCAAAGAGCATGATAGAATTCCTCTTGAATCAATGAAAGGTGTGATTAATTTGGATATATTTTCATTATAAAAAGTGTCTTTACAACATCATTAACATTTCATTTTTCCCGCAGGCTCTGTAAAGGCTGAATAAGAATCGAGAACATACCACTGCCTGTAAAAATTCAACATTTCTCACTCAGTAGCGGGAGAAATGGATATCTGATTTATATGAAAACAATAACTGCATTTTAAATTATTTTATGTGGTATATTCTGGGGTTTATGCATAGAAATCTGCAAAACAAGCAGTTCAGAAAACAGTAATTTGAGGCTTTGTCAAGTACTTTTGCACTAAGATTGTTTGAGTCAATTATGTTTGCTATTCTAAGATCATACTTCACCTTTTCATTTCAGAGTACGTCCCCTGTCTGACTAGTTCCCTGACTGATGTGTGGGTTTGTTATCATAATGGAGCGAATACGATATAGCCATGCTGCTACTGGGGAAGACATACCAAAATAAATAAAAGCAAAACCAAATTTTAAGATACATGAAACAATATCAAGAAGTACAGTTCCATTTAACATTTTTGTTTCTTGAGAAAATAAATTTTAAGAATCAGAATTAACTGAAATCAAATCATATGGAAAAAAATCCAAACCAAAATAAAACCAAAATAAAAATCTATAATCTGAGGCAAGGAGGAAATCTCCTAATTCTTTTACAAGGAATTCTTTATCATATTTTTGTAGAAAAGAAGAAGGCAGGAAAAAGTTCCAAAGTCATAGCTTCTAGCAAATGAAAATGAAACTTTCATGTGAAGATATTCGTCATGACCCAGGTGTGGATAAAGAGAAGTGGCTTGAGGAAAATTTCCATTTCTCTAGTGTGAATAAAAGGACTCAGAGAGTTCTCAGGAGAATAAGGAACAAACAGAAAGGAGAGACCCTGAAAAAGTCCTGAGGACTTGCCACAGCACACTCTCTTTGCACATTTCATATCTCCTAATTTCTCCTAGAGATTTTGTGAGGTAGCATTACTCAATATTGCCTACTCTTGACACCAGGAACTACTTGCTAGAGCTATTTCACAGTGCATACATATTTGAAAAAATGTAAATATATTGGATAATTTAGTGCAACATAAATCCACTGGTCACACTTACTAATTGTTTATCAGTCTGACACTTCTGGAAAAGTCTAGGACCCTTGCTGTAAGCTCTAAACAGATACAAGCCATTTTCTCAGTATAATCCATGAAGACGGCTTTCTTATGCAAAGCAGAGATAATTTCATTCCCAGTACTCTGGATGGGTGTGTTCCTTTGACAGCAGAGACATCAGACATCACTGCTCATGAGGAAGGCTTGCCAGGTCTCTGCTACTCTACCTACTCTGTTAGATTTGGTTCTGTTAATACTTGTCAAAGTCTTGGGTGTATCTCCAGAGAATTCAGTCAAATATTGTATTTGTTTCACTCTGAGGTTACAGCTTTAGTTGATGGGTTTGTTCTAAACAAACTTCAGACAGCTGAGGAAGTTTCTAAGTTCACCCATCATCAAAAAAGAGAAAGGCATATTTTTCTTCCTGAATCTGATTTGAACTGCTGTTATTCTTTTTTTTTTTTTTTTTAATCAGTATTTTCATTCTTGTGTATGTTTTGATGACAGGTACATATCTGCTTTTGTTTGAACTAAAAATTTTATTGTCCAACAATTTTGCTTTTACTAATATACATTTGGATTTTTTCCCCCCAAATATTATTCTTCAAAGCTCCAATAGATGTCACTATCAAAATATAAAAGAGAGCTGGTTGTGTAATGCAGTCAAAGAGAAACAGCAGGGAAGCCTCACTTGCTGGACTGCTTCAAATCCCGGCATGAGAGCACAACTCATTAAGCTACACGTTGGAGAGAGCAGCTGCCAGCCATCGAGTGCATGTCTTTTCACTCTTTAAACCCTCACTGTTAGATCAAAAATATCTAATAGTTTCACTGAACATGAAAGTAACACTGAACCTACTGGGTGTTTGGGCTAATAAGCAGTTTCCTGTTAGGTTTTTTGCTCTCTGCCCATCCAGCTTCAAAAAAATGACCTATCTTTTGTTTAGCCTACTTTGCACGTTATTGTGCTGTGTTTTACAAATGCTCACTTTTCCTGTTGGTTTGGATCACATCTGGAGTAAGTCTGCTGTGAAGCTTTACTACTGCTTTTGGAATGACATGTCAAAACATGACAGCACTGCTTGAAATGGATAAGTAAAGCTTATAAGTAAAATGATTTCAGATCTATTTGCCCATACTATAGAAATCTAAGCTTTTGTACTGACCAAGAAGGTACTTTGTTCTTTTATCTAACCCTTAAGTCTTTGGGAAAAAAAAAAAAAACAAAACAACAAAACACCCACATTTTCTGTATGAATATTGGAATCTTCTGTTGTTCTGAACAATCTCTTTATTACACTGCTTGAAAGAGGAGGTAAACTCTATACCTCTACTACATGATGTTGAGATAGGTCTAGTAACTCTCCTGCCTTGGAAAACAGATTCAAAAATTAAAACAGATTATTTATTTTTAAATAAATAAAAAATGCATAGCTCTTAATTCTTGGGAACACACCTGGGAACAGGAGGCTTTCCATCTTTAAAAAATCTTTTTCTATAAATCTCTTCAAGCTTGTGTCATGAATGTCATTTTGAACAAATAGTAAAGTATTTTCACTGGTGCAAGTTTCTCAAGTTTGTCCTTGCATCAGGACCCATCCCAACTAAAATGTACCACAAGATGTCAGTGCAAACAATTCCCATATTGGTGGCTCCACATGATTTGCTTGTGAACCTTGTTCCAGTTTGAAGTTATTTTGAGCAACAAATAAGCCCAAAAAGTTTCTAGTCTATTTACAAGCAAATAGCTGAAGGATGACAGAGAAGAATTGAATAATTTGTTGCAGGATGACCTGTCCTGCCTAGATCCCCACTGTTTGTATAGGAAGTCTTCTTGCTATGTCTAGAACCCCAGACCTGTGCATTAATTTGAAGATACAGACACATGAAGAGTTCTGCTAAAGAGAAGTCTGTGGCTACAGTCTAGAGAACCTTTGTGTTAGAATACAAATGTCTTTGTGAAAAAAAAAATGCTTGAAGCTACAGAATTTACAATATGCTACTGCACTTACCTTTTAAACCATGTTTTAAAACAATTTGGCTGAGCCACCATTTAATGAGCTTAGGATGTGAGGGAATTCAATGAGACAAAAAGAAAAAACAAGCAAACACAAAGGTCAGCAGAGCTACCCAATTTATGTCAGCCAAAGATCAGGCTCTTTTTAGTGAAACACTGTATGAATAAGACCAAGCTGCTGCTTCTCTTTCATCTGCCTATTTTTGTATTTTTTTTATTCCAAGACCAGTTTTGATCTGGGATGGTGGGAACCTCCAAGAGGTATAAGCATTGGGTGAGGCATGCTGGAGACCACCAAGTATGAGCACACACTCTACAGGTTGTAAGGTTTCTTCCCACCAGAAATTACATGACCTGAGTACATATAATCTAAAATTAGCTCTTAGGGAACACAGCAAGTGCCTTTTCCATTTGCTTTTTACCTGCTGTTTCTTGTGAGGAGGAGCTATTCTTTCATCTCTTATTAATCTTCTCTGATGTGCCACTGACAGCAGGAAATTTGTCTGTGAGACTCCCTTCATGTTAGACTCAGTTAATTAGAGAAAAGTAGACTCCAGGTACTCACACATGGTGTCTAAGCAGTTTACTTGAGTGACCACCTCCAGGGATTCTGTAAAATGGGAAGACACAAAGAAGGCTTAAACTGTGCAGCATCCCTCTTGACTCTTAAAACAATCTTCCATGGGTAACACATTCATAGGGATGGCATTAGGGTCCTCAGCCTAGCTGTCTTTCCCTATTTGTGTGCCTCCCCTGTAGGAGGTGTAAGAAAAGCCCTGAGACCTTTCAAAGAATCCAGGTGAAGCAAAGCCAAAAGCAGCATTCTCCAATAGCAATTGCCATAGCACAGAAAATCATTAACATGATTTTAATAGTCAGATTTTCTCAAAGATCTGCAGTACAGGATTTTACCTAGCCTATAGTGGTGAAGGGCCTGGAGGGGAAGCCATTTGAGGAGCAGCTGAGGTCACTTGGTCTGTTCAGCCTGGAGGAGACTGAGGGGAGACCTCACTGCAGTTATAATTTCCTCCTGAGGGGAACACGAGGGGCAGGCACTGATCTCTTCTCTGTGGTGACCAGTGACAGGACCCAAGGGAATGGCCTGAAGCTTTGTCAGGGAAGATTTAGTTTGAACATAAGAAAAAGTTTCTTTGTCCAGCGGGTGGCTGGGTATTGGAACAGCCTCCCCAGGGAAGTGGTCACAGCACCAGCCAGCCAGAGTTCCAGAAGTGTTTGGACAATACCCTTGGGCAAATGGTGTGACTTTGCAGGGCCAGGAGCTGGGTCTGATGATCCTTGTGGATCCCTTCCAATTGAGCATATTCTGTGGGCCTGTGATTCCATACTTGCTATAGAAATAAAGAAAATAAAATGTCAAGTTCACAATGATCACAGCCATGAAAGGCTGAAAATTTTAGCAGGACTTTGAATGCATAGTTTAAAAAATTAATGTTATTTCCTCCAGACAAGCAAATAAGAAACAGAAATCATGAAAGAAAAATATTTTTCAACATAATTTTAGCTCACTTCTCCTAAGAAGCTGTTTCTTAAGTGAACCAAATATAAAGACAAAGCCATGTAGTGTTATTATTTTGCACCTTTTTAACCTTACTGTCTGCTGAATATATAGTCAGTAAAAACATGGAGGTTATGACTGCAGGTACCTAGAAATTACTGCAGCTACTAGAGATCAGTTACCTTCTGGAAAACACAAATCTTCATCTACATATCCCATTCTGTCAGAACTCAGACATAAATCTCTACATCTTATAAACCAAATGCATATCTGCTAACCAGACAAGCTCAAGGACTCAGGCACTATTAATTCTGTTTCCCTGAGATCTCCTCAACAGGAAAATGGACCTTATAGTTGAATATTTTCCACAGAGTATATTTAGACTACGTAACTACATTTTCCGTAAGTTCCAGAAATTCTTCCAGAAAAAACAAAAACATCCCAGTGCACATTTTTTGGCAAATTTGACTGAGCTCAGACTGCAACAGAACCTAAAAAGCTGAATCGCTTTTACATATATTAATAGTATATTGATTAATATTTTATAACCTTTTTTAACACTTACCAGTCATCATTACTGTTTCCCTCTAAAATATGACTAGAAAACATCTCTGATAATTTCTTCAACATACTTACAAAAATTAACTTCACAGCTACTACTCTGTGTTACACTGCCTATAACTTTATTGTTTGTGAAATACTATCTAGGGGAAACATTATCTGAACTTTTGTTCATTCTGAAAATTCAAAAGAAAGAAATTTTTTAAAATATTGGACTTCAGCATCCACTAAGTGAAAGTGGTTTCTGATGGTGATTCACAATCATTGTATACAAATTTGTATATTCATCCTGCTAGAAGAGAATATGTACTAATTACCCTCTTTAGTGGATGTATTTATCACAGCTATGAAGTCTAGTGGCCTATCTTGCTGAATTTCATTATCTTGCATGTAAGTGCAATAGAATCTGACAGGACCATAAAGACTTGTATTGTGAATATATATCAAGTCCTCAAATGCACCAGCATACCATTTCATCATCTTTATTCAAATATTGTTAGAAAAATCCCTGATATGTAGGAGAAGACCCATTTGCTTTGCACATATCCAAGGCACAGTGTAACAGAGAAATTCCTAAATAGAAAAAGCCCAAAGAAAGCATAATAACAACAATCATCACCACAAACAGGCCACAGGAGATTTTTGTGGACCATCTCCTCTGTCATATCTGTTCTTATTAAACTTCTGTTTTGAATGATAGTGACTTGGAGCTGTTCACTTCTGTGTCAGAAGTAATTGTAATTGTGATAGGCTTGTAGCTGTCCCTGTGCCATGGCACATCCCCCTGGCCACTCCAGCAGAGATTGCTATAACTTGTGCTCCTTTCTTGCTCTGCAAGTGTTGCTGCCCAAGTCCATCTATGGTTCCCTGCCTGGAAATGCTGAGGAAGAGACTGCTCACCTCACCTTGATTAGGCTGCTTGACATGGTACAGTGCCCGTCTCTGCCAGTGCTCAGATGTCTCAGCCATACTCAGAGATGAGTTATTTTGCATGTAGCATCTCAAGAGCTGGTTAATTCCTTGGGAAAAATACCACAGGTTTCCATGAAGAGGTGCAAGGAGGAAGCCATTAGTAGAATACACTAAGTTTTCACGATCCTGTAATACCCAGGACCATGTTAGCTAAATTCCAACTCCACCACTGGGCTTTCTTGCAAGGAGAAAACCTGGGGAAAACAATACTGAAGAATAATTCTTCTCCTGTAGCCCTAATTATTGACAATTGTTCTTCATTAATAAGCCCATTTACACACATACTACAGTCCAGTTATCAGGCAAAACTAACCACAATAAACTATAGGCATGAGACACTCATAGATTTTCTCATGAATAATAGGAATATTGTTAGCAAAAAAAAAGTATTCAAGTATATATCTTACTATTGGCCATGAAGCCATGAAGTCACATTACTTTTCTCTTACAGCTATATTTCAGATAAAATAATTAATATATAAAATAAAACCAAAGGTGATCTCACCTCCAAAGACAAACTTTGTTCTCAGAATCTCAGAAACTTGCCTTTAATTGCCTTTAATTTCTTTCACCAATCCCTAATCATCAGGCTTTTCTCTGTTAGACATCACTGTGAAATCTACTTTATCATCATAGATAGAAAACTAGGAACACTTGAGGTTTTACAAAAATAAGTACATTGGTACATACCTACACTGCGGTGGTGCCTTAGGTTTGGGATTTTCTGTTTTGCTTTAGTGGGTAGCTTTGCTTTTACCTTTGTACTAAGTGATGCTGGGATCTTTTCACTCACAAGGTGACGGGGGGTAGGCCAGTCTCGCAGGGGACTCAAGGCCACTCTCTTCAAGCTCCAGGCCCGAAGCATAAACAACACGGAAAAGGAGGCAAGCAAGGAGGATGGAGTCTTGTAATTCTGAGTTATTGATTGGATAGTTGACTGATATATGTAAATGAATGGGAAGTTATAAAAAGGGTAAGATCTTGTGACTAGCTCTCTTGCGTCCATCTTGGAGCCACCTGTGCAAAGCCACTGCTGTGGCTCTGGTGCTGCCAGGGTGTGGCCTGGAAAGGCACATAAATAAATGCTTTCTTTATTACTTTAACACTGTTTTGCCTCTGTTTCAGCCTCTTAAGGCATCAGCGGCAGTATGTAACACTTTACCTTCCCTCAAAGTATTTTTTTTTTTGCACTGAGATTAAAAAAAGAGCAAAAATAAAATCTTTGCTTTCAGAATGATTAAAGGTAGTGAGTCAGGCATGAGTCATGAGCAGAGAGAAGGTAAAGGGCTGTTGGATCTGAAATCACAAATGCTGCTACGTGAGGCAAAAGAGTAATGCCATTATCTTCAAATAACAGGCTCATGACCTCAATGCAGACAGACAGCAGCAAAAGACATGATCACACTCAGTAAGTTAATAAGCTATTCTTTGATCTAAAAATTGCAGTTCAATTGTCTTACCGTATTTTTCTTTCCTGGTGAACATCTATAATTGTAATTTATGTGCTGATAAGTACTTACATTCAAGGTTTGTGGAAAAATATAAGTAGCAGAAAACACCACAAATTCCATAGTGTTTAAAATATCCCACGATTTTCTTTATTAATTTAATCTCTTTTTAATCAAGCATCACTATTACTGGGCTGTCTGTCTCTGCCACATTAAAATCAGCAGGTTAGAAAATGATCCACAAAAACTGTAATCGTACATCCTGCAGCAGAGACAGTGACAGCTAAAGCATGGTGCTGAAGGGACAAAAAGTAACTACAAGGAATTAATAACAAGGAAGCAGGAGAGGGAGTAGAAACTGGGAAAAGGACAGTGCCATGTTACTGAAATGTCGACTTGGTTTGAAATAGAAAATGAATCATTAGAGGAAACTAGGCAAATATAAATGAAATAAATATAACAGTAACAATGTACCAGCAGTGTATTGTGTTTTTTGAATATTAGAAAACATCAGCCTGTTGACAGATAGGAAACGTAAAGAAAGTAGACACCTTTAAGTAAGTATTGGCTCTCATCAAATAAAAAATAAAATAATAAAGTAAAATATTTGTGGATATGGAATACACCACTATGCACCTCCACACATAACAAACCAAAGGCAAGAAAGGAGAGGATATTTTACAAGGATGAATAAGCACTAGAGCAAGAAAGAAAAATGGGGAGAAAGAATAAAGGAGGAAGCAGTAAAAATATAGCAAGGGGTGGGGTGGAGAGAATTCATTTTGTATCGCTTTTCTGTGCCAAACCATAAACACAAGGACACTCAGCAGTTCATTCTTACTCAATGTTTCCACATCTTTCTGCTGTTTTCCATAGGTGGGGCAAAAAAGACAAAGAACGGAGCCAAGCTTTCCATTGGCCTTGATATTAATATGGGAGTGCTTCTCCAGCATGTGAGACACCTTATTTTTGCTTTATGTTGTGGTTTGTACCTGAGTTTCAAATGTGGCATTTTAACACTTGTTTTCTCTATAGAAAGAGAAAATCCTTAAGTCCACAATAAATCTCTTGTCTGCTTTGCCCTATCTGCTGGGGCTGGAAGGCAGCAGGGCCAGTGGTGGTGAGGTCTGCGTGTGCTGAGAGTTACTGAGGGTCAGCGCCCCTCAGAGAGCTTGTGGCCTGCTTTGTTTGAATTCCAAACTGAATTTCTGGTCACACACCAGCAGGGAACCAGGAAACCCAGCAAAACTCTGCCTCACAGGCACTGCATCTGCCTGTGCCGGAAACAGAGGTTTTATGGAAAAAGGGTAGACCAAGAATAGTTTTTTCCCATTCAGAATTAGCAACCCCAAGTGCTTAAAAACCATGAGTCAAGTATCATGTAACCACTAGAGTGTTTTAAAAGGGAAAATGTTTTAAAATATTACTGATTAAAATCTTGTTTGCCTTTTAGATTTTGAACTTTCTATAGGTCTTATTTTCAGCAGGCAAAAATATTTCTTTATTCACACAATTTCAGGAGCCAGAGTTTTAAGAAAGACTTCAACTAAGGGCAACATAGTTCACATAATTGCCAAGGTTTTGAGCATTCTCTGAGAGTTACTATTATTCTTGATGAACTACATTGCTAAGACTTGGCTTTTTTTGTCCCAAATTAAAGAGCAAATAAGAAAAAATCCAAACAATTCTTACCTTTAGTGCCATGCAGTTTAGTAGTTTCTTATCCCACCCCATAAATTCCTGAAAGCGCAGTCATTTGGCTGTAAAAAGCTTTAAAATATCTGATCAACTACCTCCTTTAGGTAATGGTTTCAAAAATGATGTCTTTAATCCCACAAATCTGAGAGAAAACTGAAGACAACAAAGACAAAAGAAAGCGTCCTGACTCCTTTATATCTGGCAAACATAGGTTACAGCTTTAACTGTCAGTGTTTATCCAACAAAGTGCTCTGATTTTATTTCACCACGAAGGATACGGTGTTAGCCACTCTCAGAAATAAAGCAACTGTGCAACTCTGTTACTTTTAATCAATGCACCTCACCAAAGCTTCAGTTGCAGTAAATACTGCAACATTTTTGTTTCATACAGGGAATGCTCTGCCCTGATCCTGAGGTCAGGAAGTTTTTCGGTGACTTGAATGGTGCAGGGTCAGGTCTCAAGTGACACAGGATTCAGCTGCTTACTTCTGGCTTTTCAGTAACTTGATGTTGCTGTGTACACAGTCCAGGAAAGGCCACGTGTAGGGATGTGACATTGCAACAGCTAGTATGAGCAGGGGAATCGCTTTTTAACAGTTTTGATGAAAAAAAGTTCTGTTTATCCACATTTTTCTCCTAAGGTGTATCACTGGGGAGTTTAATAACAAACAATACCAAAGTCTTATGCAATAGGGCACATTACAAATGTTATTTATGAAGTTTCACACTTGCACATGGGAGGCTAGGCTGTTAGTCTCTAGAATATTTTTCTTTCTAGAGACTTATAAGAGTGGCTAACCAAAAGAAAGCTACTCACATAATATCTATTAGTTCTGCATCAATACTTTGTTCTCTACTGTCCTCACATAATTCACCTTATTTCACTTGATCCCATATGATTGTTCAAACAACTCGACATGGTCAAATACTGAAGAAATAAGTAATGGAACATTTGAAAACTGAAGGGAGAAGGTTGGCTTATCAAAATATCATGCTAGCAATGAGCATTGTTTGCAGTTTACATTTAATTAATTAGCTGCATGATATATATTAACAGCACATAATTCAATTCAGTGGTCAACTAGTCTCTAAAGTCTCCTGATTACTCCCACCCAGACAGCTTTGGGATGGTTATTTCACTCTTTGTAGTGGATATAAAGACAGCATAAACTAGATCCAGCAGTGATGTTAGGTGCCAAAATTATGAAATAATTTATATTTTAAAAAACTTGTGATAAGCAAGTTGAAAGAGATATAGTGACCTACCACATAGCTGAAAGAATGGTGCAAAGGTGTTGGTAAGAGTTTGTCCCTGAAACTCTCTTCTCCAAGAATGGCAAATCCTAGCTTTCAGTCTGTAGCCAAAGGATTGCTTATACATACCCAGGTGATGTCACTGTAAAGCACATGAGTCTTGGACACCCAACCATGGGTCTGTTCAAGCCTTCACCCGAAGGAGCTGTTCTCAGACCCCACTGATCAGTATGCAATGGAAAGATGTTGTTCCTCTCCTGCACCTTGCTTTCAAACAATCTATACACAATGGCAAGTCCCTGGAAGCAGGAAATGGGCATCTAAAAACCTTTGGAAAAATGAAAATTTGTTTGGCCTCTGCTTTAATGACTAGGTTGTCCTCATCAGACATATTTTATACTTGCCCTTGAAATCACATTCATTCCCTCTTGTAAATACATGACATTCATTAGAACAACTTTAAAGTTAATTTAATTTTACTTAATTCTTCATTGTTGCCCCTCCAGAACTGCCAGTTTTCAAATGCAGAAAATGTTAAATTTTTGTCCTGTTCCTCTGAAGGATGTATTTTGATAAGGAAATTGACTTTTAATATGATTCTTTGCTATGTCATATTAAACTGACCACATCACCATTACAAATGTGGAAAATACATGTGCACTAACTCAAGAAGGCCAAGTAGGAAGTTTGTACTTCTGGAATCAGATTCTATTGTTTTTAAAATGATATATTAAATAACCTATCATTAAGTTTCCTTGCAATCTAAGTATTTTGATGATTCTATTTTACAATTATGATGATACCATCACTAGACATCGCAACACTTTCATATAAATAGCATCACTGTGTTTCTGAAAATTTATTGGAAACATCCCGTTCCATAGACAGTGGCATCTGTTACCACTACAGATTGAAAATATGGGTTAATTAAAAGTAGGTTGTTTAAATCTGAGATGTCTTTCAGACTGCCATTAACATCTCAAAAGAAAATGAAATGGGTAAAAGAACACAAACTCATTTTTAAATCCAGGTATTATTACTAGTTTGAAGGATCTAAGACAGACTCCATTTTTTAGCTACTTGACTTTAAGCACTTCTAAAAGGCTTGGAGCCAAAGAAAAAGTTGGATGAGCGTGAGGAAAGAAAAACAACCTAGATCCAGTATTTTTGCCAGTCCTGCTGTTTAGAGACTCCCTCTACCATTTGTATTTAATTTTCCTATCTTAGTACGCATCATCTTTCCAATAGCTTCTGAAAGACAAGACTTGCATCTCCCCTGACATCACCTGGCAGGAAATTACCAGAAATTAAGGGCTCGGCCCTGCAAATATTTTGTCACGTGAGTGTCAGCGGGATACCCATGTATAAATCCTGGTTTGATCACTATCTAAAGTTGGCAAGGCAGGTGTATTCCGTAAATAACTCAGCCTAAACTGCATGTCTGCATTATACAACACATACATCAGCCAATTTTATTGAAGATGTTTCAACTCATACTAGGCTTAGTTATTTTATCATGCTGTTTTTAATCATTTTCTTGCCTCAACTACTCATCCTCATGTAGCTGTATGTTATGAACACTGAATTGGGCATGACATGGAGATTCTGGTGTAATTCAATCATTACAGAAAAAATGACATTCACATATGTTTATGTTTAGTCTCAATAAGAAGACAGTCAATCACTTTATACCAGGTTACATCAGATACGATTTTAATTATTCCTCTTGCGAAAAATACTTTTCACATATTATTACTAACAAAATCACTGCAAAAATGAAATTAGTTTTACACAGTTTCTAAGAATTCATAATCATATGAATGTAAAAATCTATGCTGTGAATGAATATGTGATTTAAATTGGTAAGAAATTAAATATTTCTTTAAAGAATCAAATAAAAATGGATATACCCCCTTAGGAATCCTTCAAATCTTCATACAAAAATCACAAATCTCTCGTATCATAAGTGAACTGATTGCAATTCAGCATGATTCATGCTTGATTAATTCCAAAGAACTTAGAAGATTATTCTAAAGTGCTGTTTCTGTATTTAAGGTGATGTTAGATCTGCTCTTTCAGTGGTGTTTATCTTTGAATGAAGTGATCCGCTTCATAATTTGGACTCCCCAGAATGCAGCACAGAGGGAAAACAAGACCTACAACACAAAATTTACAATGAGAATAAGAAACGTTATATGAGGTTGGGTTTTGGGGTTTTTTTAGTTCTTTTGATCTGTAAACATAATGAATGGGTGAAAACAGAGATCTTGAGAAAAAAAAACAAAAAACAAAGAATTCTAGGCATACTGATGAATTCACTTAGAAAAATATGCTTTCTTTTTTCTACTACTCTTTATCATGGACATTCCTGTTGAATTTTGACAAATGACCTGAAGAATGCTGACACTGTAAATCGCATGATAGGGTAAGAATAACCTTAAACAGGATCTAAAGCAAAAGAAGTGTTCTAACTGCAATACAAAGCGTAAGTACTTATTCCCCAACCTGCTGTTTAGGATGAGATCCAAGGTAGATTGAAAACAACTTCAAAGTGCAATACTGTTTATCTTGTCCTTAGTTCTTTGCAACTTTTTTTAATTATTTGGTGAATTTATTGAGAGATCTAATAAACGTTTTATTTACTGAAAACTGTATTAGGATGAGTAGGAAAGATTTCAGAGTAAAGTCTGAATTAGGTAATAGCTGTTTCTAGAACCCACAATGGAGCAAGAAAAAATGTGTATCCACATGTCTCCATGTGATATTTTATATTTAAAATTTTCTGAGAGAAACCTTTGTCTTTCACATAGAAGAATTTCTCTAACTTGGAAAACTGCAAAATTAAGGCAGTTGTTACTGGTTACTGAAGTAATTGATTTTTTTTTTTTCTGTGAGTAAAACAATTTATTTATATTCAAAGATATTTTAACAATGTCAATTTTTTGCTTGTTAAAAGAACCAGAAACTTTTGACAAGAAACTTTTGAGTCAGGTTGTAATACTTCTTTTTTCAGGTCAATCTGCAATCTAAAGGTGCTGACTAGGAGAGCTTTTAACATTAACATAATTTCACATTTAGCATTTAATAATGCATGGCCCAAAGGTCTACTTCTGTCTTTATCTACACAGTCACTCACTGAAGCACATGGGATCAGAATGTCCAACATAAGTAACAGATTACAATAATACCCAAAATGTACTAATTTTTCACTCAGTGAAGGCAGTGTCTGCTCTGATCTCTCTCAGAATCTTTTTGGGACAGGTACAGGCTTCATGCAATGTATACATTAGGTATATGCTATACATGCTTAGTAGCACAAGATGAAAATAGCACAACGCGGGCGTAAGTAAAATTCAAATAAAATTAATTTCAAATCCCCCAATTCTCATTCAATTTTTATGAATTTGAATTCTTTTCATTGAAGGCTTTAATTCTACTTGAGCAGGGGTAGGCTGTCTACTGCGTTTAAAACCTCTGATGATGCTGTTGGCGCTGTACTTGTGATCCTATTGGTAGGAAAGACTCGGTGCTCACCAAAAGATTTTTTTTTAAGAGTTTCAGACTTCAGGTATGAAAGATTTAACTTCTTTTTATTTTCTTGCATTATCACAAACACCTTGTAAAGCTATATAGCTCTATTTTTACAGCTATGAAAAGGAAAATCTTTTAAAGTAGTACTGCAGTCACACACTGCAAGTTTTGTGAGATTATTCTATGCTGAGATGCTCTGCAGAAGAAATCTAACTACAAATAACTATCTGTATTTGTGATCTGTCTGTTATGCAACTGAGATGAGTGCAAATCGTGATGTACATAAAGCGGTGACTTACATACAACATGGTCTTACTGTGGAAAAATTCTTTGTCGTGCTATCTCTAGAAACAGAACTTATCCACTTGTCATAATTAGCACTTCTTTGACACATTAATAAACTTCCATTCCTCACCTGAGAAAGATCACTCCTATTCCTGGAAGATGTATTAAATATAGAACTATTTCATTTTCAGAGAAGCACATTTAAGCACATTTAATGACTGAGGTGCAGGGCACTCGTAGGGGATTAATGACTGTTGGGAGATGATGATGATCACCTGAAGAAGCACAGCCATGGGCCATTAAGCCCCAGGAAATGTCCTCAGCTAAAGATGGTTATTGCTATTATAGCCTGAAAATGAACAAAATATCTCGGGTGAATTTCTCTTTTTTAAATGAAGTGATGCCGTTTCTTCTTTCTTAATTAATTTTTTTTACTGTGAATTTCCTAAAGCACGCAATCAACCCTTGTGGGGGAGTATTTCGAATTGCAGTTATTATATCCAGAATGGAAAATCACATACTGCATACTGTGGATCTGCAAAACTAGTTTGGCTTCACAATTCTATAAAAGTATTGATTCACTGCCTATCAATGTCAGGACTGCCAGTACTTGATGGAAATAACGCATTCAGGAAACAAAAATGCTGGTTCTGGGAGATGGAGGGGCTAAGAAAAACCCAAACATCAGGATAAAATATTAAGGGGCCACATCCTCACTCACATGACAACAATTCTGGCTGTCTGTACTGCTGTAATGCTGACCTGCCCTGAACAGAGCCAGCTGTATGGGGCTACCAAGCAGAAACTTGCTGTGTAGGTTGGAGTTCAGTTTCTCTTGATTGCTGCTACATATTTTGGAGTTACAAGGCTTGACTTGAATGAATGCTGCAATCAGGTGATGTCAGGAATAGAAAGCTGAGACCATGCGTGCCAGAACTCTGAGCAGACAATAGTGTGGGCAGCAGGAAGCAGCAAAAGAACATTCCACCAGGCAAGCTGAACTATAGTTGACCAGTATTTTTCTAACGCCCTTGGGAAAATGTATTTCCTGAATCCTATGTGCTGGTATTTTGTATTTTCTACTCAACACTCTCACATGCTAAAAAGTTAGGGTTTTTTCTTGATTGTTTGGTTTTGGGTTATTCCACTTTCTGAATTATTTTCACAGAAATTCTCATTCCTTCTTATATTGTCCAAACCCGCTAATATTTGTCCTTTGATAAAAATATTCACCTATTGGTTTCATAGTTCAGCTGCTTTTGAAATAAAAAGAGATGATTTAGTATTATACCTTTTTCTTTTTACACTTAACAAAATTCTCCCACCAACAACATTACATAAGAACAATAGTTTCACTTCATTCTTAAAATGAGAAATTCCTGTAGACAGTAGTCATGTATGGAAGTCTAAAAGCAGGATTTCTCACAAAGCTATATTTAGCCAAGTTAAATGCAAACTTTTTGCCACTTTAATATAAACACTTGTTACATTTACCTGTTCAAGTAACTACAGATTAATTATAGGCTGTCCTTTAGACTGCTGGAAGAGTATAAATATTTACATTACCTCCTTTATTATAGTCTATTTCCATACAGCCCACATTCTCTCCCTGAATTGCAGGAATGCAAATAACATTATTCACAAGAACAAAGATGGCTTAACTAGTGGATTGACTGCAGGACTGAGTCTGCTCTTCACAGGAAATTCCCACTGGAGCAATCGAAGTTTATTAGGCTGTAAAGTACTTTAAAATCATTATCTAAATTCAGGCACCCACTTCTGCATGATTAGCTTTGTTGCTGAACACTAATGTTGTTTTCTGCCATTTTCTCTTTTGTAATGTCTTTGTATATCTGAGATGCCTAGACGTGATGTCTTTCTTTTCTCCTGCAGATTTCATCTGGATAGAATTAGAAGGCTTTAGACATTGGTCCAAAAATGTAGACAAGCGTCCAAAGATAGTTCTGCTCTAAGGAGGGGGAAGAGTCGCGAACCTCACCACCTCAGATCCTTTCCAACCTAAATCATTCAATGATTCTCTGACATTTCTCAGATTCTGCCCAGACATGTTCACTCCAAATTTTGCTGCAGAGACAATCTGCAACTGTTATTCACAACTTCTGGGGTACTACATCACATGAATGGGCATGCTTATTATATTGAATTCTCTGACCACCTCTGTGCTGGATAATGTATTCGTAGCTCTGGAGAGGGCTCAGGAAGATCAGCACATCCATATAATTTAAGTTTGCTGTTCACATCATAAAGTGGACCTGGTGCTGGCAAATGTGATAAACAATTGGTCCTCTCAATGTGATGCTGAGCATTTTCAATGTGATGTTAGAGTATTTTAATTGATACTACAAAACAAACATGATTTAGGCTCTTTGTATGTTCTTTATAGAGAAATTTGGACATGGCTTCTTCACAGGTACGAGACATAACTTCATACCATCAATAGTAATGATAGTGTATTTTTTAGACTTTGTCTAAGAAGGCTGTGTCTGGGTAATGTCACTGTCCTTTCCAACTAAAGACGGAGATCATAAACTGATACAAAGGCTGAAAAATTGCTAATATTAATAACAAAATGATTGAACAAACTACTCCAGATTTCAGAAGTACTCAAATGATGTTTTTTTCACCAATACCACTACCCCCCCGCCCCCATTTCTCTATAGATGACTGTTACACGTGCTGAAATAGACAGAGGAGATAGAAAATTTATGTCTTGTAATCGAGGGTAGAGGTTTACTATTTCTGGAAGTCAAGATTTGGATAACAAATGCATGGATCTTCATTCTCAGTACAATGTTTGGAGACAAGCAGTCTGAGGCTAGGAGAGAAATGCCATAACATTAGCAGAAAATCCAGAAATCACTAATCTTGTACAGTGCACAGACCAAGTAGAGTACGCTTCAAAAAAAAATGCAATAATAATAGATGGAAAGAGAAGCTGGGAAACAGGAAGGTTCCTCCTCTGTGTGATGACTCCCTTGTACTTGGAAATATATGCAGAAGAAAGTGGGAAGTCAATTTTTCTTTTTTTTTTTCTTTTTTTTTTTCTTTTTTTTTCTTGGTGAAGGAACTGTGGATATAAGGGAACAGGGACAGCTACAATAATAGTGGCTTCACAGCTTTTGTTCAAGATTTCTGTAAAAGCAGATGTAGCAGATGTTTGGAACCTCTCCATAAGGGTTCATGAGAGACCTTCAGACTACTGGTGCAGCAGGTTTCACAGATCCAGCATGCCCTTGACCTAGAACAAGGTGCCTGTCTGATGTGCCTGCTCACTGCAGGGAGGGTGGAAGCAGACTATGTCTGGAGGTCCCTTCCAAGCCTAACTATTTTATGACTGTATGATTAAGATTCTGTTGGCATACACAGGATTTAGCCAAGTATCTTCAACATCCTTAAAGCATATTGATAGTTCACTCACAGTCGTTTCTTCTTGTATAATATTTCTCTTTGGTTTATACTTCACTGTTAACAAATAATGAGAAAATAATAGGGAAAAGATATCTACACCTCCATTTTATTCTGTTAAATGTTTTAAACATTCCTTCTTTTATTAAAATATGGTCCGAGACTCTAAAGCTAGATAATGCATGAAAACATACGCTGCAAAAGCCCAAATACCTTAAAAGGCTTATATTACCTACCCAGGAAAGACAAAGAAAGATCTGGAGAAAGAATATCTATTTCCCAGTTGCTTTCACAGCTGGACACATCCCCAGTACAAAATCAAGTGCACTGCAGAGATGCCTGAGCTAGCAAGCACATAAGCTGCTAAATCTCAGCACAGCACCAGCTTGACTCTGTCTTTCCTGGCATTGCACACAAGCTAGTAAGTCACATTCCTCAGTTAAATATGTAGGGATTTTTACACAGGCAGTGCTATTGCAGTTATATTTAGTTCTAAAATGGCTTATGTGCAAGCAGCATGTTATCTGGCATCATGTCACTCAGGAGAAGCCAGTCCGCTGCCCCTCAAATCATTTGTGTAGATAAACGTATCCTATTGAACTGTTACCTTCGAAATACCTTCTCTCTTGAGTCATAGAATAATTTACAACCTAAGCACCAGGATTAGGACGATTTTACCTCATTCCCCAAAAGACAAAAATAGTTACTGAAGTGGGAAGCTTTCCTGTCAGTCATATGAATAGGAATTCCTAAATATGTTAATAATTATTAAATCTTCACCTTGTGATGAGCTAAAGCAAGGTGTAGACAGCATCAACATCATACACATTAACATATATATAAACCCTGTATCTCTTCAGTATAAAATTTGTCTTATATTATTTTATTGAAACATCTGAGAATACTTTCCAGTGTAACCTAATTCCATTTATAAATTTCTAGATCATCCTAAAATATTTATCTATTTCAAGTTAAACTCAAAGTAAAACTATGTTAAAGAGAAAAATCCTTTTTTATCATTTAAAAACATGTAAAAATAACTTCTGAACCAAGCCTGTTTCACAGTTTTGCAATTAATTTCCAAAAAAAGAAATTAGTGTTTAGAATGTATCTATCATCATCTGAACTTAAAAATTTCATAAAACCTGTGAACAAAATTCAGAATTTACAATTTGCAAGTCAGGAGCACAACAATATTTTAGAGTTTCTTTCATACTGCTTTAGTTTTATTTCCGACAAAGCAGTTCTGAAAAACAAGTTTAAAGAAGTTTCAGATGATCTTAGTTCTGAATGTCACCTTTTATATCTTAAATGTCATGAATTTTTCAGCCTCAATTTAACCCCAAATTTGAGAAATAAGAGCTATGGGATTTTTCTCAATTATGATATGATAAATCAATGATTAAAAATAAAGCTTTTGGAAAAGTTAACAAAACTGATGGTAAAACAAAATTAAAAACTTAGTCGATCAGAAAACATACCAGTTTAATCTGTTGCAGGCTAACAGGCCAAATGAGATTGAGAGACTTATTAAGAATCGTTCATTGCAGAAAGAAAAATTTGAGATGTCGTGTCTCAGTTTGGCTGAAGTTGTTGAGTTTATTATCTTAAAAGTTTAAACAGGAGTTGTATCCATTGAAACATTTCATTTACTTTTACATCTGTCAACAGCTGTAGCATAATTGCGTACACCCCACTGCACCAATTCTAGCTCATACACAACTTGGAGGGCTAAGCAGACATCTGCAAAGAAGCATTTCACTTCACAAGAGATTATTTAATTTATATGTAAAGAACAGTTTAATCTTCCTTACTAAAATAATTGAAGCTCATTTTACTTTTATTGATAAATTACTGCACAGATCTTATATTTTATCAAATTTCTATTGTTCTCTTAGGCTTAAAAAATTGAATGTTTTTAAATTCAGTATTCTAAGTGAGAAAGGGTGTACATATATATAAGAGTAAGGATATGTTTTTTCTATGGCCATGGCTGTAAGAAATGTTTAGGTACCATACTGCTTAATCCTGCTTTGAAGAAAGTTTTACCTAAAAGATAGGTCAAATTAATTTAAAGGAGCAATGCAGAAGAGAGCTCTCCTTTACGCCTTCATCTTTGCTTGAAAATACAGGAAAATTACAGCTACAGGAAAAAAGATGTTTGAACATGGAAGAAAAATTGCTGAACATAACATTTCAGAATGTGGACATAATAGTACCTGGCTGTGTAATATCTTCCAAAAAGGCATCTACAAACATATTTCAATCTCTTCAATCCTTTCATTTTCATTTCAGTTTAATACAACCCTATACTGAAGCAATTCAGTGTCCAATCTCTCCATCATTAGCAGGCGTAAAATATTCTTTGTTCCTACATTGATGTCTTCATTTCAGAGTGTAGCTGTAGTGCATAACCATCCTGGCAGGTGGTGAAGAGAAGTAAGAGTGCTCTGTCAGCCTGAAGAGCTCTGACAAAGGTGCTGCAAAGTGATCTCCACTCACTGGTACACTAAATATCCTCTTGAGAGAAGGCTAACTAGCTATGAGCTCCAAAATGGAAATTTTTCCATTGTATGTGGGGAAAAATATTAAAAAAGTAATCCCAGCCTTTAAGTATAACCCACAGACATTAGATCACTGATGGGAAAAACTTTGCTGCAGATGTTGAAAAGACGTGATGGGGAAAAGCTGGCTGCTGTGACTAATGGCAAACGTGAATGAACAGATTAAGAATGTGCAGAGAGGATAAAACAATTGAGTGACAAGCAGAAGGGATTTCCAATGCAGTGAACAAACACCAGAAAAGTATTCAAGACAGACAGGGGAAAAGCAAGGCTAAAAGTCACTCTAGATGAAGATTGCTCTTATAGCCAACACGTCATAAGGAGAAATGAATCCTTTAATTGGAAAATGGAGAACACAGAAGGCTGTTCTCAACATTAAAAAACATCAAATCAACCAACTCCTGAATGAAGGAAATGGGTCAATATTCACTGATACCATAAAGGAAAAAACTTGCCATGAAGGAAGACGCATGTCCATGTTAAAGATGGAACACAGCCATCCTGCTGGCCAGCCCTCTTTTGAGGCCAAAGGCAGTAAATTCTGAGAGGTTTTAAGTTTTTAAGGAGAAGAAAAATATGCCCGGGTTGATCCATCCCTCTGTCCACTCCTTTACACGGAAAAGTAGATGTCCTGGCTGTTGGTGTCTCTCTTCCCTGCTCTCAAAACCCTTCCTGTGGTGTGGTTTGTTGCTTCTATTCTTGCCTGGGGAAACTCCTATTTATTCCAAAAACTCATCATCTTTCAATTATATAAAAGAAGTTGTTATTGACACTAACCACAGATGTATTCAAATGAGCCAAATCATTCATATTCCCACTTATTATGTCAAGCCAATACAGTTGTATAATTAGGTTAGAGAAGAAAGACTTGATGGAAGTAATCTATGTGACTTTTTACTAGGAAAACTAGGGGATTATGGTCCAAATGAAACTTCTGTATGGAAGGTGCAGAACTGAGTTGGAGAAGAAACATCCAGAAAGGAAGAATCAAAGGTTATATCATAAGATGAAAGATAAACCAGAGTTTTGATGAAAAAAGACCAGACACTTATAACATTTCTAAATATAAAAATAAAACAACACAAAATTAAATAAGTCTCTTTTCCTGGAAAATGTGAGATTCATAACAGTTTTTTAAAAATCTGGAGATGCTTAGAAAACCCATAATTGAGTAGAGATGGGAGATACTAGAGAGAAATCAAATATATAAATATCCTGTGAGGAATAATCATTAAGGACGAGTACATCAGAAAAAAATTTGGAGTTAAAGTAGTTCACAAACAAAACTAACAGTGTCTCAAACTAACAGTGTTGATACAAAAAGATGTCAGTATTAATGTGAAAATATTAACAGAAGCATTTTTATATAGCTATTATATAACACATATTATATTTATTATATTATACATGTTATTATGNACTGAAAGGTGGCAAAGTCTTTAAGGAAAACATAGATAAGCTGGATATAGTAATGAACTAGATAAGAATTATAGAAAGACTTAGAAAAGTGGATGTGTAAGAAAGCTTGAAGCAATTCTGCTGTGTATTCTTGAGAAAACAAACAAACAAAATAACTCAGGAGGGGAGTAAGATCAATCTTTTGACATGTGAAAGACTAGTACAAAAAGAAAAGATGATAAGCTAGTGCTTAGGGTAATGGAAACAAAACCCAAGCCTTTTCTAACTTAAATTTTCATTAGATAATGGATGATTTAAGGATGGTATAGCATTGGAATCCACTGTGTATGGAATTTGGTCTGTAAATGGTTAGACAGGTATATGTCTATCGTGTAGCTGTAGCTCATCTTTCTCCAGTGCAGGATCTCTGCCAATCTGGTATTTCTATTCATTCACAATGAATACAAAAGCACTCTCCACCTCTAAATAACTTTTGTCTCAGATCTACTTTGCCAACAGTGGTTAATAAAGGTATGTCTGCCTAGCACAGGGAGCAACCATGACTTAGCAACTATTTTTTGCAATACCCAATCTTATGCAAGACTTCATCAATTTCAGTCTCAGATGTGGTTGTCACCTAAGTAAAAGTATGAAAAGTATGATGCTTTCTTCTCCCCTCCCTGTCCCAGTTTCTGGCATTGAATGTGGCTGAACCTGCTTCCCATCAGAGAAGTCATAGGACTATTACATTCAGAGATCAGTTTGCACTGCCTCTTAAGACAACAGCTGCAAAGGCTGATGGCAGAAGCATGAGCTAATTCGTTCCTGTTTTACACTCAGCATACCCTACAGTAAAGCCACGGGATTGCATAGTAAAAATCATTTGCCTTTAAGACTGAAAGAGTAATCAAGTAGTTATGGTAAAAGCCTGGAATGCTGGGCTATTTAATCTGCATTCTTTGCCATGGATTATGCAGCATAGAGCAAGACATTTAGTCTTTGTAGTTTCTTAGTTGCAAAAAAACCCAGTGACTGTTTCCCCAAAAAACAGTTACTTTCCCATCTGTGTATTACTAAAATCCAAGACAGTAAATTTCACTTACTACAGTAATTTCTGAGAAGATAAAGACATTTCAAAAAGACTGGGATTTGGTCTTCTTTGTTTTTTTTCTGACAACTCTCATATCAATAATTATGAATCCTTTTTTTTTTTTTTTTTTTTAATCTCAACAACAATGTACTTGGATAAATACAACAGACATCCTTAAAAATCAGATAATTGCATGCATTCTTATGTCGTTCCAGCTATTGAGCAATCTTAGTTCCATAAATCATGGCACTGACCACATGAAGAGCTAAAAATGGTGTGAGAATTTGTTTCCGTCTCCTGCTTATATTGGTTTTAAAAAGTCACAAATCACAGTAATACGAACGACAGCAGAATGTTGGAAAAAATAGCAATCCAGGCTTCAATTTTATAGCAACATATCCTTTTCTAATTCTAAGTTTTTGCACTGGATTTTTGTTTTGGGATTTCTCCCCCCCTACACTGAACCCTGCATTAAAAAAACATGTTGTGCCCTGAATATGCTCATCTTGGAAAGGCTGTTTGGTATTGTTGTATTTGTATGTCAAAGGGAAGACTGAAGTCTCAACAATTGTTAACCTCTCCCATGGTGAATTAATAGAAGGTCAGAGACCCACATGTGGCTTGCAGCCTGGGGAATTTCTCTCAGTGTTCTGCCAAGGATGGGACTGCCTGAATGATTTCTCTCATAAGTTTTAAGCCATAAACTGCATCCTACTTGGCGTGCTGTGCCAAAACTGGACCCAAGGGTATCCAGAGTCTTTGCTGATGGGAAAAAATGAGTGCTTCCTATGGAAGCCACAGATGTTTTCCTGAGAGAGAGAGAGAGAGGGGGAGAGAGCACAGATGCCCTACTTTCCATTTCTGACTACCTGTTCTGGCAGCAGTTCCAAGAAAGGGGGAGGACAGAGGCAGGCATCCAGCTGCTTTCAATAAACCTTGACAGCACAGGTAGTCAATGCCTAAATACTAAAAGTGTTCAAACCCAATTTTTTTCTGGATTTCAAACTATGAAAACGTGCAAGTACGTACTAGTGCTCCTCATCTTCCCATTTTGAGCAGAAATTTAGTTATCAGGATAATTACCCTAGGCATGAAAGCAGAGAATTTTTAACTGTTGAAAAGATATCACTCAGAGAAGTGGACATCTGTATGAGCATAAATATATATAGACATAGACACTCAAGAGGATATATAAAATATGTATATCCTATGCATTTTCTAGAAAGATTTGTTTCTTCCATCAGACAGTAGGTTGATTGTCACAATATGGATTTGATTTTGCATTGTGGGGCCATAGCTATCCCCAGTGTAACTCTGAAATCAAAGAAAACACTTATGCATAGTTGTATTATAAATTTATTTTGACCCAGAATTCTATTTGCATCAGCTACCTCAGAAATTTCATTGAATTTAAATTACATTAGGATGAGGCTTATGATACTGTTTAGTAATTGTTCATACCTGATATTTTTTTGCCTACACATATTGTTGTCCAAAGATCCTTTCATAGATACACTTGATCAAAAGTCTATGTTTCTATTCTGGACAGGTTTACACAGTTGGTTTGAAACCTTTATACTGCCAGTGTTCAACATTTTTCTCCAGTTCTACCTTTTGAAGTATTATGTATTTCTTAAATGGGATTAATTAGTCCAGTGAAAACACAGCAAATGAATGTAAGTGGAAACTAAATAGCAGCTAGCTATAGCTGGTAAATAAACAGCAGAACAGCACATATATAAGTCTGCAAAACCCCTGGATTTAATGATTATTCATTGCTCAATTAATCAGCAGAAGTACTCTGAGTTAAGCTTACAGCTCACCAGTTTATTTGCTTATTTTAAGGACAGTTCTGTCTCGTGCATAGTTGCACCTGTTTGCTACCTCCAGCCAGTGCCTGCCCCTCCTGTTGCAGCCTTTTTTCCTAACAAATGGAAAAACATCTGTCTATCAACAAGGGAAGTAGGCAGATGAACAGTGATGTCTTTAAAATCTTTGGGAAAGTGCTTTGGAAAGAGTAGCTCTATAAAAGTGCTAATTTTCCCAACAGACAATCAGTTGGCATTCTCTCAACAAGACATCTGAATGATGCTCACTTCAAGACACATCAGGCTGCTTGAACAGCCTGACCACTCTTCCTCAAAGCAATCCCTCTCCACCCCATTGCTCATCAAGACCTTTCACTTATATTCAATCCCCCAAATTTGGGGGGGGTTTATGTCTTGATTGCTACCTAGGCACTAGACAGCTTTTTCTACATCAGCTCAAGGATCAAAATAAATTGCAATGTTCTTGCTCTAAAAGACAAGCTGCTCTCCTAGCCAGTACAGAGCAATAGCTTTGGCTTGACAGTTTCCACAAAGGTACTGTTGTTGAGTGTCTGAGTGCTCCTTCAAAGAGAGAAGCTTTAAAGCTGGTGAAGCCAAGTCCAACATGGAACTTAAAATATTTCTAAAGCATAAGGACAAGAAATTAGATCTTCTCTTGGTGGTGATCTCATAGCTTAGCCACGTAGGCTTCTGCTCCCTTCTTAGAGATAGAAACCACCAGTAAGATGGACCACGTATGAATCCTAGGAAAGAACAATAGGAAGAAATTGGTTTCACTTGACCAAGCCATGAGAAGTCAGCAAGCCTGAGCTTTCAAGAAAGCCAGGAATTCAGAAAAATAATTACTGTATCTAAGCCACACCTTGCCTAAAACTCTTCAAACAGGGAAAGGTGTTGTGGGAATTTTGCTGCCTCTATTATACACTAGAGTTTGATTCTACCATGTCTCACTCCTTTGCAACTCATGTATTGCACTTCCAAAAGCATTAGTGCCTGACCTTGCTGTTTCTTGTCCCATTATTTTTAAAAAAGAAATTAATACTCTAGCAGCTAAAAAGTGAACAATCCTCCCTTTTTTTCTCCAAACTAATCGACAGAGGTCTTTAAAAATGTCAGGTGTCTGCCCAAGATAAAGCGTCACTTTGCGACAATAATCAATCCCTAACTACTTATTTAAATGTAAGAATGAAACCATTTTCAGTTGTTCATTAAAGATCAAATACATTTTTCTGATGACTAATTATTCTAGGTAATAGTATGCTTATCTCTTATTTTAGTTTAATTATTTGAAATATTTTGCTGTGCTAGCTCTTTTACTTTTTTTCTACTCTTAAACTCATTCATAATGAATCCTTTCATATTTACTGAAATTATCCTCTTTGTTTACATCCTTCAGGCTCTCTCCAAATAGAAGCTTTTTGCAGTTACATATCAGCCATATCATTCTTTCAGCAGTACTATAAAAACACAGTTTTTTTCTATTTTGTCTAAGCCTGTACACTTAAATACTGAATCATACAGAAATATGGAAAACAACTGTGTTATCATTATAATCATTAGAGCAAGAGAATAAACAGAAACAGAATTACAGAAGTGTAGACACAGTTCTGACAAATTCATATCTATATATAAATGTGATATAAGAACTAATCTTACAATCCTTACTCACAAAATAATCTTACAGAAGTCTATAGGAGGACACACATCAAAAATTCAGCATTAAGCATGAAAACCTGAAAGAAATCCACCATTTTTTTTCAGCAATGAGAACAAATATTGCATCATAAAAAATTATGCCCAAATGAGTAAAATATCTCAGCAACAAGATAATCTTTTAGAATATAGACGCATCGGTAGTGATGACAGATAATAGAATCTGAGGAGAGCCTATTACAGACAACTTGGAATACGGCATTGAGTCTTATGATTGTCAAAGAGAATACTGTCAGATACCACAAGATTAAGGAATCTAAGGAATTTACTACTGATATCACGATGACACCATCAGAGAACAGCTCCTTTATTTTTGAACAAAGGAGAAGCTAATTAGTTTAAAAAGTTACTTAAAAGCACCTCCACCTGCCGCTAACCGGAGAAAAAGAAATGAATGAGCTACCTATAGATTCAAAAAAGCTTATTGCAGTCTACAGCAGATGCATTTAGGAATAGAGACAAAAGTGAAGAATGACCAAACAAGTCTGAACACAGATACTGTATTTTTGAATGGACAACCACCAGTTTTTCATTAAGTAAACCCACACAATTATCTAATTTAGATGCATAGGTTTGTTCTATCTATAACTAGTGGGACTCTCTTACAGGGCTGATTCTAAACCACAGATGAGGAACTGGATCAATTTGTTTTACTGTGCTCATCAGGCTATGAGCCATGCTAAAATACTGAGCAATTGGAGCAGGAGCAGTAACTCCTAAGTGTTCTCTTCATCCACACAGGGTGAATTGGACCTAGAATCTTCCAAAGACGGCAACAATGGTAAAGGCCACTTTCTGATTGTATTTGGTTTCCAAAACAAGGCCTTGAATGGGCTTCTTTGTAGTGGTGCTTTTTCAAGTTATGTTCTGATTTTGTATTCCAGTTTTTTGTAATTTTACAGTTTTATGTACCCCAGTTCTCCCTTTGGTTCATTCCTGTCTCCCCCATGTATTTTCCCGCCTTTGAGTTAGTTTACCCCATCAATCAAAGTTGTTTTTCCCTCAAACCCCCTTGTCAATCCCCTTGCCCCCTGCCCCTGGGGCCTGCCTGTCATTCTAGAGACTATCCTTAACTTCTGGAAAGTTCTGGGAAAGGCTCTAGGTGATTGGACAGAGCTCTAGGGAATCCCCTCCTTCCCTTTATGATTTGTGTACCCCCCTGTCTGTCATAACTGAGAGCCACACCCTGTTGTACCTAATTGGCCCCTTTCCAAACCCATCCCTTACCCCCTCCTCTGAATAAAGCCATGCTGACCGCGTGTTCCATACTCTCCGAGGCAAACATTTGGAGGTTGAGGATCTTACAATAAACTTCTGCGGTTGTCCCCTCTGAGAGTCCCCTCTCTTTCCTTCACCATCGCCGTGCTTCTCCCCGACGGGGGCAAAAAACCCACAAGGGAAGGTGAGGTCCTCCAGAAGACCAAACCTGACCTTCAGTGCCGCCTGTGCACCAGAGCTAGCCCAGGCTGGCAAAAGAAGGCGCACAGCGACACTTCTTGTTAAGTTGTTCTCCCACCCACATTTGTAACAAGAACATGTAATAATTGAAAGGTGAAAAATTTATTCTTCGTAGTTCTGTAATTTTGCCAGTGGTTTGTCAGTTTTATGAATTCCAAGTCTGTTGATTCCTATGTGAATTTATACTCAGTACTGAAATATAATTGTCTGGAAAATGTGAGATAGAAAGAAGTAGCATTTATTTATATATCTTTAATATAGCTGACCAATTTTAGAGTAAAAAGACATATGGAAAACCAATTAGACTCATATTAATGATTTTATCTCCATAAGCTCATATTCTCTTTATGAAGCACTCTACTGGAACATAATTTAAAAACCAAATCAAGTAAGAGTTCCATTCTGATCGTATAAATCCTTAACCAGGGAATTGTGCAAAATGTGTGGTTCATTAAAAATGAAATAAAATTTGTAGTATGACACATATATCTGGAATTAGGAAATAATGGTAAAGACATATCTATCATTCTGTCAAAATGCACTGAGATTCATGTGGGATTGATACAACTGAAGCCTATTACTGAAATGAAAGGAAGAACTTAGCAACCTAAAAGATCTAACTCTGGATTTGAGTATGCTTTCTTGGGTGTTTTAACATTAAAAAAGAAGCAGCTGAAAATTATTTATCTCCAGAAGAAGCTTTGCTATGTGTTGCGGTGTATAATCATGGATTTATAAATGGTTCATCCTTTCCTCTGACACCCCCTATCCCACCCCCTGGTGGTATCACCCTGTCTTGTCAATCACCCTGGTTGACTCAAAAGGTATCCTCTCCTATTTGGCAAGGTGTCCAGGTGCCACACTTCCCATTGTGGTGTAAAGTGCCCTTGACCCCTCCCCTCTACCTTCCCCATTGGATCCAGACCCCCCTGGTTCGGGTTTCACTCGAAGTGACATAAAGAGGTCCACAGCTCACTCTGATTCGTTCTGCCTTCCATCCCCATGGAATAAACATCTTCCTAAACCACAGCAGAATCCTCTCTTCATTTACCAAGCCTCAGACCACGTGGCGGCTAGAGATTGAACCCCCACGAACTTTCAAGTGGAGCAGGGCTGAGAAACTTCTGCTAGCCGGAGCAGAAAGCCCTCGGCTCTACAGCTATGTTTATGTAAGGTATGTATAGATTTACAAAAATAATTCCATTCAATACATTTCATCCCTTCTGCTATACAAAAATCTCAGGCAATAGATTTGCTAATCAAAATTAATTGGCTATATCTGTATGGATTCTGCTTTTCCTGCAGATCACGTCTCATTAAAAGTACTTGATGTGCCTGCATCATACTATTAACTCAATTTTACAGTTGTAAAACACATATCTAACCTTGTATGAAGACATCCTATTATATTCCAGACATCTACCCTGTAAAAACCTGACAACTTGACAACTTTTGGGAAGGCAGTACCTGAGAAGCATCCAAGAACAGCCTCTCCTCTCTTGAGTCCAGGTGAACTCATCTGATTCATCAAGTCTAATACAATACTTTTTATATACTGACAACTAGGCAAAACTGCATACAGGTTTAACAGTACCCAACCATGCTGATTCTCCAGCTGATATAATCAGATGGAAATTTACAGCTTTGTTGACTGGGAACATTCTCTGCCATAACTATTGAATTCTCTTGGAAAAACTGGCTGCTCATGACTTAGAGAGACAAACTCTTTTTTGGTAAAAACACCTGTCTGAATCACTAGGAAAAAAAAAAAAGTTAGTGGAATATGGAGTTATATCCAGTTGGTAGACAGTCACAAGTGGGGCCCCTCAGGGATCATTTTTAGGGTCAATTTCACTCCTTATCTTTATCTGGGTGAAGGGATCAAGTCTACCCACTGTCACTTTGCAGATGATACCTAGATCAAAGGCAATGTTTGATCTCTTTGAAGGCAGGAAGACTCTGCAGAAAGATCTGGACATGCTTGATTGATGGGATGAGACCAACTGTATGAGGTGAATCTCCAAGAAAGCCAAGTGCCAGATCTTGCACCTGAGTCACAACAACTCCAGAAAATGCTACAGGTTGAGGGCAGAATGCCTGGAAAGCTGCACAGTGGAAAAGGATCTGGGAGTGTTGCTCAACAGCTGGCTGAACATGAGCCAACAGTGTGTCCAGGTAGCCAAGAAGGCCAATCGCATCCTGGTATGTATCAGCAACAGTGTGGCCAGCAGGATCAGGGCAGGGATTGTTCCTCTATACTCAGAACCGGTGAGGCCTCACCTTGAATCCTATGTCCAGTTTTGGGCTCCTCTCTACATAAAAGACATTGAGGAGTTGGAGGGGGTCTAGAGAAGGGCAAGAGAGCTGGTGAAGGGTCTGGAGCCCAAGTCCTAAGAGGAGCAGCTGAGGGAGTTGGTGTTGTTTTGGTTTGGAGGAAGAAGAGGCTCAGGGGAGATCTCATCGCTCTCTGCATGCGAAAGGAGAATGCAGTAAGGCAAGGGATCAGTCTCTTCTCCCAAGAAAGAAGTAGTAAGACAAGAGGAAATGGCCTCAAGTTGTGCCAGAGGAGGTTTAGATTGGATATTTGGAAAAATGTCTTCACCAAAAGGAACAGCCTGCCCAGGAGGGCAGAGGAGTCACCATCCATGGAGGTATTTAAAAATAAGTGGATGTGATGCTTACAGGTGGGGTTTAATGTTGGACTTAGCAGTGCAGCATTAACAGTTGGCCTCCATGACTCTGGACATTTTTTCCAACCTAACTGATTCTATGATTTTAGGGACTGAGACTAAATTCCCATTTCTCAAGAAATAGAAAGCTGGCAAACCACTCTACCAGTGCTCCATCAAATATAGCTATGAATTCAAGGAATGTTAGATTGCCATACAGATGATGGCAGATTGCAGAAAGAGAAGATCTGCAATCTGCCATCACCAGGGCAAATATATGGTGGAAGAAGCACCATTCAGAAAGAATCAACTCTTGTCTCATAGATGAAGAGCAGCACAAGGAAGCTGATTTACTCATAGTGAGCCAGTAATATGTTTTTAAAGAGATAACAAAAAACTAACAGGTCAGATGCATCTGCATGTTGGTACAAACCCCCTGCTAAGCTCATCAAAATTTAAAAGATAGGCTCTTGGAACACACGACAAATAAACATATAAAGCCCACTTGCCTCTTCCCCAGAACAGCAGTAGAATTCTCATAACTTCATTTTTGCTGCTCTCCTAAGGAAAATGCTCCTCAAACACTGATGGTTATGAATCCCTTCATAGTTCTCTCTTTTTAATTTTTTCTTTTCATTGTTACACTTGACATCTTGGTCTTGCACCAAAAATTGCTCCATCAACAGCCTTAAAATAAACAATAACCCCCTGCTGGTTTTAGTTCTTCCCTCTTCAATCACTTTACCTTGTCACTCAATCTCTGCTGGTACTTGTGTACTAATGCTTGGTCGGGCACTCCACCTGTTGCAGGAACTACATGCATGTACTTATCCTGTATGAGACTCTTACCCCTCAAATACCCAGTTCCTGTCTTGGACAGCTCACATGGGATGAAACCTATGAATATGTGGATAGTGGCAACACACTAGAATGAATTAAAAGATTAGAAAAAAGGGCAAAGAGGGCAAAAATATTAGAAAGAATTTTAGCCAATGAAAACAGTATTAAGAATTTATATACTCATATCATTTATCTGCTTTACAGTGATATGTTGTCTTTAAATAGAGAAAAAAGAGATACCTTTACTTTATATTGATATGCCATTGAAAGCCTGGCAGAAAACTGGGACTAAATCTCAGATTGTGTCGAAAGATCAAGAACTAAACCAAACCAAAATAAAATCCTGGACAGAGAATGAATTAAAAATGAGGAGCTTGCAGGTAGGGTGTTATTTTCTCTAACCAGGGCATTAAAGAACAAATATGAGTATTACAAGTCCCCTGTATGAGAAGAGAACATGATGGATCAGTTTGGAACTTAGATTGTTATCCCTCTCAGTTATTGCAGTGATGAGAACTTTATATACACACACCCCCCACCCCCCCCAGAAATCCATTACCTATATCAAATCCAAAATAAGGAACACAAATGTACAGGAGTTACATGAGATAAGGTTATTAGAAACATGACTGGAAGAACTTTTTGAAACAAGTTTGGTTCCTACAAGGCACCCAAATATAACAAAACACACTAATATTTTGTCCAGAAAAGCCTACAAAACACAACAGAAGCTAAAATATTTCCTCAAGTGCTATGCTAAGCTATAATCTGTAATAAAATCACAAAATCCACAACACCTATATACAACAGAAAGATCAGGGAAGCCATGGTGACACTCAAAGAAGTACACATACAATGGGATTACAGTTCCTAAAATTCATGGGTGTATAAACCAGCTTTTCTCTTTATGTTCTTGCTGAAATCTAATAACATACTTCTAAATAGAAATATATTTGCCATATCAGAGTTTCTGAAGTAACTAATGAAGCCTAGAGTACGCCTTGGAATTTTCTAGAAGGAGTATGTTCTAAATTACACAGCATTCTAGTTGACTATTTTCTTTTTTCTATTTGCATAAATTAATTACCCCTCGGAGCATTTGTGTGGTTTCTGTAAATAATTGTGTGGCCTGGTAATCTGTCTCAAAAGATTTATTGTGCATACTTGTTCATGGAATGCTTAGCTGAAGCAGCACTCATATTAACGAATGAAAAAAAGGAAAAAGGAAAAAAAAAAGAAGGAAAAAAAGGAAACAAAATATATGTGTCAATAACATTTCCTTTAAAGGTTTTCTGCATAGACAGAATAACAGTGTGGAATGGAACTACAAAGAAAAGTGAAATACAAACCAACTAATTGACATAAGCAAGTACAATATATCAAGAAAAATGAAATGCATGTAGTAAACTTCAGCTATAAATCCTAAATTTTGTAACCTAGCAGAAAAAAAACCCCAATGTATCTCCAAATCAGAAAAGTGGTGTGGAGGTTTATCAATATTAACCATCTGAGTGACCAATTCAAACTGACCACTCAGGTACTTGTTCCTTTCATGCAAGAACTCACTCATGCAGTTCAAACAGATAGTGGACCAGGTTGAAAAATTATTCTTTAAGAAATCAGATATGTGTTCATAAAACTCCTGAAGATGCTTTCTTTCTGAGAAAATCAGTGCATCTGGCAAATAAGTCTCATTGAGATGATTAAGCCTCTTTAATGTAATTTTCTCTGACTAAGCAATCTTACCAGGTTGGTATGCTAAGGAGTGGACATAGAGACATGTTGCAAAAGTTAATCACTTTTGCACATAATCACAGTAATTTAAGTAATCAATTCCTGTACGTTGGCACCAGGAGCTTGTTTTCATTTTTGTCTGCTGTTGCAACATCTCTGTAACAAGTATAGAGAAAAATCTTATTCAAAGCTTTCATGTAATTTAGGGTTGATTTTTTGTTTTCTTACTAAGACTGTGGTTTTGCCTTTCTTGCAAGTCAAAGATTATGAATTTGGACATGAAACATCACCAGTTAGACCTTTTTGATAAATAAATAATTTGCAATATATACACACACTGAAATTTATTGTCTGAAAACCTCAAGTTTTAAACATATTAGCTGTCTTTTATTTCCTGATGGGTAATGTTTTTAAATCACCTAGAAGTTCTATCTCCATCTGTTATAACTATAAGCGTATTTTTAACTTTGTCAAATTGGTATAAATAACATGAAATCATAAAAAGTAATATTTTCTATTCCTTCCTCAAAGAGTAAGTGGCTACCAATATGCATGACTCCAGGGAACAAAGCACTAATAGTAAAAATCAAAGTGACTAATTTTAGTGTCTTTAAATGTTGTGTGGTGATTTTTTTTTAACATTTATATCTGAATCTTCTGATCTTAGTAACTAACAATAGATCAAATAGACCAAATTTATCTCTTTTGTTTAGTGCCCAGTTATTATTCATGTGAAATTATCAGTCCCGTCCAAATGACTAATAATTTCTGTTAAACACAAATAAAATGACCACTTTGGTAATCTAAACTTTAGATCTCAGTTCAGCATTTCCAAGCTATCCTTCTGACCTCTTAGTTTGTCTGCATTGCCACCTGGAGGGCCTCTCAGCAAAGTCAGGTTGAATTCCTCGGGTGAGATTCAGTGTTAAGACTCCAGGACTCAAAGCAGCCTCTGGTGCCGCAGGAGGATTCCCCACCGCGGCTTCCACTGCTCCCCATGAGAGGCAGCCCTGGAAAGTGCCGAGATAGCCTGGAAAATGTCTAGAAGCCTAATCAGGTGTTTGGTAATCAAAGCAAATAGGAGACAGACTTCCCTAACTTCCCCTTCCCTCCACACTGTCTTTTACATTAGTGCACATACTAATGATTAGATTAGCTGTCTTAATTGTGAAAGTCTGACACTGGCTCAGTTAGAAACCACCTATGAGAAGCTAAAGAAATGAGACTACAGCTCCTTGAAAGCCAAAAGCAAAATGAAGAATTTAAATTCTCCAGTTCAGTTGCACTACCTAAAATTGTGGCAAATAATTAGGAAGAAGAAAAAAAAAAAGTCAAGAACTTGGACAATTTTTAAAAAAGACAAACCAAAAAACCCCTACTGATTACATATAGAGCAAATGGTACCCACAAGACATCATATTTGGGAAGGAAAATAAGATTATGCTACTTTGAATGACTGTAAAGACAAGTTCTTTACAACAACCAAAGATAGAAAACTGGTTTTAAAATAATGCAAACACAGTATTTTTGCAGAAAGTAAGAATAATATTTGATAGCAAGGAAAAAACCTGTTTTCTCCAAAATTACATATTTGCAAGAGCAAAACTTTTCAGGAAAAAAAAAATTAACCTTTTCCATATGTCCCCTGAAGAAACAATATTCCAGGCTAATTTTGGGTTGCAAGTCTAGCTGGTCAAACAGATACATGCCAATCTGAGCAGATCAGAATCTTCCCACAGATCCAGGTCATGGTGTACTCATGAAAGGAGCAGATGCTACCTGACACACAGAGACGACATTGCTGCACCTGCAAAGAAAGGCTGGTTCTGCAGAAGTGGGATCAGCATGACTGCAGAAGATAACTACAGCTAGTGGTTGGATTACTACTTCAAATGCAAGGAACTACTTCAAATGCAAGGAACTGCAATGAAACGAAAACTGCAAACCTTACACTATACACAATGGGTGAGTGCGAACCAGATAAAACAAGGAGGAAAATCTTGAAAGTCAGAACAATAGGTTTTGGCAGAACACACCCTCTGTTATGGGCATGAAAATAATATCCTAGATACAGCTGTGTGTCTCACAAGAATAGTCTAAGGAGATAGAAATGGAAGTGGAAACAGAAAAAGAGAGAAACAAAAAAAGTCATTTTAATAAAAATAAAGCTGAACTTTCAGGAACTAGAGAAATCACATGGAATTACTGACAGAGCATTATTACAGAAGTTACTTCTGCATGAGGGCAGTGTTTTGGTTGCCTTTCACAGCATCTGGGCATGAAAAACCTTCCTGTAGCCAGGTTCAAAACTTCTGCTGCTCTTATTCAGAGTGGAAGACCTCAGTTCCTGATCTTACCTCTTTTCTAAAGCTATCTAGGGATGGATACTATTACTGAGTTGCATCTTAGTGCCTGGATTGGAGATCTCTTGCAGTAACTGAGTGAAAGCATTGGTTAGAAGAAACTGCTGCTAAGCTCCTTGTGTTTCTACTGTGTTTAAGGAAGAGAGAATTAATTTGGATGTAAATATTTGTATCAAATAGAAATGCTAGCGTAAGCATATTATTTCATTATCCCAAAGACTCACATTGATGGATGTGAATTAAATCCTTATAAAATATTCTGTAGACTTAAAGGCCTATGACTAGAATATAAAACACAAAGGATGAAAAATAAGAAAACCTCCATGCTCTGACAGAAAATCAGATGTGGGCAGGGTAGACACAGCACACAATAAAGCATACAGTCTCCAAAACAGTAAGAACTTACTTTAGCATGCTTTAGCATGCCAAAACTACTAATCTGGTTTAGTATTATGCTGGATACTGCTTATATTTATTTCTTCTACAGATTTCTACACAGGAAATTAAAGTCTGTACTTACTGTATGGCTGTTACTTAACTGTAACTGTTAGGCTTCAGTCAAAGTCTCTTTCTTTAGCAAAAGCGTGCTAAAATATAACAAATCAATAAGCTGCTTGAAACATGTCATGAAGGATTGATCTGGAAGCCAAAGATTGCTTCCTACTGATGGGAAAAGCCTTTCTATAAATTAAGTGTTTCTTTTAAATAAATGCCAAATCTATGGAAAAAGGAAATTCTTTTAAAAAAACTACAGTAATATTATGCAGTGTATATAATGGAACAGAGAAGTAGTGAAGGGACAATCCCTCAGACCAACTTATGTGCTAGTGATAAAAAGAAAACAATATGGGGAAGATCAGAAAAGAAAAAGAGTAGAGCCAGGAAAAGGAAAAGCAGAGATTTAAGAAGAGAGGCTACAGGAGATAGTGTTTGATCAACATCATATATAAACAAAAAAAGGAAAAAAAAAGGAGGAAAATTAAGGGAAGAAAAAAAATGAATAATAATAGAAAAGAAAAATCAAAAAAGGAAGGGAAAAAGTATGAAAAATATTAGCAATTACTCATTCTAAAGGTGTGCAACAAAAGGGAAAAAAAATCTCCAGGTACTCCCATCAAGGGTCACCTATGCCTTTCCTTTGCAACCTCTGCGGGCAAAAAGACTTGCTGGTATTTCATGAAGTCCAGGTGTATGGAGTGGCTACACTGTCACCCAGTGGCAGACTCTGCCATCATTAGTGCTGCTCTGCTGAAGAGGACAAGGGTCATCACAACACCCTCTAACCTGGGTATTTCTGCCAGAGCACCAAACCGTTTGGCTGCCATTTCATAAAGCAAAATTCATTTGACAGAAAAAGGGTTAAATTTAATACAGCTGGACAGCTAAGCAGCTGCTTTCATGATTTAAATAAAAATAAGCTGAAATCCTTGCTGTCAGCTCAATGATATATGACTTGTAATGGGATGTTTCCAACCTTTTCTTCCATATGGTCGCCTACGTTAGGTAATACACACAGCCTGCAGTGCAACCAGCTTCTCAGAGAACATCTGGGTCCCATTCCTGCTCTGTTAGATTCAGTGTTGCCTCCCACAAACACAGATGATTCACACAGGACAACATCCCTTTGGTTAAGGATCAAATTAGGACATTTCATTGATAATTTTATCATGCATCTCAACTGGAGTTATGGGAAAATGGAACTAATTCAAACAAGAATTTCTCCACACATATTTCCACCCTCCTATCTGCAGTTGATAAAGTTAAGATTTCAGAAACAGATTTTAATGACCGAAAAAGAAGAAAAAACTAGCCTGTCTCCTGGGAGGAATGCATTTCCGCTTGATTTCATCTTCTCTCTCGCCCAGTTTTAGAGTATTTCCCCCTTTAAAAATGTGTTTGCTGACAGGAAAATCATAACATTATACTTATTTCTAGAAGCTGAAATCAAAGCCAATTATTTCTTCTATTGATAAGAGATTAGGATCTGCTTCAAATAAATTTTTTCATGTTTAAAAAACATAATGGAATAAAGAGGAAATGGACAATCTGCCCTGGAACTCATGTGGTGAGTGACACAGGCTGGCTGCTTGGGGTTCTTCTAAGGAAGGATGAAGTTAGCAAATATCAGCCAGTCATTTCTTCACCACAGATCCCCCAAATATTAATTCACTAGGCCTTTGCTGTTCCATTACTTCAGTTTTTGTGGTCATGCTTTTGAACAAGAAAGACTGACAATGTCAGAATTTATGCAGCAATTCACTGATTTGCAGTTGGTTGTCCATAGCAATTGGTGATTTTGTGTGAATGTCTTTCAATCATCTTTTCCAGCACACTTTAAAATCACCACAAGTTGTTTGGTGTGATGCACTACCCCATTGGTACTAAAACAACAACTGATCTTTAGCACTTTCTATCTATTCAGTTTTTCAAAATTCTGGTTTTTTCCTCCTTCACAATTTTAGTGAATGACAGAAAGTGGATTAGGGATAGAATCTAATCAGATAACCATTATTAAATAAGAAGACACTAGCTTGCAAATGCATCTCTAGTATAATTTGATATAAAAGCTTAACTCCATTAATTCAGATAAGTCAAAACAATTATAAGGATACCAAATGAATACCATTAAAAACCATCAGAATGACTCTGTGCTTTTGTTAGCACATATATACTTTGCTACGTGCAAGCATAAAATTTAAAATGCTGAAAAAGGGATCAGGTGCTTCTCCAGTCTATATCCCAAGTATAAAATAAGATAAAACATAAACCAACAATAGTCTCCCAGGGACAGATGCATGCAAACACACTCCTAAACTATTTTTCCAAGATTCATGCTGCGTAGTGCTGGGCCACCACCATGTACATAAAGACAATCTGCTCATAACACAGATACACTGGGTCATGATCCTGCCCCTAAGTAGACAGAGATAGGCTACTCTAGGGCAGAATGAATCTGGCTTTCAAGGTGTTCTAAATCATGCCAGGCTTGTCAGTGCGGGTCCCAGGGCAGACCAGAGTCAGCGCTATCAAAGACTTACAGCTGCCCTACTTCCAGCTGCCCGTTCTGTGATGGGCTCACATCACCTCCAGCACACATTCTCACCCAGTGTGTTACCAGGATTTACTGAAAGAAAAAAAAAATCAAGGGTCACCTTTGATGAGAAATTCTGTCAATAGTTTTGTGCAAAGATCTGATGGTGCTTTTGTTTTACTGACACTTAGAAATTGCTGAAAAGCTAAAATTGTAATTAGCTCTGCTATAAAATCTAACGCAATAGCATGTTCTGGAATGATTGAAAAAGTACATAAAAGGACAGACATAAGGCTAGCTAGAAATAAGCTGGGTTTACTACTAACTTCAATAATTTTTTCTCCCATTGAATGAGGATTTTTCTGTCAATTGAAACAGTGTTCTGTTGACTTGCTGGGCAACAAACTCAAATTTAACAGCTTGTACTCAGCAGGTCAACAAACTGATATCAAAAATAATTGACAGCTGAGCTGGGGATTGTTCTGCCTGAAGAAGAGAAGTCTCTGGGAAGACTTCCAGTACCTAAAAGGGGGCCTACAAGAAAGCTGGAGAGGCCACAAAGCTTTTACAATGCCATATAGTGATTGGACAAGGGGTAATGGCTTTAAACTGAAAGAGAGTAGGTTTAGATTGAATGTAAGGAAGAAATTCTTCACCATGAGAGTGGTGAGGCACTGGAACAATTTTCAATCAAGGGTTTCACCAAGAAGGGGTGGATGCCCCATCCCTGGCAGTGTTCAAGACCAGGTTGGATGAGGCTCTGAGTAATCCAATCTAGTGGAAGGTATCCCCGCCCATGGCAGGGGGGTTGGAACTAGAGGATCTCTAGAGTCCTTTCCAACCTAAACATTTCTACGATTCTCTGATATATATTAGACTATTTAAGTCAAACAGGAATGACAGGAATGCTCTTCAGAACTAAGTTGAAGTGCAACAGAATTTTCCAGGTTATATAGACTGCTGTAAATAGCAGATTTCATGGAAATCTTTAATTTTTCAGTTTTGCAGAAAGGTATTTCGTGTTTCCTCTAACAGGTCATTCACTACTGAAATCAAAATGCAATTTAAATCACACTTCCTCTATGTGATATTATTTTTTACTCTTTTTGGATGTATTTCTCTTCTTAATAAAATGCAACACAGTAGAAAAAGATAAAAAAAGAATACAAAGCTTAATTTGAGCATTCATTATCAAATTTTAGTGCTGATCTAACATCAAAATATGAATCATCTACACCAGAAGTGATTTATGTGGAATGCTACAATGCACAGAGGAATTCTGCTCAGTGAATGTTTCCTTCTGTGCACTAAATAACTAAACTTCTGTGCACTTTATCTGCAGACTGAAAGTGGAAACAGAGAGAAGAGTGATCATACCACTAGTAGTGGAAAGACCAAGAAAGAAAGCAATCAAACCAGTGCATGTGATAATATCCTTGGATAAGGCACATATGCTCATTTCTTTGCTGCTGATGCTTAGAACTAAAAATGCTAAAAATACTATAAAATTCCACAGAAAGGAAATGGTTGAACTGAGGCAAAGAGATTTTGGTTGAGAAGAAAATGAGATCACAGAAATAGTACATCTTCCTTATTTGTTTGTTTTTTTCTTTTCTTTCTTACTTATAATTAGATTTGAGAGACCTTAAAAAGGTGTAGAGGACAAAGACAATACATGAAGACAAAGTATGCAAAATACCAGCTACCTGCTGAATACTGGAGAAGCTACACTAAAACAACAATATATTTGTTGCCAAATTCTCAGCTTCCTTAAACCTGTCATAATAACTGAAGGGCTTAATGGTTAGCCTCTTTCAAGTTCATCTCACTTGTACTTTATGAATCTGAGTAAAATAATACAACCCTAATGTTTCAATAAGTTCTGAATTCAGAGTTTGATACCTACAGATATGGGTATTGCATTTTTGCTGCCAAAGATAAAACCATAAAATGATTAGAGACTGCATTCAGCTCTAAATAGGAAAAAAATAATGCTATCATCAAATTTCACATAAGTCTCTATAACATGTTAAAATGGGGTTAATTCTAAGCAGGTGATATACTTAGGTTTTTGTTTTCCTTTCTCATGACTGCTTCATTCCCCTGTTTCATTTTGTCCTCCCCCACACATCTTTTTGATGGTGTTATTCTTAAGAATCAGCCATGACAGAAGTGCAGAAAACAAAACACGGAATGAGACACACAAATAACGAAAGCAGAATGACAAATTTGTCTAAGAAGGCTTTCCAGTAGAAAGTCAAGCAAATAGAATTGTGTGTGGACCACAACAGCATGCATTCAAGGAATTGAATGTGTATGAAACAAGAAGTATATCAAGGTGATCTATTTTCTTTCCACATAGCAGGGTGTCCAACACATCACATATACAGAACTTTCCTTAAAATTTCTAAGAGTTTTTAGCTAAGAATTATCAATACTATAACTATGACCTAGCTTGAGTTAAGAAATACTCTCATGCAGCAGAAAGGTTTTCCATGAAGAAAAATATGTATTTGAAGGATCTTTGAAAGACCATTTAACTCAAAGAGGAATGATAGGCATGCCTTTCTCAAAAATACACATACATCTGCAATTCTTTAAGATTCTTTAAGCTAGATGCACATAAGCATTCAGAAAACTGTAAGCAGATGACAGATTTAGAGTGTAGGAGAGTACCAGAAGGGCCAGCAAACCAGAGAAAATTCCATTTCTCTCTTGTGAAAAATAATATATTCCGATGGGTGAAATCCCGAGCTGACTCATGTCTGTACTCCTATCCTCTCCTTAATGAGACAGCTCAATGAGGTAACACAGGAAGCTGCAGCTCCTGAACAATATTCCCAATATCGTGTTATTGTGTAGTGAGGTAACCAATTAAAGTGAAAAAATGTAAAGAAATTCTTTTAGTAAAATGAGTTCCAGCAATTTTTCTTCATCTGCTTAACAGACACTGGTGCAAGAGATTTCAGCAGGAAGAGTTACCTAATTTAAAACATTCAATTCCTGCCTAAACTGATTATCAGGATATTCCCAGGTCATATCCCCTCATTTCTATTTCTTGAGACAAAAATAAATTTTTGTGATTTTTTTTTTTTTTAGGACAAAGAGGTACTTAAGTATGATTTTTATTGTCCCTAACGAAGTTCTCAGACTGAATATATGTATTTTTCACCACTTAAGAATTTCAGAAAGAACCACAATTTACTAATAATCCTTCTTCCCATCCAGTCCTGAAAAATGATTCCTGAAATATCCAGGGCCACAGCAATATCATTCTGCTGTACACTGCTCTCACAGTTGTATGTGCAGTCAGTTAAAAGACATTATAGTTCAAGACATGTTGGTCATATTCCCTTCACTAAGGGAAAAGTTTCAGCAGTGTGGAGGTTTTGAAGATGGCCTTGAGTCGTTTATCATCAGCCTGTGATTCAAGGAAATGTTCACTTATGTTTGCTTTTGCTGGTGAAACACAAAAGGTTTGAAAGTCCTCTGAAAAATCAGGCTAAAGTTCAGTAATCTGTTCCATTAATTCCATCATGAAAGCCTAATTATAGAATGGGATATTGAATTTAATCATCTTCCTTTTCTCTCTACATAGGTATTTTCTTCCAGGACTCATTCAGCACATACTATCATAAGCAAGACTTAGAATATTTGAATGATTTTTTTTCCTTATCAGGCTTAGCAATAATCACAATTCTTACTTTAAAGACAATAATAGCAACAAAAATTATCACAGAATAACATTGAATACTAAGAGTAAAACTATGTACCCAGAATTCAAGTTAATGATACATGGAAAGAAAATGTGCCCTGAAGCCCAGGAGTTCATAACATTGCTGGGTGGGGGACTAGGATGGTTACAGGAGGGAACAAAGCCTGGAACGTGGGAGATAATGCATGTCCAGGGACCTGCAAGCTTTCTCGATTGTGGATAAAGGCTTCAACAGAAGGTCAAAAAGAAACAGTTGGCAAATAGGTGTGGAAGAGCATTCTTGAAGAAGACTTATGTCAGAGATCTGGGTTTGAACTAAGGCTAGCTTGGGGAATTTTGCTAATCAAGTTAGAAGTACAGTACTGCCAAGAATATGATGCTTCAGTGATAAAAAGTGAACTTTAAGAATACATAAAGTCATGAGACTCTCTGATGTCTGAGAGAACTTTAAAAACTGTAAGCAAAACAACTTAAAAAGCTTATTTTGACTTTTCAGGTAGCCGAGATCTAAACTTTGAAGGCAAACTCCTGAAGATGAATGCACCTTCAGACACTCTGCCTGAGACGTGCAGGCTCCATGAAGTATGCACAGAGTTTTAAAACTACCAAAAAACCCAGTCTGTAAATACAGGCAAAAGGAGGAGTGATCCACCCAAGATACTTAATAGGAGGCCTGTCTCTCAAAGATGTAGGAGTGAAGGAAATTCTCTCTTACCCTTCAATACTTGCACCTCTTCTTTGGATCTGAGTGCCTGGAAATGTTATTAATTTTAAAGTAAAAACTGGAGGAGAGTCTTGCACCTTCTGTATGTTCAGGATGACCATTGAACCAGAGAGATGAATTGAACCAGAGAGACAGCTTTGTGGCTTGATCACTAAGTTTAGCCCTCACAACTGAGTTCAATTTCTTCATAGAATGTTGAAAATGTTCATACAAAATTGAGAGCATCAACCAAAAGGTACGTTGGCCCTCTCCTTACCACTGGAGGCCAATATTTTAAAAGCATGGGCAAAATCAAACAGCAGAAAAGCATGGTGAACTTGGATCTTCCTTTGAAGTCCCATACAGATTTGAGAAGGGCAAAGCTGCTACCTTTTTGCTATGTTTCATGGGTTAAACCAGTGACACAAGTAGTAGATGGGCTCACTTCACTGGTACACCTAAGAAATGGGCACAGTTGATGCTGACCAGATTAGGAGAGCTGTATTATGATGATCCCTGATGCAGCATTTAGGTAACTGTGCTCTGAACCTTGCCAAATTAGTACAGCCCAGCAGAATAAGTGAGAAATAAAATGTCTGAGACTCTGTGTGCAGCCTGACCAGCCAAGTTGCATCTGAACTTGTCTGGTCTGTAGTTTGATGCTGAAATGCTGGTGGCTTAGGCCATCTCCCCAGCTGGCCTTCTCAGAGCTTTAGGGACAAATTTTTCTGCAGCAACAAGTGCAGTGAAGGGCAGAGGGAAAAAAGGAGAATTATGATATGATAAAGAAATTGGATGTAGTTACATGAAAGGTAGCCAAGCAGGTATCTATCCCTATTGAACTTTGAAATTATTACTAGTAATAGTTTGCATGTGAATGAATTTGAACACCCTTAGACATCTGATAAAAGTATCATGTGGAAAGGTAGTACATTAAGTGATCTTCCTTTAAGTGCAAATCAGTCAATTAGAAAGCAATATTGCTGATAAGGATTACTCCACCATTGCAAACTTACCATATATATATATATATATGCTCCTCTGGATACAAGCTACACTGATTTATTTCAAACACGCTTAAGTGAAAATTGTCCAGGAAACAAACTCAGCAAAATGCATGATTAAGCACAAGAACAGAGTGAAAATAAATTTCAAGAAATTAATGAATGAACTTTTAATGAAAAGAAAATATTTAAATCAACTTTGATTTTGCATATGAATCAAAAGCTGTATGTTTTAACAAGTCTAACTGGATGAAGGGTAGCTATTAAGTTTTAAATGCTATTAATTGCCCTTGGGTAATTATGAGGTAGGTAGCCTATCTTATTTTTAAATGCAAAATGTATGGTAGAATGGTGTAGTTTGCATTCAATACAGTAATATTAAAAATAATATAAACTGTATGACTGCAGCATGGTGGAATTTGGCTCAGAATTTACAAGAGAAACTCTTTCCATAAGACACAGTAAAGAATATCATATTTAAATAAGTTTAAGATGTTTTCAGTCTATTCTGTTTTACTCAAGACGATGTTTTCTTCTCTAAAACAGCATAAAAAGAATTATATTTAAATAAGTTTAAGATGTTATCCAGTCCATTCTTTTTTTCCTTAAAAAATATAATTCATCTATCAATGAAGACAATTAAATTGTTTCTCAAAGTTCCTTTCCACAAGTATAATGAAAATATCATTCCTATATAACCTATCAAAAGAAAGGAAAACCCCCCATATTTTAACATGACAGACAGACAAAATTGCTTTTAAAAATAAAATTAAAAGGAGGAAACTATATGACATCCTCACAGATTTTGCTGACCATCAATAAATGTCAAATGAAACACAGTTTTTAAATCAGTCATTTTGAGATGTACAGCAGAATGACTCAGCAGAGTAACACCTTTACTATTTAAAAAAAGAGAAAGAACACCTGCCTTTAGCACCCTCCTCCACTCTCCTGCCCATACAATATTTTTCTATAGCTTCTTTTCTTAATATATGACCATGATTTGAGAAAGCAGTGTATTTTGTTACTCTGCCTAGCGTGAAAATGTAATTATCATTCCCTGTTTCATTGCAAAATTTAAAAAAGCACACATACACAAAAAAAGACAAAAAAAAAAAAAAAGGAAGGAAAAAAAAGAAAAAAAAAAGACAACCCCGAAACAAACACAAAAGTCATTAGGCTAAATAAGATCAAGATGAAAATTTCTGACATACAGGATGTTCTTTCTGTTTTGTCAGTCATCCTAAGGGTGATCACTACAGTTCACATACTTTAAGGTAATATCATGATACATTTAGACTACAGCAATAAAACATTCTTTTAGAGCACAGAGGTGCTTCTAAGGAGAGAGAGAAAAAAAAAAAAAAAAGAAAAGGGGAAGATTTCTAAAGTTCCCTGGTTATGTCTGGTTCCACTGAAAGCAGAATATTTGAACCTGCAGAGAACCCAGTCATACATCATAGCTGCTAGCCCCAGCCACATGCACTCAACAGGACACTGATATCATCTCCACCTTATTCACCACCATCTATTTTTTAAACACTTTTTTTTAAAACACATCTATTTTTATTTTTGTATATCCACAAAGCATCCCTAATCATCTAATGTGCACAATGATTTTGTCCTTTATTCTCTGTCTGCTTGCACAGTACATTTGTTATGTAGCACTTTTGTCTTCTGATGCACAACATAATTTGAGATAACCCAAACCTGCAAAAGCTCCCAAGATTTTTTTTACATTTAGCATAAAGAGGATTTATAATATTTCTTTCTCCTCAAACCTCTGAATTGGAAGTAAAGTTGTTCCCACAGGAAAAGATACTTTGGCACACCTTCTCCTAAAGTTCAGAAAAGGAAAACAAAAAAATTCTCAAGAAGCAGAAAAACTAGGAAATCTTGAAGGAAATGCTCTTTTTACTCAATTAAATCTAAATCCTACAAAACTGCTTGACAATATGCAAGCCTTGTGTGTACCTGCCTTTTACTTCTCGACTTGGGAGGAGAGGGTGGGAGGGCACACAAACCAGCTGATTACTTCTATTTTTCACCCGGAAAATGGAGTTGAGCTAGAGGGAAATTTGAAGTCAATGACGGTTGTATGCTGGTCTAAACAGTGTTGGCAAGGGTTGGGTTTTTGGTTTTTTTAAATGACATGCTAAGAAAGTGATTTTGGTGTTCTATTAAAGCTGTTTGACTTGATAGTACCGTAATTCAGTGACTAGGGACAATCCTGTTGATTCTGAATAACTGTTGATGCAGAATGAGCATGTACAGATGCTCTTGGGACTTCTGCAGGAGACTAGGTTGAATGCATTAAAATGCAGAAATTCTCCCTGCAGAAGAAATGAAAGGGCTTTCTAAGGGAAGTTAGAGTGTCTGTAGCTAGTAATTTGAGAAAGAGTATGCTTGCCCCACCTTCAGATTAAGGAACGATTTATAGGCATCTTTGAAACCTGAATGAACAAGGAAATTCAGAGGATTATATTTAAAAATCACTGTCCCAACAGAGGTATGGAACCTTCTGTTGCACTGCTAGAACTCGGGTCATTTGGAAGTAGTTTGATAGACTGAATGATATATTAGAAAGAAACATGGATTTATTTCATGCTCCTGCAGTGCTGAAACAGCGAATGGTTTTGTTAAGTAGGTGATTTTTCTACTTTAAAAGCCCAGTTTCATACCAAAAAAGGACCCATTTATGAACTCAGTTATACAGTCACAGACTCATTTCCTGTCTTTATATTTCCAGTTTGCTTTCAAAGTTATTCCCTTCTTCAGTTTGCCTTTTAGAGGAATAAACTGCTATTGAAATTGTGGGGGCAGAAAAAAAAATCACATTTCCTTCAATGCACTTGTGAATTTCATTATATGTAAAAAGCAGTTTTTAGTTGCAGAAGCCAATATTGCTCAGAGGAAGTTGAGTGGAGGGGCAGCTGGAGGTGAATGGCTGGTCTATACTTTCTGTGACCTGTCAAGCTGAAGCACATGCATGTGTAGGCCACTGACAACAGAATGAACTTTAAAAGGTGGAAAATTCTTCTGGTGTCAAGGGAAAAGCCTTGGAGGATTAGTTGAAAACATTTGCAACAAATTGCTGAAGTCATTTGAGTTCAATTTATGTCTTGTTGTGTTGCAAAGTGTGACAAAAATTTCCTACACTCCATGTCTTTAATTTCCTTTTTCTTCCCCTGAAAATGAGCATCGATAGCAATGTGAAGGAAAAGCAACAAAGTGAATCGGCCTGTGTTTTTCCAAAGGTGGAAAAGTGTATTTAGACACTAATGGAAAAACCTCCCCCCCTCCAAACAAAAAAACCCAGCCTATTAGCAGAATCCTAAACCTTAAAAATATTAAGTTTTCCAAACATTCCACTGGTAAAAAATTTACTTCTGAAGTATCTGATGGTAATTTAACTTATATCAGAAAGAAAAGTGATAGTGTTCTATTTTTCCAGTAATTCTGTCATGCTTTTTTCACTTAAAGAACAATGTGATACTTTATAGTTAGAAACATTGCCTTTCATGCCATTTAATTTGAAAGATGAGAATTAGAGTAGCATAAATTTATGATTTTTAATTCAATGCATTCTTTAGTGAACTTTTTTTTCTGAATATTTTTTCAATTACTGCCGCAAGACCATTTGCCAATTTTTTCCATTCTCTTCCCCTATTTTGTCTTTTTTTTTTTCCTGTGCGACAAAGGGAGCCCTAGAATACCTTGATAACCTCCAATTTGCAAAGGTTACATACTATCTTGCAGATGAAATTTCATCATGTGACAACTTCTGCGGCATCAATTGTAAACAAAAACTAAACCCCACATAGCTAAAAGATTAAAAATCAATCTATTTCCTCCTCTATATCATTATATCTCTGTGGATAGCTCTACCTGAAACAGTAATACAGATTCTTCTGTGGTTAAGCTATCTGCATCAACAGACCACCTTTCTATGGCCTTCAAAGCCATTTCTGAAATGCTTCATAACATACGTGAAGAGGATATACTCAAAAAATACATGTAAATAAGACCTGTGCAAATATTGGTTTTGAAAAGTGTATCTTCATAAATTAATTTAAATATTGCTTGCAGAGCAAGCACAGAAACAAGCAGATAAGAGGCTTCCCTTAACAATATATATGTTTTCCCAATGCATTTGTATTTTCAGCAGAGTTAGTTAAACTGTGACAAACTTAATCCACACATAATGATCCATAAATAATATCTGGGGAATAACTGGACCATTCCTTCCTTGATTGATTATAACTGGGTTATTAATGCTCAACCATACATCTGCATATTTTATGAGAAGTTTTCCCACTCAGAATAAATGCTCAGGTGCTGAGAAAACTGATAGGGTGGAACAAAGGCTACTTCTGGCAAGCATCAGTATTTTGCAAAAAATTAGTCTTATTTTATTAATTAGGATGAAATAGTAATAAGAGATGGAAATGTCCATGGTTATGCCAACTTAACCACTTGTTTGTTGACATATACATAGAGTAGTAGAGCCAGGCTTAGGGAACTGCTTCATAACGCCTTTAGTGATGTGCAGAAGATGCTAAGTGAAAATAGGATCCAATTCCAGCCTCAGAGAATAAGAAAATATGGGCCATATACACACCAGAAAATAAAAAGAGTGTATAAAAGCCTTGAAAATAAGGCCAGAAATGTCAGGTAATGGAGCAGCAATATGCTTTTGCAGATTTCTAAGTACCAGAGTTTTGGCTTAGCTCCCAGCTTCAGAAGTTGGATCTAGCTTATCTTCATTTTGCCAAAGCTGATGGAAGCTCTAAAAATGTAAATCTGAGCTACAGCATAAAAAGTGAAAGAATATTTCTTGCCTTATACAATTTTTCAAAGCACATAAATTTTAAAATTAAATACCGGAACTCTGCAAGTACTGGACTATACAACAGCCAAAATAAGTTACCAAAATTAATGGAAATAAGGCAGCAAGCTTTTTCAGGATTATAATGTGATGCAAGTGTTGGGCAGAGTGATGACAAGTCTTCTGCTCCTACAGATATGTGTATTTCATAATTTGTGCTCAATGGTTGCACTAAGTTAATCTATTTAAAGAAATCAACAAATTCTTAGATTTTCACCAAACAAAATGATTTTTCAATCTGCCCCAGAATTAGTCATTTAACAAATCTCCACAATAAATTTTGATTTATATGGAAAAAGTATTAAAAATATTATGAACCATTATCTCTTCAAAACTAGAGAAAAATTATATTCATACACACCCTGAACCTTGTGATTTAAAAAAAATTAAGAAGATTTGGAGTTGAAATACAAATTAATGGGTTACACTTGTATGTGGTGTTCAGGCGCAACACCTGGACTGAAACAAAATGGCATTATTGAGCACGTTTGACCCCTTTGTAACTTTTTGGGTCAAGTTAGAAAAATGCTAAGCAATGAAAAAAGTCATACACAGTTATTTGTTCAGGAAGTGTATATGTGAAGTAAGTATGCTATATAGTAATGGTGTGAACATATTTAATTCATACAGGGTATATCTGCACTGTCTTATGAAGTGACAGGTTATAAAAGAACAGTTGATACATCACTTAAATGGTAATATCCATTAACTATGTCTAAGTTGATAACCTCAATTCCAGCAAGACAGCTGTTCAGCTATAGAGCACCCCCAAAACACGTGAAATTACTTGGTTTGAACAAAAAGAACAACTTCCAGAGTAACTATCCATGCAAATACTGTTTGCCTGGTACTATTCATTTCAACTACCCTAATGCCTAACCTGTTCTAACACCTTGCCAATGCATTGTAACATAACTACTGTGTAGTTTCTGAAATGAACTGGGATTTTTTTTTTGGTTGACCTTTTTTTCTTCTGTCTTACCTACTCAAGAAATTCTGTCCTGACCCTGGACTGTGGAAAACAGACTCCTTCTAGCATGATGAAATGGTGAAACTTAACAGAAACCTAGATATTTCTGCAAGACAAACAATAATAACATAAGGTGGTGCTGTTAAGTCAGTGAACTGACTTTACATAATTATTCTTATTATATGAGTCAGTAATTTTTAGACGTGGGCTCAGCTGTACCATTGTTCTGGGTTTATTTTCTTTAAGGAACATCAGTCTTACATGATCCTTATTTCTCTCCTTTTTCACTTGCTTTCTCTGGGAATACTCAGCTAAAGGATAAAATCCTGGCTCACCCAAAATGTAAACCAAATACCTCAACTTGTTTGATATAGCCTTTGAAAGAACATAACAAACTGAGTTCCTCATCACCTGATTGCAAGAAGGGACAAACCATCCTGGAGACTGAACATGTGAGAATATGAGGTGGGTGTTGACAAGGGAAAAATAAATTAACTCTGTTTTCAGTATATATTCCAAATTTTAACTGGGAAGATTCTAAGGTGCAAGGATGTTTACCACAATGTTTTATTTGAGATCATAATTCAAAACTAAAATTCCTGATTTAGTCATCCCCACATACCGAGGTTTAGTTCATATTGCAGCTCTAAAGTGTTAGAATAGGATTCATTTGGGGTGAAACACAACTGTAAGATGCCTTCTGGCAGCTCCTGATGCTCTCCAGCTGCTGCTGGGCATTCAGTCTGAAGAACAGCCCCAGTAAATCATGCTCAGCATAGACTGAGGTCCTTGGCATCGACCATTTCTCTCTAGAAATCAGCTTCCATTGTGCTGTGTAACTTTTTGGTGGAGCCAGAACTGTATCACACAGGCACTCAAGAGAGAACCAGAAAGGCCCAGTAGCTGTACTTATGCCTCAAAACAGGTAAGAAATATTGCTTTCTGAAGCAAGGGTACACAAGAGCTAGGAACACCTATTGTTTTTTGAAATGCAACAAAACCAAACACTTTTTAAAAAGTGGAAGAAAGCATCTGAAATGATGAAACTTCTCAGAAAAGATTTGTTGTGGATTTGGTTGGGTTTTTTTTTAGTTTCTCATTCCAACTTTTTTTGAAAAAAAAAAGAAACCTGCAAGCATGGAGTAAAAAGAATAAAGAATATATTCTAGGAAATTCTTATGACGTAAAACTACCTAGAAGTGGGATGTTGCTGACATGTGCTGGCAAAAAATTCAGTCACGAAATGGGAAGATTACCAAGAGAATTTCTTCTCTGTTACCTCATTCTTCCATGAAAGATAAATACTTGGTGGTGAAAGCATATCTAATACCCTATTTTCTTTTAGGGTCAATAAAACATAAGAATAATAAGAAATACTGATAACACTGCATTACTACAGCTGAAAAAATGGCAAAATAGCTTTACCTAGAGAAAAATCATCACAAAAAGCTGCAAACATTTTAACCAAAATAATTTAATTTAAATGTTATGATCTTGCTCAAGACTTGAAAAAGAAAGAAATAAAAAGAGCATTTATAATAATAAAACAAGTTACATTAAGAAATATGAAACAATATGCAACAAAAATGTTTATGTTTCTATGAAAATCCAGATATAACCACTTTGAGCATTTTATATTTCCTGTAAGTACTGGAGGTATCTTAAAATGCAACTTTAAAAATATAGAATTAACTTTTAAATATGTATTTAAATACAGTGTGCAGTTACTTTGCTGTTTGAATAACAAATATAACAAGTAGGATAAGTTATGGATGATTCATGCCTTGTTGTTTTGGAAGTTTACATGAAAAATGATGGCAAACCATGCAGCAGAAATCCTGAACAAGGAGTGGTGAACATCTGTGGTGTTTCCTCTCTGAGAAAAAGAAAAGTTCATATCCCACCCAGGGAGAAGAAATGATCCTGATAAAGAATGTAAGTGATCCTGTTTGACCTGTGACACAACACTAGTGCTGACCTCTGTGCCTAACCACAATGCATGTTTTTTGTTATGAGAGTGAGCAAGTGTCCATTGCTAAAAAGGAATGCAAGGAGCATGAATGATGCTGAAAGTCAGAATGAATTATTGATTGTGGAAGTGAAAGTGTGTTTGTTCAGGTAGGTATGAAAGGCTAAATGGAGGAGGAAGCGGAAGAAATGCAAGAAGAAAATTAAATAAACTTACTCATAACCAAGCCATTTCTATTCTAGAAACAAATCAAAGAATACGCCATTTCCTTGACTCTCTACAGACCAATATTGTCCTCAAAAACATATTAGAACTTCCAGTTATAAACTTTCAAGAAAGAAATAACTCTAGTATTGTCCCATATGATTCAAAAAGTACCAAAATGGTAATCCAACTCTATCTGGGAATATTATTAATCAGCATTTTATATCATTTAAATCTTCAAATTAGAAATTTAGGACTCTTAACTCATCACATGGAGAACATGATTAATTGTTCTCATTCAGAAACCACCCACCCCATCATCTTTTTCTTTAAAAAAAGCAAACACTCTTTTTTTCCAATAGCTGGATGTGTAAATATTTCTAATATCAGTATAAATATAACACACTGTTCTTGAAAAATGAGCACATGAAAGATTTTAACTGTCAGACTTCCCATGTGGCAACACTAAAGTAAAATAAAATACAATTGGCTATTTACTGACAATGTCTGCTATCTATAGTTCAGGAAACAGCCCACTTAACATTCAGTCCTTATAAACATATTGTCTCTGTAGGTCTTTTGCTACATATGATCAATGCAACAGATGAAAAGCTGGTCAAAATTAACCCATGCAATCTCAAAGCACAAATCAATGCATTGCTATTCACATTCAAGGAAAAGGATAATTTATTAAGGGAACTCTGGAAGGAAAGGAATTTATTAAAGGAATTCACTCCAGCTGAAAATTTGGCCTTCAATTTTAAAAGAGAATAATAGAAAAATTAGAAAATACAACAATATATCTAATTCAATTGCAGCTGTTTCTTTTGGAACATTCTAATTTAATCCTGAAATACAAACACAAAAGAATAACACTGCCAGGTCTGATGTACAAATCTTGGTAATATGTGAAGGAATTGGACAAAGAGAGCCTAACCTGTCAGCAGACAATGTGCAGTACATTTTTAGCAGTAAGAATATGTTTGATGGAAATAGGAAACTCAAAATATAACATGGAAATATATCATGGAATTTTACATCCCTAGGTCTCAAGATGAAGGGCAGGACCCACAGTACAATGCCTAAACTTTAGGCACCCGCTACAAAATTGTAATCCAGACTCCACTCACTCTACACACATACTTAGATACCTTAAAAACGTACATGGAAAATAAACATTTTTAAAATTATGTCCAAGAGAATTAGGACAACAAACAGAGAACTCCAATCAGCACTCACGGAAAAATACCTTTTCTCCACAGAGAATAATAAAAGAGAGTAATTTATAGTGCAACTGAAGACTACTGGATCTAACTGATCATTTATAGTACAAGTCCATCTTCAGAGTCAGGTTTTCAAGCCTAAATTGAGACATCCAAAATAATGGGTGCCTCAAAGACCTGAACAAGATGCCCTTTATAAAAAAAATGTAGGCAGAGAGGCAGATGCTAAATTTTGCACCAGCCTTTTACAACATTGCACCCCTTTCCAAAATTAATTTATTATAAAGTAATCCAAGAAATTGTTCAGGATGATTACTAAGTTTTTTCCTTAGTCCAAGGGAGTTTACACCCACATCCATTGTGTTGCATGCTCCAACTGCCATACTAAAAATCTCTACTGGAAAAGGGAAAACACTGTTGCCCTTCTGTTGAAATTATACCCAAGAATACAATAAAAGACTTAAGAACTGAGAGAAATGTCAACAAAAAAAAGGCAAGCATGATTCTACAGACCACTGACTTGAGAACCCTACATTCTACTCCATGCTTTTATTGCTTTTTATGCAACTTCAACATGAAACTCTGCATAAAAGGGACAGTCAGCAGATAAAATAATAGAATCTGGAATGGATTGGTTTGGAAGGGACCTTAGAGATCATCTAGCTTCAATTCCACTGCCAGGGGACAGGGACATCTTCCACTATATCAGGTTGCTTAAAGTGCCATCCAACCTGACCTTGAACACGTCCAAGGGATGGGAAAGTCTGCTGATTTAGGTACTGCTCAGGAAGGTATAAAATGTCATGGCACTTGCAGGTTCAAGCTCCCTTCAAGATGCAGGAACTGTTTAGTTCTAGCTGTGAAAGCAAAGTAGCTGAAGTCTGGGTAATCTTAGTGTAAGGAAGAACTTTTAATGACAATCTTAAGTTTAAGTGGTTCAAATAGTCTCTCCTGAGGTTGCAAATCCTTGAGCTACCAGATTGGTCTAGCTATAAATCAGTGTGTCTGGAGCTGCTGCCAGTTGATGAAACATTGGCAATGCATTACATGAACATACTTGTATTTGCAAAAGATATTCATCAGGTGGCATCTCTTCTTCCCAAACAGGGTCTAAGCAGTGAACAATGGAATAAAGGAATACTTTCATATGGCCAAAAATGAGGCACACTGGCCAACTTAACAGTGTTTCTTAAACTTCATTTATTTCAGTATCATCATCCAGTAGGTAGTCCCACCGTAAACATGCACACACTAAAGGGAAGGTATGTAAATAGTTCTATTGTATTTGATGAATTTCCTTACAGCTTTGCTGATTAAATGAATTCTTTAACTACTATGGATTTGTGATGTATTAAAACATGGAATTATATTAATGTCACCTGTTAGACATCAGAAATTCTAGTCAGCAGAACTGTTTTCAGAAAAAAAAAATCAATTTAAGGAATATACTTTAAGTCTTTAGATTTTTGTAGGTACCCATAATTGAGGGTATAATATTTCATCACCAATTACAAATGAGTATTGTTAAATTTAAATGGATGGCTGATTTGTGAGCACATTTGAACTCTCAGATGTGCAAGTGACATCAGTTCTCCCCTCATAACACATATTCCACTTTCTTTTTCTATGCACAAATCACTAAGCAAGCACAAGAGTACAGGAGTAAATTTTCAGAAGCTAGCATGTGGCAATATTTTCCCCCTTTTGAAGTCACAGACTTCAGACATAGACTATAGACTATACTGTTTTTTCATAATCCCAAAGCAGGTCCTAATAAAGCACTGTATCATTTTAAATTAATCTAAAATAAAAGCTTCATAAGACCTTAGTATGCTACCTTTTCCACCAAATATTTCCTATCTCATAGTAATAGCAGTGGCCCACTTACAATTAGTCAGTGTTCTTATTCTGCTAAGGAGTGCATTACTAACAGCAGTGCCAAAGGATTGAAGGATTTCTCCTGATTTTATGAATTTCATCATCATTCAAACTTCATTATAAGGCAACATCTTATTACATCATATTTTATAGAACATTAATTTTTCTGCCCTGTGGACTTGCACAGACACCTCAGCCTCATCTCCAACAACTGCAATCAAAACTCTTGACATGTCCTGAGGTTGAATCCATTAAAGTGTAAAGGCTCTGACATTTTTGAGCATTCTCTTTATGTTACATTGACAAATGGAGGGGTTTTGTGTTTCATTGGTAAAGAAGGAGTCAGGTTTTAGTTATTTGAACTTAGGGTAGCTTCATTCATGGATCAAAAAAGACCTCTTGGGGCTTCCAAAGTCTTAATTATTTTAGAGCTACAAGGCATGATTTGGTAGAGATTTGGGTAATGGGAAACATATTCTTCTGGGATCATTGCACTTTGGGGAGCTTTCCAGCTGTGAAACAGGCTCTCGAACTTAAAAGCTCTCCAAAGCTCTACCTGGCCCCAGGCCCAAATCTCCCTGTAACAAAAGTTGACTCACAGAAGTAGTGTAATATACGCAACCAAAAAACTGCAACATTAAAGAACTGGTAAGATTTATGATAACACTAAAAGTTGTTAAAGTGTTTTTAAAAGGTCAGCTTTTCACATTTAGAAGCAGAATATTCGTTTTTATATAATCACCACATATCTAATTCCACAAGCAAAAGCGACAGCTATTTTATTATCCACGGTATCTAAGGAGGTTTGCACATGACAGTATTAACTTATTAAAATAAAGTGAATGTTCCATTTGACATCATTCAGAATGATAAATATCTCTTTTTACTTTAGAACTGGTTTTCTGGAAAAATACTTAAATGATGATGTTGTCTCGTTTATTAGTTAATGTAGGCATAAATAAATAATAAATCCATTGAAATGTCTGTGTGTCTAACCTGCACTATTTAAACAAAATGTATCACTTTCAAGGCATATTTATCAACAAAATACATGTAAGGCAGGCTACTATTAAGCCCATTAATAGTAACTTTATGTTGTATATACAAAAAAAGGTAGATAAGAGCTGTCTACACAGTTTAGGATCTGAATAAAGTGTGATCTTCATTCACAATTATATATATCACAAATTTTTCTACTGCCATCAGTATGAAAAATAGTAACTTGAATACTACAATAGGAACTCGAAAACTAGTAGCTTTCAACAGTAAATTGAAAAATCTAAAATATGGAATTTTATGCACTCAAGTCTATATAAAAGTGTACAGAAAACCTTAGGTTCCAGAACAGACCTTCAGCATAGAGTTCAGTTTGCACTCCAGTATGATGGTTTCCTACATGGGTCAAACTGAAAACGTCTTCTTAATATGAGGACACTTATAAAAAAGTGAAGGAATTATGTATGCCATTAAAGAAAGCCATTAAGCTTGAGGAAATGACACATGCACAGAAATCACACACAGCAACCACCAAAATTCCCTACCATATCAAAACATCAGAAAAGCATTCCATGAAAAAAAATCCTTCCCCTGTTGAAGTGTAGGGAAAAACTCTTTCATGTTTATGGGCTCCATTTGAAGTCTGGAACCCACAAATCTCCTGTATTTGAGAAAAAAAAGACTGCCTTTTGGTGCCTCTATGGTCTCTCCCTTAGTCCTTACCCAGAAAATCTCATACATCCTGTGTTCTACTCTGCAATAACAATAATTTTTTTTAAAAAGTTCTGAAGGGCAATAATTATTACAGCTTCAATTCTATACCTTAAGTGACTTTGAATAATATACCTAAGCACATATTACCACTTCACTCTGTCCCGATCCCTCTGTTTATGTATTTATGTCTCTTCCTTATATTACAATTTCTTCACATTTCTGAGTGAGCACTCCAATTGTCTAACTGAAGAGTAACATAAACACTGTCACCTTTCTGGTATATATGATAAGGCTGGCCATCTGGAATATCATCTGGAACAGAGAAATGCACATGAGTAGAAGACAGCAGCAAGCTCAGTCCAGGTGAAAACTGGTCTGTCCTTAGCCAGAAAAAAAAAAAAAAGAAAAAGAAAAATTCTCTTTGTTTGATCAGCTCTTTGCAGAGAGAATGGTGCTTTGAGACTGTGATTCACCAAAAACAGCATTTAGAGAATAGACAGGTTTGTCAACATAGCCACAAACTGAGATGTGAGCCATCTCTTTGTGAAACAATAGGGTAACAGTTCAAATAACAAGCATTCCTGGAATTAGTAGCATTATGGAATCTTACAGGCAGCCATGGGACTCCCAGCACCACTGGGACACAGACAGGGAGATCTCAGATGGTCATGTGTGTGATTCACTGTGCAATCCACATCTCACTGGGTTCACTAGTTTATGCTCTTTTCTGAACAAAACCTGGTAGCCTGCTCTCGGATAAAAACTCTGTAGAAAAAATATAATCATGTTTGTCAAATGCCAAGACTGGGCTAATGATACAGGTTGCAGTCATCAATCTCAGCACCTCTGTATTTATCTAGGATGTGCATCTACAGCTTAGATAAGTTGCCATGGATAACTCAAAGCAGATGGTCATAATAATTAACTGGCAATAAAACCAAAATCTCACAACAGTAATGCATGGATGTCTAATGAAGTTGTAAGAGGATAACCCTATTTATTAATTTCTATGTTTTTCAAGCATACCTTTAGACACTAAGAATTAAGGAATTTGGAATTTCTTTTAAGAAGGGAGACAAGTTCAGAATAAATCTGGGAGTCTTTGACAAATATAATAGAGAGCTTGGAAGAAAAAGCACTTCAGAGTGATTTTATTTGGGGCATTATCCTTATATAGTAGCACTGCCTGATGCATTTGTGTAGACATGAATGAAAGACCATACTGAACACTCAGTGTATGTAAAATGATATAAAATATTTGCATCTTGGGAATGAATTTACCTGAAAAGAAACCAGACAGGTTTCTTTTTGTTCCGGTAATTTCTTAAGGTTATTATGAAAGAAATACTTAGTAAAATCAAAAAGGTTGTTTATCTCAGTATCCACAACAGTGGCCAAATGCAAATACCTAAGAAAAAATGCTAGTACCGGGCAAGCATGCAGTAATATCTTTCCAGAACACCCTCCCAGTCTCCAGTGATTTCCAATTCACAAAATTAAGTGAAAGATTTATCTGAAAGAAGATTATGCACAATGCCTATTGGTAGAGGTAACAGCTCTTACTCAATACATCAGCTAAATTATATTCATTCAGTAAAAACTACTATGTTAATAAAACTGTTATTTCAGTGGTTGCACTGCTTGAAGCCTAAAATGTCTGTGGTGCATACTCCAACCCACAGGGCATGTTTTATATCTTCACTTACAGCCTCCTGAAAGGCTCCCTGCCTGCAGGGTGGGTGGGTCTGACAAGGAGCCTCAGAGCTGCCCACAGACAGCACAGATGCAGCTCCTGCCAGGGCTCACAGTGACAATCAAGAGTGACTCTGAAGCTGCTTTTCACACAGGATGGACTTGTCTGTAACATGGATAAAGAGCCTGTTAAAATGCACTCAAGCCTCCCCGAAACATCCATATCTAAGTGCTAGGATTGAGACTGGGCACACACAGGTTTCCTGCAGCCTGCCACCAAGCCAGCAGCAAAACTGGAAGATCTAACAGAGCATCTGCCCCTCTTGCTCTTCACAGCCACAGATACCTTTGAGCCTTTATTCCCTCCAATCTGTGGACTTAGCCTAACCATTATTAAGCTGTTGGTAATGAAGTTAACAAGCTCTTCAGACTCTATTTCCCAATGCCTTGAAAATGTGTTTTAAGTATTTCCAAGGAAGTAAGCTAGAAATGTAATTCCACAAACTAACAGTTTTTGCCCTGAATGAGACATGGCAAAGCTGCTGGAAAGGCACTGTTCACATTGACGTGTCACAGCTGGTGCAAGGGAAGAGTACAGCCTGTGCTCCTGGGCAATGCTTCTGAACCTCCAGCAATTAACAAAAGCCAGAAAAGGGAAAATGGACAAACTGCCTTTTTTGGTGAAAGTAGTTAAACCCATATACTTGTTTAGGCAATGAGTGGTTGTAGTTAGGCTATGAGTGCATTGACTCAATTACTCCTTTCTACTAAAGACTGCCTGTGACTTACCACTCAAATGTTCACAGGTTGGTTATGCAGATTGCCCATGAATTTATTCATTAAGAAGTCACTACAATGTAATAGAGTAATTGAGAGAATGAAAATAAAACCCAAAAATGAACAAACCAACCAACCCACTCTTACAATTCAGAAAAAAAAGTCAGAGAGAGCAAGAGACTACTGTCTCATCCATGAATAAGCTGAATTTGCAAAAGCTATGCTGCCTTGATATCATGCTGTAAAGATACATATTTCAAACTGTATAAAAACCATACCATGATTTGAACTAGGCTGAGATCAACTTCTTTATGCAGAAAAACTTCAATCTAATACTCAGAGTTACCACTAGGACCCAAATGAGGTTTAACCTTTGGCCATGCACATCAGCATCAAACCAGAAAAGGACTACTGGCTTTATGTTCACAACCTGGCAGATGTTACCAGACAACAGTACTCCCTCACCCTGAAAGACAGTTGCTTTAAAATGTCTCTGGAGTGTCAGTAGTTATAGGTAGGAGACACAAGATCAGGTTCTACCCTCTGAAGGCCTTCCTCCCATCACAGGCATCCCCAGCAGAAATCTTACAGACCTCCTGCTTCCTGATGCTCTGCTGTGCTCTGTGACTGTCTCTACTTGAAAGAGTAGCAATTAAATTATTTTATCTTATCCATAACACCCACTGGAATGTAATTCTGGGTAAGAAGTCTCTATAATTTAGGTATTTGAAATCAGTTTTTTTACTAAGAACATGTGGATAGTAAATGACACTATTCTGACAAAAACATTTTTCTGTGCTATTCATCATTTAGTACATCTCAAGCCCTCAAAACAACACATATACAGACTCATACACCCACTTCCTCTCAAACATAAAAAAAAATTCATTTAAATCATGTTTATTGGTTTATTGGTGGTTATCTTGGGCATATGAACACTTCAGTTTTTATAAAAAGTGTATCCTTTTTATAGTCAAAACTGCAAATCATCTTCTACACTTCAATAAGTCATCACTCACCCATTACATGTCATGGTAAAATTCTCTCTCTGTTCTTTCTCAGGGTAATTATTTCAGAAGTATCTGCAACACGGAGCAGCTATGTATCCGAACAACCTGGTCTGTGTTTGGTGGATCAGATTTGGTTTTCATTTAAAGAATTTCTTTTTTAGTCTGTAGTGTTACATAAATAAACATTAAAGGCTTAAAAAACCCCAGAACAGTTGCAGTAAGTGATCAAAGCTGTGGTTATTTAGGTTCCCTTTTCTTACAGGATGGTTTCAACCACATTAGCAATGGTTTTCATTCTTTTGTTTCCCCTATTACAGTTGGATAGCACTCTCCAAGTCATCAGGGTGTGAATGACCTCTGCCCCAGCAGTCATGGCAGAATAGGTTAGTCTTTGCCCATTTATCATCTCAACACCTCTCAGCCATTGTGATCTACTTACTAAGGTGATGCTGCATATAGACTTTCCATTTCCTTTTTTCTCCTTCTGCTCCCACATAATTTCCCATTTTTCACCTAGACACCTAGGAACTGTAATTACCTTATTTTGACAACTTTATGAGACAACTTTAGGTTTGCTAACTGAAATAATGATTAAATTTTGGGTTAGGAACTATGCTGGATTTTCAGCATAATGGCTAAAGCATACCAGTGACAAGCAAGTCTTAATCATGGACTCAAATGTGTAAGGGCGCTAAGACGAGACTGTCAAATGAAGGAAAACGTTGTGTGGCATTACAAAAACAAATGATCACAAGAACATTATAATAAACAAACAGCAATGTGGTAGTTACAGATCTTTGAAACTGATTGTGCTTTCATTCCTTCTGATAAGCAAGCTGAGACTTGCAGTCATAAACATGTTCAAATAACAGTGACTTGAGTGAGACTTGCAGAATCTAATCCTCCGGGAATTATGTACGTAAACTTTTGCAGCACCAGAACCTCAATTTGTACATTATGTACATCACATCATAAATTGTGTTATGCAAGCACTATTTCCAGTATTTACACATCTTATTTTCTGTCAGCCTGTTAACGTACATTTTTGTCGGTATCTAATACAGACACTATTAAAAAGAAAAAAGACAGACATTCACTTGCAATGAAATGTAGGCAAAGGCTCCTAGGACTCTGCTCTGGGCTGCAATTTCCTTGGTTCAGTATGGAAAATCTGGCTGGGTTAAAAAAATTTCATTTGGACTTCAGTCTGAGAAGGTTTGGCAAAATTCCTGGTTTATAGAATTTCTGCCGCCTGCTGCTTGTCTTCCAGGTAGTGCAATGCTTCAGAATCTTAAAGTCTGCTTTAGCAATTATTTTTACAGACTTCTTGATAATGCCAATTAATTGATTCTCACGTGATATGGTTCTTACTGCTTATAGCATGTCATTCATAATTAAGTTCAAAATCACATGTTAATAAAGCTGCTTTGAATAATATTTGATTTAGTTTACTCTATATTTATTTAACTTATAGATAATGCTAAAAATAATAAAAAAAAATACCTGCCAATGTTTAGAACGTATGAAAATCTACTACATCTTCTCAGGGAGAGTAGAAAAATATTCACTGTGATACCAAATATTCATAAAAGTCAGCATTTCAATTTTGAGTCAGTTTTACTTGACAAGATGTGACAAGTCCAAGCTAATATTATTGAAGATCATATTCAATATCTCAGCTGCTTAATAATTTATTTTATTGAGTATGAGGTTTTCTGTGAGCAACTGGCAAAATCCATAGTATGAATCATGGTAATAATGCAAAAATGTAACTATGACGACATTTTGTTCAAGAAAAGAAACATTAGGCCCTACCTAGCTTGTCCTTTAAACTTTATAACTACAATATGATTTTTTGAGACAGAAAGTATAAAAACAGTAAGAAGGAATGACCCCTTGTATTTGGTTCTTGCTTTCAGGAGTAACGCAACGAGGATATCAAACTATAATTTGACAGCTGAGGTCCAGTGAGTATGAAATGTTACCTTTAGATATTGGAAGGGTTAGGATAGGAAGAAAGACTCAGAAAGAAATGAAACCAATGAATTTCACTTCAGCAATGAAATTTTCAATAAACTTGCATAACTGGTTGTATATTTTTAAGGAAAACTTATCTAAGGTGGAAAGGAATAAAGGAGTGTTCATAAAATCTTAAAAAATCCAGTATAAAATAGGTAAATCTTAAAAAAAACCCTCATCACATCAACACAGCAAAACAATTAAGCCATCATTATGAAGATATAGTAGTAAGTTGCCCCGCATTTTGAATATTTCCTGATTCCAAAGATAGAATGCACAGTAAATACTTGAAACATGCTGTAACAAAATATCAAACTATTAATAAACAGAGATAGATGTATAAAAATATCCTCACAAATGCACGTGTGAAGAACAAAAACTAACATAATTGTATGAAAAACAAACTAAATAAAAATATATCCACATTAGACAGGATAAGAGATAGCAAGCATGATTCAGGCTTAGTAATTTTTTTTAAATTGCAAGAAAAATTAAATACTAAAATTCATTGCCTGGGGAATGATCACTGTTCAAAGTGTCTGTAATAGATTAGAAATCCATCTGCCAGAAGGGCTGTTAGGAAGTGTTATTGACCCTAACCGGGGAAGGGAGAAGGATAAGAGGCTTTTTATGTGTGATTCTTTCAGCAGTACAGTTCAGCGTCCAATGGCACTACCTCTATCAGTTTTGTGTGGTATTCTGTGCCCTTCAGAGCACAACCCATCACGTCACTTATCCTGTTTCTATGAACCTGTGGCTCTCCATCATATTTGCCTCAGTATTGTTTATATCAAGGGTGAAACTGGACCATCTCCTCAGTATCTGATAGCAATCTTGGTATGTCAGGGAAAGAACTGGGCAGAGGACGAGACAAGAACACAGTCTGGGCCTGGAGAGAATTTCAAGTGGGAGGGAAAACAAGAAGGGAGTTGAGTTTTTGTGTTTTGTATAAGAGTAAAGAAGACAAATGTTTGGGAAATGCATTCATTGGTGTAATATCACTGCTCACAAAAGGTCTGTGCACCTTGTTCACTGAGCAGTGACCTCCTTTTCAAATACCTGATCAGAGGCTTTATTAAAAGTTGGATTTCTGATGGAATAACTATGAAATATGTCAAGGGCCTAAAATTTACTATTTTTCTGAAGTAAATGCTTCTTGCAGCTTTTAAAAAGTTGTCACTAAATAGAGAGCTTGCCCACAAGGGTAAAGGCCATGAGTAGCCTGAGAACACTCAAGCATATTAGCTTAGGCACCAAAGCAATTAGCACTGACTACGCCATGTTATGGTAACATTTTACCAAGACAACAAGCCTTGCAACTTGTGCTTCATGTACCTGAACGTTTTTCTTCATTTTAATATTTTTCAGGAAAAAAAAAAAAAAAAGCTGATTTCCAGGTAAAAGAATTTTAAACAGCAGCAATATTTAGCTGATGGTTTTTGGTCTGTGGGGAATCTTACTAAAATACAAGTAAGTAATGAAGATACAAAATATCCCACTTACATTTATAATGTTTCTTATTTTGCTTACTGTTCGCAATGAAGTTCAGATGTCCTTGAATCCTGAAGAGTGCAGCTGGCTAAAATTGCACCCCATTACTTCATTAATGCAGATAACAGTGCAATACTAGAGAGTAATCCCAAAGTTCTTTACATTTCCTTTATCTTACCTGTCATCTGCTGTGCACAGTGGTGGCTCTAGTGCATTTTAGCCAAAGAAGAGAGCCAAGGCTGAAACTGCCAAGGCCCCCTGTGATAAAACTACTAAACAGCATAAACTGCCTAGCCCTGGAGCAGCAGGGCTCTGGAAACCAGCAGAATTTCTTGTCTTGCCTCATCTGCCCTTACTCTGAGCTCTCTGAGGTTTATGGAAAATATCTCAAGACAATCAGCCACATAAAGATTTCAGAATGCAGTCACGGAATCATTACTGTCACTATTTCCTAAACGACTTGCAGCTTGACAACACTCTTGCAGTATCTATAACTACACTTAAGTATGTGCAAACTCATAAAAGTTTCTTTTACATGGGTGTCATTGTTGACTTCAGGAAAAGACCTTCATAATCAAAAAGACCCTTCCAATAACACCATCACAGTTTCTTACTCCATAATGAAAGCTTCTTATATGTTACATATGCAATTGAAAGCTGAAGTACTTTATATATTCACCTGTGTACCTACCATAAAATTTACTATAAACATGCCAGTATGTGAAAATTCACATCTCTGTATGAAAAGTAGGCTAGAAAAAGGATACAAAAGTTGGATACAAAAAGAAAAGATAGTAGCAAGTTTTTATGTTTCTCTCCGTTATTTACTATTTTTCACTATTCTTTGAAAAGTGTTTCAGGTAGAAATCTCATACAGTTCTTACCCAAAATCAGTGATGCATTTTGTGCTAATGTACAATAGCTAAATCTGTACATGCTTGCAGGTTGGGGTCTATTACTATGACAATTAGACAATAATTTCCTAAAGAAATCAGGCTTTTTTTTTTTTTTCTGAATCAGTGAGTAATTTCCATTTTCTTTTTAAGTGTGATCCCTGATCACTGTTTGAAAACCAGCACTTTTCACAGAATACAAATCAGTGTACTACTAGCAGATACTACTAGGAATTAACCATGCCATTCTTGACCAGAAGCCTATAAAATCAAAACAGCCAATTTTGAGGGAAAGCTGATATTTAGAGTTCAAATAAAAAGAAGACTGCAGTCCTCTAAATCCAGGCTAACAGAGCTATCTTAGTTGTGTGCTGGTATTAAAGTAATTATCAGATATTACGCAGAAGAATTCAAATGAAATTTAACATCATATCTTAAGCTGTCAAAATCATGACTTCTATAAAAAGTGCTGCTTAAACATTTGTGAACTTTTTGTTTTTACAAAATGATTCTCGTGAGAAGTTCAAGGCCAAAACCAAATTTTGTCATCAACTACGTTTTTTATTGTTTTGTTTTGCATGCCATATTAGCTTTGATTGATGGTAAGCAGTCTGGTGCTTTTTCCTTTGTGTTCCCATGAAAACAGTGCACTATAAGCTGTATCAATGAAGCAGAGGTCCATTGTAAAACCTAGTAATGAAAACATGCACAAACTGCATAACTAGATATTTCTCATTGCTACATTGAGCTAATGCATGTTCCTCAGCTCTGTATTCCCTATAACTCAACGGGTTTGTAAAGGGACTTTTTAAAATGAACAGTTTGTGAATTTGACTGGGGAGTAGGGAGGAGTAATCAATTATTTTTAATATACTATCAATTAAAATGCACCAAGTACCACTTCAGGTCTTCCTTTTTTTCTTTTTTTTTTAATTATTAATTGGAATATTTTTTCTATTTTGAATCTGTGAAGTGTAAAGGCATTCCCTGGTAGAAAAGCACACTATTATGTGTTACAATTCCTGGTTGAACCATTCTCAGTTCTGTTAGTTTTTATGTCCCATCACTAAACCCAAGCACATGGTTCAGTCTGTACTTCTATGCACCTGTCATCAGATTGGTTAAAGATGATTAAGAGTGTTTTCAGAGACTCTAAGTATTTCAATACTCTAGTTTACTAGGGTGCTTTTAAGAAGCCAACCTAATATATAAAGGTTAAACTTAATTGCTGGCTAAATTTACTAATTATCCTGTGTTTGCTGAATATACTGCTACTGATGGCTGCAGCACACAGCAGTACTGTGGGACTAACTGGTGAATTTAGAATCTAGAAGTACGAATCAAAAAGGCCAAATCAAAAATGCAATGAAATTTTGCTACATAAGAATGTTCCCTCTTGACCAGCTCAATATAAGAACAATATATCCATAACAATACAAATAATGGTGTTGGATGGTAGAGTAAGCACTTGGTAGGTATTCATTACGAAATGAGTGATGTCTAGCAAATTATGGATTAGACAGGAGCAGTAACAAGAAAAATCCTGAACATAAGACAAAGTAGAACAGCCAAACTGACATATAAATTATTCAGTATTAGTTTACCTGGAGGACCAAAAATAGGACAGAGCAGTTGGCGATTTCAGGCTCACTTTGAGCAATTTTTTTCGGGTTTTTTTGCATTTTTTAACAAAAGGGATCAGGATGTTTCTTTTGAAAAATCCTGAACAAATATTGAAAGCTAAGTGACTATTTTTCAATCATAATATTGGTGACAAAAAAAAAAAACAAAAACACTTTAGTGCCAAACAATATATCAAAAAACATCAATGCATCTCTAAGTGCTAGCAAGTTGTGACCCTACCTCTGTTACTGTATTTTTGATAAGCAAAACCAAACTCAAAATATTTCAGAAGAAAGTCTAGAGGCAAGAAAAAGGATGAATGATGATCTGGCTTATCAGGATGAAGTCAAATACTATTTCTTAAATGTGTTTCCTACCATATATTGTATATATATTGCATACTGTATTAATATATAGAATGCTTGTGCATGTGTATTACTTCATGTTTTCAATAAATATATGTGCATTTTATATTTGTTTATATATACATGAACACATAGATATTAATCCCATTTCTAAATTAATGTCTGGGTCCTCTTGTTTTCCCCATTTATCTCTTTTAAAAAATAGACAAAAGTGGAATTTCATGACAAATAACATTCTTTCATACTCATTTCAGTGGGGAGTAAATAGCCATGAAAGACCTTCTTGTCTTTACCTTTGAATTTTTAAATGATTCTTGGCACTTTAACAAATGGTTCACCACACTTCAACTGAAAGGGAAGAAGATGTCAGTGACTTGATGGATGCTTTTTACTATAATTGAGTAGAAATAATACATTTACCACCATGTAGTCTCCTTATTTTTTTACTACCCCTGGATATTGAATAGGTAGAATATATTGCTAACAATACAGATTTCAAACAGAAATAGTTAAAGTAAGGTTTAAAAGGTTTTGAAAAGACATTCAGCATTTTCCTTGAAAAGTTTATAATTAAGCAAATCTGATAAGATTTTGTTCCTGAATCTGTACTGGAATTTGCTCTTAGGCTTGGATACAAAAATGTGTCAGAATTTCCTGATAGTGTTAGGGAATACGTGTTATGCTGCAACATTCAAATAACTTCATAGTGATGATAACATGAAACAGTTATTGACAGAAAGGGCTATCCATAAAGAAGTGTTATTAAGCTTGAATGCACTAAATCATATTTTTAAAAATTAAATTTATAATTATGACATAAGCTAATGGTTAAAAGACATATTTTGGGAGTAGGAAAGAGGTAGGAATTTTTTGTGAAAGGATCCTCTGGTAGTTCGAAGCATTTCCTTTATTTTAGATCCAAGCTTCATTTAATATTTAATCCATTGTTTTTTCCCACATCCTTTTGCAACTAGCACATGCTAATGGGAGATGACAGACTTACATAAGTCACTTGGGGCCAGATCCAAAATAAACTTTGATGCCTTAAATTAAATGCCACTACAACAAACCATATCCAACAATTCCTCAGAGATGTCTCTTATTTTTTTCCTTTTTGACTTGAAACCACATCCGCCATTATGTCTTTGGGCATTGATGGATTTGAAATTTCTCATCTTTCTGTAAGGTAGGTAATTAAAATAAAATAAATACAGGACTTCTCTGAAAGTGATATTTTACTAGACTGAAAGATTAGGCCTTCCAGTATTGTTAAACCAGTATTAGTATGTAAAGAACACAAAGAGGCCTGCTAGAATGAGCAAATTACAAGTGAAAGTTGACTCATATTTCTTTGTTACAGAAGTGTTACATTCTCTGCTCCCTTTCCCGCTTTTCTTACCAAACGTCTTCGCACAAGTTCACTCTCCCATCTTCTCCCTTGTTTAGTCAGTTCTATCCGTGCAAGTCAAGCACAGGCAGGTAAGTGTGCCAGCAAACCACCATGGTGACCATCAGTGACACACAGCTGACACAGAGTATAAGGTACTATGACATGTAAGTTCTATAAAGTAACTCCTAGGATATTCTTTCACATTTGCATTCTGTTCCCAGTCTGTAAGACCTGATACAAGGCTACAACACATTCCAAATGCACTATTAAGCCATTCTAATACAGAGTCTGGCATTTTCACAGAAGGCCCCATTTCTAGGGGTAAAATACTCCAACTTACCCCTTTTTCCTGCGATATTGCCAAAGTAAGATAGGCACACAGCCTATCACACAGCCACACTCATCACAGGTTTACATTCAGAAACACACCTTCTTTACCACCCTTTGCATTCTGCTGCTTGTGGAAAGTGAAAGGATTAGCTTAGCTTGCCCTGCAGTGCTGTCCACTTTCTCCTTTCAACTCTTCTCACAAGCACTGTGACTTTATTGCTAATTTCCTGTTGAACTATAAATATTATATTTTGGAACTTTTCTGACACTTTTTTCTTTTCTTGTTTCCTTTGCTGGGCTGTTACACAGCTCCCCACCCATTCATATTTGTCTCCTAATTGTGGCTAGCCTTAAAAATATTTTTGAAAGTAGCTCCTTTTATCCAAAAGTGTGTGGGTTTTTTTCATCTGAATATACACTCTCCACTGACCTTCCCCTCTTTTCTGTCCTTACTGCTAGGTTTAAAAAAGTATGGCCAACCCTTCTGTTGCATTCAGTGGATGAAGTCTTTTCAAATAAGCACACTGCAGGAGTACTTTCATGGCAATCCTCACATGAGAACATGCAAATTCTTTAATTCTCTTACTCTACCTTTTTCAGACTGACAGTCTGATTTGATTTTTCCAACATGGACATAAAAAGTATACTTTCAGATTACAGAAATATTTTACAAATTCTCCAACATCAACACAGAGATTTTTGCTTTCAATATGTAGGATGTCCTAACCATATTAGCATAAAAACCTTTACAATCAATTTTTATTTGGTAAATTAATTTACCAACCCAAAGTTTTGAATTTCCAATCTATAAAACAAATGGTAGCATAGAAATTGAGAGATAAAATAAGTGGGGAAAAAATATTTTTCCACTTTGATCAGGAAAAAAAGACACCAGACCTTTGTCTCCATGGCCTTACTGTAACTTTAGTTCAATGGGATTCCAAAGAAATATGGGAAGACTTATTAATCCCCCAAGGCTTGTAAACTGGCTATTTTTCCTTTTTTCAGCCTCTCTTGTAGGCAGAGTTCTTAATTTTCTGCTATTCTCTCAAGAGCTGAGGCAGTGGAATTTTAGGCTTCAGTCTTAATAAAGGAATTCTTTCCCCTTGGGTCTGCAGCAGTGGGAAGAGGTATAAGAAAGTTCAAATACAAAATTAATAGAACCATTTCACATCTTTTTGATTGTTATCTAGTTCAAGTGACTGGAGAACACTGACAGTTAATTCAGTAACACGGCATCAATACAGAAATAAGTGCATTTCTGATATCAAGGTGTATACAATCACGCTAATGAGATTTTAATTTAAAATGACAATTTACTTCCATACTGCCAAAGTATATTGAAAAGATTTATTTATACACCTAATGAACCATAACGTAGAGGAATATAAAGTAGTCCATTACTCTGTGGAGCTCCTATGAGTTCCACATCCCTGTCTAATTTTTACTCTACTGAATGGTAATTAATTCTGGTCATTTACTTTGACAGCTTTCTGTCAAGCTGCCAGGTGTAATCTGCAAAATACACAGAAAAGCTACAACACTGAGATCTGTGCCACTTTACAAGTAAAACATTAAAGTAAATAACTGAAAATCTACTTGATTTATGACTGAAAATGCAAAAATAGAGGGTCCTTTTTTCCCCATGGACTTATGCCTAGATTAAACTGATTTGGACACATAAATGGCAGTGGTTTTATTAGGCAGATCCAAGAAAATGCAATGATTCAAGAGGCTCAAGTTCAGTGGCTATCATTCTGTGCTAGAAGTTAGCTGTATACATAAAATTGCAAGCACGTTTCTTTACCAAAAGTAGCAAAATTCTTATTTGCCTAACTGGTTAATGCTTAGTCACTGGCTATCAATTACACAATTTTCAATATAAAAGTTGCCTTTCTTAGTGTGTCAGTAGCTATAAATTACACCACAAAGGAACTTGCAGAGTGTCTATATACTTCATCATGACATTTCACTTAAAAAAACCAACTAAGTGTATATGCCTGCATTATTTCCTCTTCAGAAAATCTGGTCTAATTTATATGATCATAATCCAACTCCCTGCTCAAATCTTCCATCAGATGGCTCCATCAGGAAGCTTGAATTTGTCTCAGTGGCAATGTAAAATTTTTTAGTCTGGAAACACTGATTTAACACTTCTGCTTAAGGCCATGATTCTGAGCATGAAAGGTCTGTGCCTCTGGGCTGTTGTCTACAACCCTTTTCTGTCCTCCCAACATAAATTCAGCCATATGCTTCTCTCTGAGCTGCTTGTTTGCATTTCTAGTCTTGTACAGAGATTCACAGGTTTCATTATAACAATGCTATCTAATACTATTTGAAGGATTCCCCGATGGTTTCCAGGACAAACTATACTCTGTAATTGCTTCCAGGGTTTCTCCCTGTCTGCCACCACAACACATCTGCTGCATGGCCCAGGACAGGGCCCTCAGAGAGGCCACATTAATAATCTATCTTTGGCTGAAAGTTGCCTACAAACAGTACTAACAGTGTCTATTAACCTGCAATTCAGCAATTCATTTAGGGTAGCCTTGTAATTTCACTATTTCAACAAAGTCAGCTCGTGCAGCTGAAATCAGGATCACAGTTTCAGTAAGCGAAGGGTTACAAGCAAGCCTTGATCTGCCTTTTTTCTGATGAGCTTATAACCCACAATGACAAACAAGAGCTCACAGATAAGAGAGACAGTTGTGAGGGATACTTGTACCATGCTGCCTTGAGCTAGCAGCCAGCTAAAGGGGTTTTCTGGCCAACACCAACACACTGGCTCCTGTCCTTCAGAAGCCCTCAAATAGGCAGCTCCTGAGAGAGGATTTCAGGCAGACATTAGTAAATAAGAATTTAAGAAATCAGCTACACAAATGAGAGCAGCCAGAAGATAAACATTTAAACCACAAGGCATAGCCTTAAGATTGACCTCCCCAACGAAATGGAGGTGATAGGAGACAGCTCCATGCAGTCAGGAGCATGGAGGAGAGTGGGAATTTCCATGGAGGATCTGAAGATTAAGACAAGAAGTTTGACCTCACTAGGATTGGAGTTGGTGAAAGTCCAAGAAAAGTGTGGGATGATCACAAATTATCCATCAGGCATTATTATTTAACATTTTCTTCCCTTTGAGGAATAATTTAAAAAAAACCCCAAAACTGGAATCTTTTTTTAACTGGATTGGGAACTTGGGTTTGTAGGACCACAAGTGTGAAGGGCTCATCAATAATGACAAGAGCATTTTTTTCCCCTCTCATGTTCTGAAAAATAAGCCTATCAATACAGCAAAAATTTACTACTAAATTTTATACACTTTCCAGCTGAAAATATCTACTTAATATGTGTGATTACAACCCTCTTTGTCTTACTACATTATTTTTGTATGGGTTGTTTGATATGACATTTCTCAGCCCAGATCCACCAAAGTTGGTTATACACAGTATACATAAACATGATAAACATACTTCATGAGGCAGGGAAGTTTCCTAATAGTAAAGCATAAAGGAGAAATGACCATACATATTAATGAAATTCCTAATATAAAAAATTATTTCCCTGGATATTACACTCCATTCATCTGAAGCAACTGGGAGTTATCCAGAACTAGTAAGGGTGAGAACCCAGGTCCTAAGGTATTTAAGCACCATGCAGACTTTAAGTCAATTTAAATTTAGGTTTTGTAGCAGCTTGGACATAATGGAGGGTAGGGGAACTTCACTTTCAGAGTTCTTGTCTGACTTGGCCCACTTAATCCCTTAATTGGATATTGAATTTCCTAAGTATAAAACCAGAAACTGTACATGCTTCTCAAAGAAACACATGGAAAAAGCTCTGTTTGTGTAGAATTGATGAAAATCAGTGGACTCAAGTCTAGAAAATAAATTTTAAGTACAGAAAAGCATTCACAGAGTTTTGCTCGTTTTCTTTTAGTAGAGAACAGAATACAGAAATACTTATTTTATGTTAACACAGATGACACAGCTGACAACATTTAATGAGTTTCCCAATATTCATTTCAAAGTAGTGTTTTACAGCTTGAAATGAATACCAGTGCTGGCAGGTGTCAAGACTCAATAACAATTTACTTTCAGAGTAGCGATGCAAATTACACACTTGAATTTTACAAAGAAAAGAACAGCAGGAAAATATGTAGTGACAGTAGTATGAAGTTTGCAGGAAGCGTAAAAGCTCAGCTTCCTGATATATGTGGTTTACCCAGCAAAACAAAACTTTTGTGACTAGTACTGACTGCAGAGGGTATTTAAATTTAGCTCCAGGATTCAACATTGTATTTACTTAAAAGCTCACTGTGTTCCAGAGCCTAAATATTTTGCTCTGGTTCAGCATTTCCCTACATTCTTTTTACTAAATTGAACACTTAATAGGAAATCTTCCAATCACAGCAAAGGTTCACTCACTCTCAAAATGATAAAACAGAAATCATTAAAACAGATAATTCCCTTAGTTATTTTTATCTCAATGTTAAGAGAAAATTAAAGCCTCATTTAAGAGTAAATGCTAGTAGAAAAGTTAGAAGCCTGTATCATTATTAATAGTATTTTTAATAAAAAAGAAGAATTATTTGGGGTTTTTATTTGAAATGCAATTACATATATACTTGATATGAAGAAGTAGTAAGTCTATACAAATTATTTGAAATTTGTAAAAACGTACTACTAACCCTAAACAAAAAATAGAAACCACAGACATAGCAAGAATAAAATCCTATGGCAACTAGGGATGATCTAAAACTGAATTCAGACATATAAAATCTTCTTCACAGGCTGAGAGAATTTTTGGCATTTCAGAGCAGTAAGGTAACTACCCTGCATAAAAGCTCAGGTTAGTAGAAAGGGAAATACAGACTACAATCAGGCAAAGATTTAAAACACATGCTTAACTTCATGCACCTAAATAGTCCCATTAACGTGAAGTTAAGCATGTGTGCATGTTTTTGTAGGATCATTCTCAAGTGATATCCCTTTGATGAATGTTTCTTCCTGTGTTAGCAGGGAATGGTGTTTGATCAGACCAGCATGGGGTTAAGCGCCCTTTATCTTTCTGTTCTCCACTTAGAGGACCCTACACTGTTGGTGAGTGTGAGGATGAGAGGCAACATCCAGCCCTGAAGGTATGCAAATTCTGGTTATTTTAGGAGGAACCTCTAAAACAGCTGAAACTGGAGGTTCAAGTGTAGGATTTGTATCCTGGAGTTCCTGAGCTGCTCCTGGTTGCAAAAAAAATCCTGACAAAATGTTCTAGATTTTTTTTCATAAATTACATCTAGTGATTAATATGGAAGTAGCTCTGCTGATCTCCTGATTAATCTCGTTGTGCTAAGAATATACCAATCATTTTCATTTCTTAGCCACTCTTACTGCAATAGGAGGCCCATTTGTTTATATACTAACACTTTTTTTTTTTAGCTTGGATTTTAATTTCAACAGTGATTGCAAAATAGCTGCATAATATATCACACCGAACAACTGCGAGCCTAAGCTGAAGTCTAATTATACATGGCTGACGTGAAGTTTCTTTAGTCACGTTCACCACAATAAGACCAGTACAGCCATCTGCACGACAACAGGCAACAGAGTTTTGTGCAGGAAAAAAAACCAAAACAAGGATGCAAGGAAAAGGTTTCCTTTGACAGTGTAACTTCCACTTGCTTAAGGCCCTTTGATAGGGTAATTCTAGAGCCTCTTTGCTACCAGAGTAATAATAACTAATAAATATATTGGAATGTGGGCATTCTTGGATTCATTTTCCACTCAGTTAAACCAACACAAAGAAAGATTCTGTCATTTGCCCAAGCAGTCACTAACTTAGCAATATGCATGAATGGATCCTCCAAGTTGCAATTCTCATTTTAGAAGCAGTTGAGGAGGTTGCATTTTTCTCCATCATTTATTGAAAATATACTTTGTTTCACTTCTTCCAAGCAGAAGTTTATAACTGCATATAACTACTGGATTATATACTGCCCTAGAAAGACACATAGCTTGACTGTATATGCCACAAGGAGCTAACCACTAATGCTTCCTAAAACGAAAAAGAATTCAAAATATATTAAGTGAATCAGGATAGAAAATAAAAGAAAACGTAACAAAAAGAAAAAAGGAATTTACCCTAAATCTTTTGGTCAAGAAAACGAATTGAGCGTTATTAATGGCTGTAAACAGTCAGTGGCTGAGTGAAAATCTTGTGAAAAGCTAAACTCATCCAGAATACAAAGCTGTGAATTTGTCTGAAAAAAAATAAAAAATCTTTTCCATAAATATAGTTTTAATATTCCATATATTGTTTCAACTAAATGTATATTTGGATTTATTCAAGTAAGGAATTGCATTAAAACTAACAACTGAATCATTATGCATCCCTTAAGATGTAGCATCCTTGAATTATGGTTTGGGATTGCTTTGCATATTCCTAATTTTAGAGCTAACAACTCTTCCAGTTTTTATTATCACCTCATTATTTCCATTTTTCCTTCATGATGTTATGGTGACTAAAAAATATGTGACTAGAAAATAGTAGCCTTTCATATTTCAATCCCCTGACTTCCCCTGGGGGAGTGGATTACTGCATCATAATACTGATATCTTTTAGTTAATGCTGTGGGCTTCATTCAACTTCAAAGCAAAGATATTAAAGGCTCGTTTTCCACTACAAGGCAGGTGTATTTTTATTAGCTCTTTCTCAAAATTGCTATGACTTCACTTGTGGATACCCCGCCAACAGCCATTATTGAAAGCTGGACTATAATTGCTACGGAACATGCAACGTCTGAAGCTCTAGACCAGTGTTACTACAATCCTCCAATGATTGACTGAAACCAAGTGTTACACCATTAAAGCTGAATTACAACACACCCATGGCGTGTTTTCCATGTGTGCTATTTTAAACAATAGTAGAGAAAAACCTGGCTATAAATTCACAGATCCCCAATTTGTTCAAAATCCATGAACAATGAGGGTTGTCTGACAGGATTTGTTGGCTCTATTTTAGTCAGAAATGTCATGCACCATAATTAAATGTCTGTTTGGTTTTTATTGGAGATGGAAATGCTAGCTTTAGTTATAAATTTAAACAACCTGTCACAAGGGGAGACTCCACATTTATATAGTTTAGGAAAGTTTAGCAATTGTAATTGCTCCAGGAAAGACAAATAAACTAATGGAAACTATTCTTTTTTAATTGGCTTTGCATCAGAAAAAAAAATAAGCTAATGAGATTATGGTATAGCTTTCATCTGGTTTGAACAGCATTCTTTCCTTTGGTAGACAGTTGGTGCACTAGTACTTTCAAATGCTTAATTTTCATGTAGAAATTAATTGAAGAGTACAGTGATCACATCTTCTAGGTTAGAAGAAGATGCCACTGAGAAGTGGCAACAAAATGCAACCAGTATTCCAGAAAAATGTTTAGTTCAATTCTGCACTGTTCACCCTGATGTTGTCCAAGTGGAAATATTTTGCTGTCACCGTGGTATGCAGAGGCTATTATAGTTTAAGCAAATCCTTCAATTTTTCTACTCAGCTTCAGAAATTTTACAGTGCCCAGATTCCAGTGGAAAATATTTGATCACTCATATGCTTGGATAGAAATTTGTCACCTGGAATAGAAATCAGAATAAAGCTGCCAGCATCCTTATGCAGACAGGCTCTGCAAATATATACTAGGCAAGGTCTCTGCCAAATAACTTGTGTCTGGCCAATACTGCCTTTCAAATAGTCTGTGAATGCCAGTTGCCAATAAAGATTCATTATACCACGTATAGTTAAATATTATTTTAGCTTTTGCATCTACAGTTTTAAACTTACACAGTAGCAATTCATTTGCTCTCCACATACTACCTGTCTGAAAGTTTCTGTGCAGTAGCCAATGACAATATTCACACTTCTCACTAGCACCTAAACAATATATGTCTTTTACTTAAAATAGATCAGTCAGATGTAAACATTTCCAAGTTATGTTTTTCACTCACACACAAAGTATGTACTACAGCTATTTTAAATGGCAATATCAAATAGAAAACTTCACAGTAGATGTTATAATTATCTAAGACTTTCCCTATTGCACTGCTTTTCAAGAAGGCAGTAATTTCTTGTTGGTTCTAATTTAAATGTGCATCAGTGTGAAATGTCTTCTACTCCTGAAAATGCATGCATATATATAAATTTTTAAAAAAATTAAAGCAAAAAAAAATAGTAGCAATCATAGGGAAAAAATTCAGAGTGAAACTTTAGAACCATTCCCTCAGGTGTGGTAGATCATCCAGAATAGTCCCAAACCATGCAGAACATTAAAGTTGTTAAAAAATGAAAATATTTTCAAGGGATTCGTTTACCACTTTCATCATAAATACTTAACAACATATCTTCATTCTCTCTTTTTTAGAAAAAGCACAACAGCTCAGATTATCTCACTTCAGGATGCTATTTACTTTCTCAAAATGGCACCAAACTTACTGTCTCATAGAGACCTCTCAAGCATTTGTGTTGATTTGATTTTAACTTCCATTTTACCCATTTTCATCAATTAGAAGTATATGAGAACATTGCAATGAATAGATACTAACTTTTGATTCCTAGAAACAAGTGATAGCAATACCATTTATTATAATAATCAGCAGCATCTTTTTTCCATAACATTTTTTATTTACCTGATAAACCATGTTGCTTTCTCTTTTCCATCCTTTCACTGTATTACATCCTTTTCATCACTCTATTTTTCTTCACCTCTTCCCCTCTTAGAGTCTTCCAGTGTCCTTATGTCTCACTAACATTTCAGTTATTTGAAATTCTCTCCTGAAATTCTTTTTTATTGTTGTTCATATATTACTTCAGATTTTCTATGGAATTAATTACTTCCTTCTTTCTGGAAATGTTTTTGTATACTAAGGTTTATTTCAGAGGGCCCTTTTCCATATGAAGAAAGCTGATAAGGTTCTGCACAGACTAAAGGGAAGAATTTACATGTTTTTGCATGCACCAGACAGGACAGTTAATGGCAAATATTTAAATCCTATTTAGAAGTCTCATCTTTAATTCTTCTGGCTATTGATACATCATAAACATTGTTTACTGATTTCTCAACACCACAATCCATTTCTGCTCTTTCAGAACACATTGGTGGCTGAACAATTACTATGCCACTGATGAATTCTCTCTGACAATAGCAAAGTCTGTGGTGCTAGAGCACTCTACTGCTTCATACCAGGGAACATGTTTCGTCCCAGTTTCCAGAAAATTTAACTTTCATGTATTCAAAAAAAACCAAACAAAAAAACTTTCACCACCATGAATAAAAGGACAAATCTATTCTTCTGTTGTGTATCTGAACAGTCTTCTTTATTAAATAGATTTATTTTTTGCTTTTTATTCAAAAAGATCTATTTGTAGATCTTTTATAAAGTTTATTTTAAGCCATTATAAAGGGTTTAGTAACACCAAATTTTTACGCCATCTTGTATAGCTAAGATACACCATTCTTGTGCAAGCTTTTTCCTTGTTCTGTGCTCCTCTATATATTATTAATTCCAGCACAAATTCTATCATCTCTATTCAGATCCCATTCTTTTCTTCAAGGCTCATCCCCCTCACCCCACCACAGAAATTTCATCTTTCCCTATATTGTTGTGTGTTTGAATGTTAGATTAGGTTAAATGTACTTCAAATTATTTATCTCCTCTATTTTCAAATAAATCTTCTCTCCTTTTCCCATAATTCTAGATATCATCACTATTTATATGTCATCTTCTGTCTTGCCTGTCTTGAGACTCCCCATATCCACATCCACAGATTCTTTTCTAACACACCAGAGATAATCAGTCTTACACATGCATAGATCTAGAATTCTCATCCGGGCCCTTGTCTCCTCATATCTTCAATGCAGCAATTCTCTCTGCCAAAACCTTTACACCTCACTGATGTCCACCCACCGTGCTACTGAAATAACTGGGCCTTAGACTGTCCCTTTGGATAAATGATTACTTTCTATGTATATTTCCATTAGCTCCTTTTTCAAAAGTAAGATTGTTCTCAACATTTGAAGGAACTTTTCAGCACATCTCTCTTCCCTGAGCTACCTCTGGTACCTTTCATTATGAATACACTTCATTTTTAGATAAATGCTTTCTGATTAGTCGTAATATTTGTTTGTTTTGTCTATTTTCATCTACTGCCTTTCATCTCACATTTACATTGTTCATACCTGGAAACAGGACTATTGCTTTCCTGTGGGACTTGACAGAAACTTGTACAACTGTTAGAACGTCTGGATGCCTTTATTAACTGGATATTCAGAGTTAATAAAGGAAATATTTATTCTTAAGTAGAACATTGTAAGCAGAGAATGTAGTGATGAAGTGCTTTGCTACTTGCAGATCTCATTAGTACATTAAAATCTTGATTTAGTAATGTAGAGTCAATGGACAGCATGGTGCTTCAGGACCTCCTTAGTACAGCAAAGATTAAAACCACACAAATGTTTTGAATGAGATTCCTAAAGCACTAAATATACAATTGAAAAGTATTTTCCTTGCTAAATATCATGACTCAGAAGTAACAAAAAAAATCCTATTTGGAAAGCATTTTTAAACCACATTGGTCAGAATAACATTTTGGAGGTATTTCTCTTTGCATGTAATAACACATGTAAGGTAAATATAATTGTTTTCCCTGCTGGAAAGATTTGTTTACACTGACAACTCCACAGGTTTTTATCAATTATCTTATCAGGGAGCGTAAATAAAACCATGAAAGCAAGTCACTAAACTACGAATTTCATCTATTAACAAGGCAATCTATTCTTCTGGTCAGCAACATACTTCAAAGTGCATATTCAACCAGAATTTTTCAATTTTTAGCTCCCATTAAAATAAAACAATGAAGTGTTTCATGTGTTTCATGTAATGCTAAGTGTTATTTTTAAATTAAGCAGTAAGAAAATACTGGAGCTCCAGAGAGCCGACATTACTTAAAGATTACTGTACATGAATAGTTGCACATGCATAATTATATAACTGCACTTGATGGCAGCAATAGCACATAGAGAAGACTATTATTAGTATAAAATCTGCAGCAATCCCACGAGGACAAATATCCTCCAGAAGTATGAAAAGGTGGCTCTTGGTACAGAATATATTTTAGTTTTACCTTTCAGTATGATAATTACCATGAAAGAAAGGATCAAAGGCAAATGGCACAGCTGGCAGCTTGAGAATAATTTAAGAGGTGTACTGGCAATAGCTTTTTGGTTTCAGGGAGATGGACTGCATTAGCTGTAATAGGGAAATGGTGCTGGAGAACAGTCATACAGTCTTCATGCCTGGCATTAATACAACATTAGCTGAACCTGCAATTTTGACAACTTCATAAAAATTTCAAAGAAAACTTATGCTAATGAATATCAACAATAGCAACGTCTCATCTGTAATTCAGGACAGAAAATTCAGCACCACATTTAGGCTTAAATCACTGGTTCAGCAACTCATGACCACTAAGGAAATAAGGTTAGCCTGTGCCTGTGTATCTGCCCATGATTCCATGACCTTGTCACCATACTACAAAGAGATAATCTGCCTGCAAGGACTTGTGTAAAGACTTTAGAAATCAGGGCATCTGGGCTGGAAAATGTAAAAGAAGATAATGCCATACAAACCCAAGGTTCTTTCTCTTCATTTCCCACTCCCCTTGCAAAATATGAGTTCTACAGTATTGTAGGGGTGGGTTCACAAAAACAACTTCTAATAATTCAGATCCTTAACAAATGAAGTGATAACAGAGTTCAGGAGAATGTACAGATGCTCCCTGCTTTCCATCTTTACCCTCTCTCCCAGACCATTACAGGTATTTTTGGACCACGTGTACCCTTCATGGACTGGGGAGGGTGTGTGCCTGCCATCCCTCATGCCATTTCCTTTCCAATATACTTTTAATCTGTCCATTTGATAACATGCTTGGTAGGCATACATTTCCACGTTCGTCTCGCAAAGGACCCCACTTTGGACTAAAGGCACAACATCTGTTTTTTTGAGTTTTCCTTCAAACAGGCAGACATTCAGTAGAATTTTAAAGGGTATCAACCTTAGCTTGTTTCTCAGCAATTAAGCTAACAACACGGTTCCCTTTTAACAACAGTTTTCCAAAGATGATTTACATTCCAAAGACTCTGTCTAAGCCAAGAGGCAAACATTTGTCCACACATGAATAGTTCTGAAAAGCAGAATCTCTGCTGCCAAATCTATTATGGGTTCTTTGAAATTACTAGCATATATGCCCAAATATGCTTCTGTGTAGAGTTTATTAATATGGCTTATCGCACAAAGCAAAATAAAATCATGAATATCATGCAATTTAGTCTCAAAAAAGATCAAAATAAAACAGTAGAGGATTCAAAGTAGTTAGTTGGGCAGATTTTATTTGGACTGTCTAGGAAAAATGGACCAATTTTGCCTGCACGCTGCTTTCACAGCTATTATTTTTGTCACTTTTGCAATCTGATGCTTTTGATTCTTATTTGATGCTAATAAGTTGTGAAAGCCAGAGAGTGTGCAAAGCCAAAAAAATAAACCTGGATTCACTAAAGAACCTGTTTCCTCCTCTTTAACTCTCCACTAGTCAGGAGTTCACTGGAATGAGCAGATTCGATTCATTTAGTGGATTGATACTTTTTATAAGAACTTGGCAGAAATTAGCAATTATTTAGCAGGTGATAAATAGTCCAATAAGAGACCTGAAAACATTGTATTATGATTGCACCAATTTATCTAAAAATTAAGGCTATATAACAATATTGGTTCTATCACTATTCTTAAGCAGAGTACTCTAGAATTCTTTATCTGCTTCCAGTGAGCTACCTTTGAGTAATGTAAAACGACTGAAAAAAATCAGAGTGTGAAAAAGCTGACCTGAATCCAAGGTGCTAATGTTCTACCAATACCCAGAACTGTGTTAAAACTAGACAGTGTTTGCTTTTTCAAATATCCAGTTTCCCTCTGTTAATGAAAAGCTTCTTACTTCCAACAGCAAGATCCTCAGATAGCCACTCAGACAAAACGCTCACTTATCTCTCTGCTCTTAGAAGTAGAGATGGGACAACTAAAGCAAATAATATTTTTTTCTTGAAATGTGTTATTTCAAGATTACTGATCTCACAGCAAGTTGAAGATTTTTGACTTTATCTTAAACCAAGAAGTCTCAGCGAGATGCTTTTGTTTCAGGCAATAATTTGCTCTGCTATTTGACTGTTGTTTTATAATAGTGAGGTAAAAAACCCCAACAAAACAAAGTGAAATAGGAGTGTATTAACCCAGGTAGGATGAAACATTCTAACTACCCACCTCTAACCTCCCACCTGTTAGTGTTTGTCTTAACATTTTGTAAAATAAGTGATTTCCAATTTTCATGGACCTCAAAATATTTATATGTTTTATTTTATTTTGATTTAGTTGGAGAATTAGAAAAAGGTTTCATTAATCCTCTCTATTTTCCTTTAACATCTTTTCATTTCTCACACATAGGAAAAAAATAAGGCAGAAGTAATAAAGGGGAAGAAAAGGAGTAAGGAGTTCTGTATCATTTTATTTAGAAAAGTCTTTTCTCACTTTTTTTCAGTGCTTGTTAAAACACATCAAAGCATATGCCATAGGTTTTTTATTGAACTGTACATTTTAGACTGCTATCCAAGAAGGCAAGGCAAATTCTAGCAATTTGCTTCTAGCAAGAAGCTCTTCTCAGTGGTTGGTATCTTGGTAACACACTTTTAGGTCCAATTCACAAAATAAAACCATGTAAATAAATGTAAATAAATAAGTCTGTCAGATGAATTCCTGCTTTTTACATGTTTTATGGTCTGAGGAAGCAGTTTAGTAAGCCTCAGGAACTAATTACCATCCATGCACACAACATTGAAAGCTACATTTGTTATGGATTCATTTTAGGGCAATACTTTCATTAGATGCAAAGATACTCCAAAAATATATTAGAATTATACTCCTGAACACTTCTCATCCTGTCCTAGAATGATCTCAGCTGAAAATGACAAGGAACTTGAAAAAATATGTATACATACCCACCCCCCTCCAACATCCCTAAACAAGGCAACTGTTTCAATAACAGGTTTCACTTCCAAGCCTGGAAAAAAAATTGACCAGGAACTCAGCCATGAAGATGGCAACTCTATTCAGTGCTGACACAGCAAGCAGATGTGGGACAAGCCCTTTTATGCATGTGCAATGACAAGTGTCTTCCCTAAAATGTTATGAACTAACTAGATTGGTCTCAAAAGAAAGCAGAAAAAGCTATGAAGTAAGTAGGTATAAAACAATGCAGCTAATGGCCAGACTCTGCCTCTTAGCATCCTGCTTCACTACCACTTTTAGCTGTTTCCTAGTATTTGACCATTCTTTGTAAGCAAACTACATGAAGCCAAAAAGAGGAGAAATTAATAGATTTAGAGAGCTATAGTCATATGAAATTGTGTGATGAATTCAGGTAACAGCTAAGGACAAAATATAGCATCCCTTCCTCCATAAAACAAAATCTAGAATGTTCAAACTGAAACCAGGCATCTTCAACTGTATTAGCTTCCAATCAGCAAAATAAACAATCTACTCAAACATTTCATGGTTTCCACATGAAGATAAACCAAACAAATTCAGTCAGGACAGATGTGATCACTCCCAGACTCCATAGGGGGTTGCTGTATTATTTTGCCTTGGTTTCAAGTGATAACTAGAGCTTTACAGTTACTTTTTTCTCATAACACCTATTTCCAACTTTTAAACATACAAAGTGTTTTGTGTGTTCTGCATTTGGTAATCAGTTGTTAAACACAGCATTTGCTAATCTTCTTTCATCAAGCAATTTTTATGTGGCATTGGCAGGAGAAGGAAATTTTGAAACAGTCTCTTTGTGCTGTATAATACCCAAACATAAAATCAAATATAGCATTGTTGCTTTCTCTATATTCCCTTATTCCCTGACTCTAAATATCATAGAAAACAGAACTTGTACAGGGGAATAACAAGGTAGTAATAAACGAAATAAATCACAGCACAGATAATGGCTTAATTTTATCTTACTGATCTATTGTCCACTCTAGACAAAAGGCACTGGCTGGTTAGATTTAGCATGCAATTGCCCAGATGTCATGAACTAGTTTTCAGCCTCTGTAGTTATTTCAGGTGCTGCTAGTAGGAAAACAGAGGCTCAACTTGCACTGTGCTTTTCTTTCTTTGTTGTTCACAAGAAGCTTCTGAAAAAAATTGACTGAAGATAGCCTTTACTATTTAAAAAAGTAATAAAACATATTATAGAACATTTTGAATTCATTTCTGCTTTCCTACACGAATGCATTGAGTTAGATTTCCAATGGGATAAATTACAGTCCAAATCTGTGTGTCCTACACAGACTTTCTGTTGTATAAGTGTTAAATTTTCATAGCTGCCATGTTCTGCTCACTGTTACAGAAGTGGGAAGGGATATTTATGGGAAGAAGAGTCTTACATCATTCCCTTGCAAGATGGAAATACTGAGTAACCCTGGACTGCATTTATTTTTAATATTTGGGTTTCTCTATTTAAACTGTACCTGATAGAATGTCCAAAATATTTTAAATACTAGGTTGGTTCTTTGTGGTCACCTTGTATGAACCAAATCCAGATGTTTTCCTCATAAGAAACAGCTTGCTTCATTAAAGCTTTTATCTCTTAAAAGTTAATTCAATCGCTCATCCTATCATGTTTGAAGATAAAATTCAAACTAAGTCATTTGTATTTGTGGTCTTGGGAACACAGACATCGCTCTTCTCTCTTTAGGATAATTCCCACCTGCTGGTTACAATAGCTTTGCAGGTAAGCTATTTAGTTTTGGAAAGTATTTTACTAATTTCGCATATCAGGCTGTGCTGACAAGCACATACGCGTGGGTGAGCTTGATGGGCTAAGGACAGCCCAGAGAACACACACATACTGGCCATGCACAGTGATGCTGGCTCTCCGGAGAACTCAAGGGTGCTCTCCATGGCTGGGACCTACCTTCTGCATTCCTCAGACTGCATCTTCTGCTTCTCCTCACACAGCCTGAGTGGAAGGGGAATCTCCACAACTAAGCCAATGTCTGTCATTTGGGGGACACAAATTGCCCATCTTACCCTGCCTTTGACTCTTAGACATTGCAATGTGCTTTACATGACATCTTTAAAAAAACTTTGTATGTAAAATTTATGAGTGTAAAGTGATCAATAAGCACTGGCTCTGTCAAGAGTAGGAAACATGAGTCTTCCACGTCTGTGGAAAAACCGTGTATGAAACAAATTTATGCATTTGTGCATCAACAACCCCCCCCAAAAAAACCCCAAAACAAAACAACCCAACCACCCTCCCCCCACCCAAAAAACAAAACAAACAAACAAAAAAACAACAACAACAATAAAAAAAACAACCAACTCCTCTAGTACTCCAACTACAGTTACACAGACAAACATCTTCCCATGTGGAATATGTCAGTTGTCACTAGGGACTAATATTGGTGAAGTGACTCACTAGAATGGAGATCTCTATCATTATCCATGTGTTATTATGATGTAGAAAAGAATGCAGTTTGACAGGGTTTGTAGCCTTCCTGGCTTATAGAAAAATTGTTCTTTGACTTAGAAAACAAATCAGATCAGTAACAAGATTGTGAAATAGCACAGCTTCATTTTTGCAGACACCCTCAGATATACAACAGAACATTAACAATCTCATTGGCATGGCTGTTACCTTTAAAATGCAAACACTGCATAACACTGCATACAGCTACACATCAATCACTAACTGCTAAGGGATAAGAAGGGTTAGAAAATAAACTTTATATCTATGAGTCCAAGTGTTGACAGAAGAAAACACAAAATTTCAGTCAGTATTTGTGAACATGTATTTTCTATGTTCAGAGTACTACTTTTGCTTTATCTTTGACTGCATGCTTCTGATTTCTATTAAGTATGACTATCTCCTTGTCTTGTCAAACAATTAAAGTGACAAAAGTCATAGCAGATGCTTCTTTCATAGGTAAAACTACAGCAAGCGGACCATAGCTTGTATTTTATTACAGCTGTTCCATACAGGCTAGTAATTGCAAGGTAATTGAAAAGATCCTGATAATAAACTTTTTTTTTCAGACAAAATAAATATAGAACCCAATTCATGCCTTATTTTAACAATACATTAGATGGTTTCCAACTTGTCTTGATTTTTGTTTTATTTTATGATTGTAAATAAACCCTGGAAAATTCCTTCCCCGATTTTACCACCTGAAACTGCAGCTGTTGGCTGACACTATCAAAGCCTCGCAATTCCGAACTCACGTGCAAATCTCATCAACTGCAGACACTTCTAATTGATTCCAGAAGTTTTTCTTTTGCTAAGATCAGCGGGCAGAAGAAGAATAATGAGCAGCTTTTAAGCAGAGGGGGAAGGGTGTTGAGCTCAGGGAGTGGAGATTTTAAAAGCTCCAGCTCAACTGCTCTGCCAGAAATGCAGAGCAATTTTACGGTCAATTGGCCAGAGCATCTGGAACTATACATCATAGTCCTCAGTTGATGGTGGTGAAGCCAACTCTCAAACTGGCTAAGTCTAAAATCAGTAATGACTCTGCTGTCACACCTAAGTGGAAACTAACTTAATCTACTGCCAGATTTTACTGTGACTTTTTCTAAGGGACATTATTCCCCTTAGGGCAGTTGTCAAGAATATTAAAAGTCCAGTCCCTAGGATACACTGCATGGCATAGCAAACTTTTCTGAATGAAGCTAACATAGAAAAAAAAACTATTACAACGCGTGTTTGTTTAATTCCATGTGTGTTGACAAGGCTTTTTATCATAGGCAGCAGAGTTTCCTTCCATCCCCAGTTTCATTTCTAAAATGTATTTGAAATACACCAACCAGTCTAGTTAGGGCACAGAGACTGCATAAATGCTGAGGTCATAAATCATAGTATAGGGCATGGAGCTTTCACCTTAATGGAAACCAAATATGGGATACACAGCTCTTTGAAATGTGGCACAGATGATCTTAACGAGGGACCAAGAAAAAATGCTACAGAGTAGAAAACTGTAGTTGATGTGGAAATAAGTTCTTATGAGTAAATGTTTGTTTTATGTCTGTACTCATAAGTCAGTATTCCAACACTGGTAAATTATACTAAGAAACAAGTGAGGTAACAGCAACTCTTTGTATGATGAAAGGAGAAATAAGTAGTGTGATAATATATCACATTAAGAGGGACTTCTGTGGAACACAGGATACCGTGTAAATCAGTTCTTTAATAAAGAGATATTTTATATTTTATCCAAACCAATTAGATCATATGCCATAAGAAATACCAGAATTGCATCAAAGATCAGAGAAGCAGTTCATTTGGTATGGAATACTGTCTCCAAAAGTTTTTGGGACAGCTGCATCTACCAAGTTTAGATACTCTTGAGGAGTAAATAAGCAATTTGACCACAATAAAGCTCATTTCTACCTTCATTAGTTAAGGACTGAGTTACACCCTGCAGCACAAGATTCTGTACATCTTCCAAAGCTGGTTATACTTCCAATGTACCACATGCTCACATAAAACAGAAAAGAAAACAAGTTATTAATTAAAAACATCACACATGTATAAAACCTCCCTTTTTCTCTCTTTTCCACCATGAAAGTTGCCCTAGATTTTCTGTCTTTCCAACCTGTAAATTAATACCTGCCAGCCAACATGGCATAGCCAGACAGCTCATTAAGTTGCAATGCAGACGTCAGGATGAAAAGATTTACTCTCAGATACAATGCCTTAGCTACAACAAAGGTAAAAGATAAACACATGGAGACAGACGTCCATTTCCTCCTCCCTCTTCCTCACTCCTAGCCTCTTACTTTAAGAGTCTGAGTTGCAGCTACTATGAGAGTTGGTGAAAATATTTAAAACAAGAGTTCCAACAACATGTCAATGGCTCTCATTTCTACTTGCTCCTCATTAGTACTACTGTCAAATAACAGCCAGTGCTTGACCAAATTCAGCTCACGGAATATGCTGGCTGATGCCAAACCAGAGGAGTTGGATGGAAACACTTTAAAGAGGTGGACCATCATCACAGATTTATTTTTACATATCGTGCCTGCTGAACCGTCACATAACTGAACACACAAGCAATGTTTTCTGCTACCTCCAGGTGGTTAGGAGGCTCCAGGCCCAGTCTGACAGAAAATGATTTGGCTTCAGTAATACACACAATCATCACATTACGCAGGCATGAAGTAATCAGCCTAAAGAAAGCTAACTAGTATAGGATGTGGCAGCACAGATTCTCAAAAGAAACACACCAGCTCTTCAAACCAGTCAAATATATTCTCTGTCACTGAGGTTTTCACTGACCTCCACCCAAAAAATAGTTTTCTTAAGATATAAAAATTTCCTCATATATCACCACCTTTTTTCTTAAATAACAAATAAAACATACAAATAATGAAACAACAAAAAAGTTCACTCCCTTCTCCCTCCACAGTCACCTAATCATCCATATGAAATATATACAGGAAAAGGAACAGAAAATGCATGCTGAGGAATGTACACTGTTCCACCTCCTGTGGTTACTTTTGTAGTGATGATAGCTTCAAATTATTTTCTTGGAGAAGAAAAGGACACTGGGAGAGATCCTCATGAGTATATAATAGAATGAATTCAAATACAATAGCAGGGACAACAATATACTTAAATGATCAGAAAAATAATGTAATTTTCTTAAGGAACCAAATCTGGTAACACACAACTTCAAAGTATCGATGGAGCCAATGCTGTTTTTACTTCACCGCAGAAAACAACACATTAAGGTTGCAGCTTTAGCAAAAGCAGAAGTCTTTCTTTCTTTCTTATACACCTGTAACATCATTTTGCTTCCTCGTTCCCTGAGCCTTAACATTAAGAAACTTTCTTGTTCCACAGCAAGTTGCATCACTTACCTTAAAAACATCTCTGTCTGCCTAAGTCAGCCCAGCTACCAAAGCCAGTTAGCAGGGCAGCAAGGAGGGGGAAGAGGACGGCACCAGAGGGCAGGACTGCTCCTTCTGCTCAGATTGCCATCATCAGCTGCTCTTTTCATAACCACCTGAGCCAATCTAATGGCAAAGTGGAAAAGGCCTGCTCCTTGTTTCCTCTGTTCTTCCTTCTTTCACTGACCCCCTAGTTCTCTGCCATTTCTTATTTCCCATTTAGTTTCCCCCCAGAAGATGTTCTTCCAATGCAGCAATTCTGATAACTGTCTTCTTATGAGCCAAACACAATCATTTTCAGTTTAAAGCACCTATTTTTGGTAGTTAGAATACCCTTCAAACAGAATTGCAGGGATATGTTTTTTAGAAATCTTATCTATTGGTTCTAAAGTAGTCTTGAGAAACAGGAACATATAAAACATATGAAGCAGAAAATCCCACCTACATATTGAAAATAGTAACATACTTTTTCACTAATGATTGAACATGCTGTTGGTAATATCAGTCTTGCATTTATCTGCTGCAATGTGCATCATTAGCTTAAAAATTCTGAGAAAGAATTTGTTTGTTAAATTCTTGAAACACTTCTTCATCCTTAAGTAATTATGACCTAAAGGCATAATTTATAGAAAAGTCAGCACAAACTCTTTTACATGATGTTGTGCTTTCATTCTTGAACATTGATCAGTATGATCAGAATAAAGAATTGTTAATTTGGTAACATATAAGGATGAAGATGTAAAGAGAACATTTGTGAGAATACTACAGGCTTTGATTACTAGAAATAATAGATTAAAAAGATCAAAGTAAGTTGATCAAATCTAGTTGTATGTTAAAAAGGGAATATTTAGATGAGGAAAACAAAATGATTAAATAGATGTTTTAATTTACACCTCTTAACATTTGTAGAATGTGAAAGTGAAACAGAGCAATGGAACTTTAGAATCAAAGAGATTACCTATGTAATATTATGAAGAATAAACAGCTTGGAATGATGAACAGAAATATTTTTTAGCATAAATTTTAGACCTAGCTTCTGGGGAAACCATCTGTTTATGTATTTCTTATGTTTTCTGGTACTGCTGTTTCAAAATGATCACGTCAGTATTGAGGTAAAACATTAATGTTTGAAGACTATTCAATATTAATTGACAAATCTCCAGCAATCTCTCACTTTTTTTTTTTTTACATAAATTCAATTAGACCCACAAGAACATGTGTACCGGTATAATGCATTGAGAGCAAAAGCGGATAATTTATTTTAAAAGTGGGCCATTTATTTTAAAATGGAGAACACTTTGAAGTTCATTACAAATTTTCAGACTACAAAAAAGGAAAACATTTTTTATTGTGAAGACGGTGAAGCACTGGAACAAATTGTCCAATGAGGTGGTAGTTGCCTCATCTCTGGAAATTTTCAAGATCAGGTTGATTGAGGCTCAGAGCAACCTGGTATCATTGAAAGATGTCTCTGCTAATTGCAGGGGATTGGACTAGAAGATCTTTATACTTCATACTCAAACTATTCTATTATTCTATGATTCTATGATCACAAAAGCTATTAATATAATTAAATTGTTGTTTTGTGATAAAATGTCAAAAGTGGAAATATTGGCATCACTCAGAAATGTTATCTATTCTCATTTGCCCAAGAGCAAATTATTTGAAAGATACCTATTTTTTCAGTATTTTCGAAGAAAAATTGTGAGCAAGGTCATCTTGTCTCTTGTTAAAAATGGACTACACAGTCAGTGTCAAATCAAGGACTAAAAAAAGAACAACAAAGAACTGTAATATGAAGGATAAAAGATTAAACAAAAGGAAGAAAGTATAGGAAAGGACAGCAGAGAAGAACTCAAGATGACAATAAAGTATTTCTTTTAATGACAGAAACATGTAAAGAACAGAGCCAACAACCACTTCATTTTATTATCTTCTTTATGAAAGAAAAGAAAGCTATAGAATTCCCTATAAACAATAGGAATAATAATCTAATATTTTTCTTCTACTCATTTCTTAGTAAAAGATGCTATTGTAAAAGAATAAAGAACTCAGCAGGGCAAGTACTGAGGTGTATATTATGACATAATTCTCCCGGAGTTCGCATAGAATACCGAAATAATTCAAGTCTGAAAGCTAGAAGGGCAAAAAGGCAAGATAAATAATTCCAAAATTTTAGAATTTGTTACTTCAAGCCTTTCTACTGCATTAGGCTACTCAGGAAGTTTTACAAACATTTTCCAAATTAAATTTAATTAAATGTTTTAAGACACCTGGTGAGTTCTTGCAGATTCCTATCAAGAACCACTGGATGAATACACCAAACCTTTGACAATGTAAAAAGGGGGTAAGGGAGAAATTGAAAAATTCTCAGTTACTGGCATTTATCTAGCTTTATATTGTCTAAGAGCTATTGTTTTCCAACCCAGGCAGGAAAAAAAGACCAAACTAGAAAAACCTCCCAGACCCACAGTTGCAGTAGATTTTTTTTTTCATTTTTCTAATTCTTTTACCCTTAGAAAAGCAAGAGAAGAGAGACCACTACCAGAAACCTCCAACTAGAAAAGACGCAATAAATTTTGCATATGTTTGAAGTCAAAGGAACCATTTTGAACTTGTTTGAGTCTCAGTTCCCACTGTTTTATTTGATTTTTTTTCTGATTTTAAGCCAAAGAGTAACTTTCTGATGAGGTTCTACTAATCCAACCACCAATTCATAACCTTGTTGGTTATGAATAACCATTATTTTCTGGTAACCAACAATAGGTAGCCTCCAAGATTTTTCAGATTTCTGCCTTAAAAGGAGAGTTAAACAATTCAAATTCAGCAATGCACTACTATTGTTCACTTCAAAGCATGTGGCCACAAGTAAATTATTTTATAAGAAGTGGTAAATGCACTCTTTCATGACCATATTTTATAGGAAAACAGGCATCTCAGTAGCAAACCTGAATAATTGTCTTACAAAATAATCATAAAAAGTGAAAAATAATGTGATAAGAAAAAAATAATATTCTATTCAAATAGCATAATGAAAAATAAGACACCAAAATGTAAATGTTTAGTGGGTTTTATTGTAAAAAGGTAAAAGATCTAGAATAACCAGCATAGACATTTTAAAATAAATGTCTTACCTCATACGCATAGCCCAAGAAGGAAAACTGACTCCTAAAGTAGCCAAGTTTGTGAACACCTATGAAGACTAAACAGCGGATCATTTCCAAAATTCCTGCTTTGGACCTAGAAAAGGGAAGCAATTCAGATTAGCCTTCTTTTCTTCTTTGCTAAGTTCAGTGAGAAAGAGAAAATAGAATTAGTTTGTGACGCACTTACATCAAGTCATCTTTCTTAAACTTATAGTTAAGTTTTTATGGTATATACCTTACATGACCTTACAACAATGAATTTGCTGGTGGTGAGAATACCCATACTTGCAAAACATATTTGAACTAACACAAATGGAGCTGTTTATTTAGTTACTGTCCTTTGATCTGAAAAATTAGCACAACAAAATTCTGAAAACTGCTACATAAGTAGTTCAGAATCTTTTCTGTGGTCTAATTACATAAATTTTTACTAATTACTCTTCATTAACTCCCTAGGTTATTTACATGTCTGGCATGTTGACAGATTTTTAGCTATCCTGAATTAAACTGTTCAGCCCTTAAAAGTGAAAGCTGTTCCTTTCTGAAAACATAATAAACAGCAGTTGCAAAGCAGTACAGGCACCTTAGTCTCAAAGGAAACTTTTAGTCCACACTTCTTCTCTGTCAGGGCAAATAACTTCTTTTTAAGAAACTGTGGATGCTACTTACTCTTCTTTAGGGCCACAGTGTCCACATGGACTACTTCATAATGTATCTCACTGGCCTGGTGTATTCAAGATTCAATTTCATTTGAAGCCATACTGATTAAGTTAATCTCAAGTCTCCACCATCTTTCACATGATTTTGAGCCTACTCTGAGCTACGCTGTGAGCTCTTTATTTGCCATCACTGTATCTGGCCCCAATGGCGTGCTACACAGGGCTTGCACAATCTGACCTTGGACAGCTTCGGACCGCTGGCAGGTCCCATTGTCCCAAACCCAGAGCAGTGAACCCAATAAATGCAAGCACAGAGGAAGACATGACGAACCCATCCCAAAATTTTTCTGCAAGGGACAATACAGATGTAGTCACTACTTGCTATGGAGACAATCCTGGATTTAGGTGCCAGCTAGTCATGTGTTATTTCCTAGTCAACAGACAGGCACATGTAGGTCTTGGTAATTATATTTCTTTAGCAATATAATTTCTGAGATTTACATATAGTTATAAATAATCCATAATGAAAGAATAAAAAACCCCATATATTTTGTATCTTACTTGTTCTCCATAAGTAGTCCAAAAGATGCCAAAGACAGAATGATAAAGCCAATTCTCAGGAGAACTGTTCCCTGTGACAGTATCTGTTAAAAGGCAGACAAAAAATTCATTTATAGTAATTTTCTGCAAAGAAATGGAGTTTTTATGGAACAGTAGCTTCAGCTTACTGAGTGAACCTCTTTTAAAGTAATTTGCTACTTTAAATTTTAGAAAAAAAAATCTGCTACAGATAGCACTCATACCTGGAGTGGCCACCTTCACAGTTGTTTCCTGGATGCTGTATTTACAAACTAATGTTTAATGTTATCACTATCTCTCCTATATGTTTTTCTCCCGAAAAAGTTATTTGATTTCCTTTTGACTCTACTCAAGAGGGAAGAAATTTATTTCTAGATAAAAAATTCCAGCAGTCCTGTCCTTTAAATTTCATATTATGTTACCAGATCTTTACAATAGCCATCTTTGAACCCCAATGGATACAAAAGTCAATATACTCATGAGAATACCAACTCACATGACATGATCATATTTAAGAAGAAACAAAATTAATGCTTTTCCTTCATGACAACTCGCCACTTGGTTCCCAAGTCAGCAAAACTTTTTAGCTCATATCATTAATTTTAATCAGACTTAAAACACTTTTAAACATTAACATGTGCATGAATACTTGGAAGAATTGCAGCATGAGGACTTCTGTCCTTAAAATTTACATCAAAATGACATAAACAAAATTCATAAAAACAGAAATTGTTTTGATTGTAAAGTTTTAATTTTTAAGATTTATTAAATATTTATTTTGTATTCTACACAACTGCTTTTGAAAATCAAATATTTAATCAGTTTTCTTTTTCCCTCCCTGATTGTGTTTCAAATATTAGTTTTGAAAAGCTTTTGGTTTTTTTATTAAAACAAACCAAACCAAACCAACAAAAAAAAATCAAAACAAAAAACCCAAAACCAAAACAAATCAAAACAAAAAAACCCCAAAAGTAGTGGTTCTGACTGAGTTATAGAAATTCTTTCTTGCTTTAGCAGCAAAAGAGTTTATGAACAGCATCTTGTGCTTCATTTGCAGGCATTGGAAAAATAAAACTCCACAAATGTCTGCCTTGATTTCAATAAATCCCATTCAATGACATGCCCAAGTTCCTTGGGTTGTGGCCCCAACCCCTCAAAGAGATCTAAGGTAAGTATCTGTGAGCATGGGAGGCCACAGGAGGATATTGTCAAGTTTTGCAGCTGTGTGAACTTAGAGTGCCCACGTTTGCAAAACACATCAAACCACACACTCTGTCTGGGCAGGTTTCTGTTGTTTTACTGAAGCATCACAAACACCTACTTAGATATCCTCAACAGTTATTGAACAAAGAAAACTCAATCCCAGCCATGAGCAAGCTGAACAGCAGCCTCACCAGTTTACAAGCCAGAACACAATTCTCACAAATGACACCTGTCAAGCCACTCTGTTGCACCAATTTGTATCAGGTGAGAATCAAACTTACGAGTGCATTTCCTCATTACCTATCTCTCCCATTCCTCCTTGTGATAAACTTTTCATCGTTAGCAATAGGAGAAATTTGTTTTGAAGTGACAGAATGTTTGGACAGAGCTTTTTTGTAAAAATCAGGCATGGACTCTATCTTAGTTTAATTAAATAATTAATTAAATGATTAATTAATTAAACTTAATTAAAATATATAAAATTAATTAAAATAAAATAGTAATGATTAATTAATTAAAATCAATTAAATTAAATTACTTTAACTGCTCATCTAGCCATACTGAGTTCAACTTCCACTTCAGCTTCCTGTACAAACTGGGTCATACAAAAATTCAAGAAGGGAGCAAAGGAAAATATGATTTGGCACAGCATAGGGAAACTCATCCACAAATTTCTTAGAAATGCTTTGATAGGCTTTTCAATGATTGTTACTTGTCTAAGAAAGGAGTTTTCCAGGGAACAAAGACTGAAATTCAAGGCTTTTCTCCTTAAAGAATTTTAAGTTGAAAAATTACACCTTTATTAAAATCTACTCATTCTTGCTGGGTGGGTCTGATTTTTCTTTGTTTCCACTGCGATGCACCAGGGTCTGCAGACTGCCTTAAAAATGCTCCCACAGTGGTAGAGCACTATTCTGAGAAGCAAGGGTTTGTGTCTTCTTAGGCAGGAAAGAGAATTAAACATCAAATCCAGATTTCCATCACGTCATGCAATTGCTACTTTACAATACATGGCTAAAATCACACTTTGTGGAAAAGAAATGAAACAGCGATGGTTTTCATACAAGTGCTAACACTTGTCTTCATGAAGGATTCAACAGCATATGCTATGAATGAGCAAGGGTGTCCCTAGTTTCCAGTTTTAAAGAGCTGAATGATTTCAAACTTTTCTGCCTTTCCAGTGTTCCCAAGCTGGCTAGCTTGTCCCAGGCATCTGGGTCTCCTTGTGACTCCAGCTGCAGAAAACTGATACCAGCAGATAAAATAATGCTGATTGATTCTACCTACCTCTAGGTTCACTGAAGTGCCTTAAAACCTGTTATTAACCTAAGCTTTTGCTGAAACTCATGGAAAGAGAACACTGGGAATGTGGGAATAACCTAAGAACTCTGGGAATTCCATTTATTGCCATTAGCTAGACTGCAAGCCTAAAGACTAAATTCGGTACTGCATTAAGAGTTGGATTTGAGAGGATGATGGAAACTTTTCCCAAAAGCAATTCTGGGTCATATTTTAGTGGTGGTTTTACCCATAACTTCTATCAAGGACTTTTTTCTTAGCTTAAAGACGCATTTTATTTACATTACCAGAATAAGAATTAAAATTATCCCCCATGTTTATCCACCACAGAAGAATAAAGCAAAGACTAAGAACCTGAAAAGAAATTAGTAAATTTCAGATCAGTTTTAAACACAGAGTTCCAGCAAAAAACATGGAATAGAAATATGTTTCAATATCTGTTTGTAAATCCAAAGAACTGAAGCAACCTTATGATTTTTTTAAAAATCAAACACAAATGTAAACAAACCTTTATGTTTAAATGGTTAAAATGCTATATGAGGTTCTTTGGCATAATAACTACCTGAGACAGGTGTGATCATATTTTACAGACTTGTTTTGTCAGGCTGATTTCCATTTCTGTTCAGACACACTCCTACTTGAACAACACTATTTTGAACACTAGCTTTTTGTAAAACTCCTTATAGTCAATATGAGCTGTGGTCCAGAATGTGAAGGACTGGAGGACTCTAAAGCACAACCTGCAGATCCTGGTTCATTCAAATGGGCACTATCATCAGATTCACACCAAAGCATGGCACTGTAATGCCTGAGCACAGTGCAGCAGCTTTCCACTTCCCTAAACATCAGCTTTCAGAATGCTCAACAGTGAGGCAGAAAGCCTTACTGAGAATCATGAAGGTAGAAAGTTACTCGTCACTGTAGGTGCATGAACCACACTTACAGACAAAAAAATTCCCGCATTTGTACTGTTAGTCAAGGGTTACCAGCAAATTTTCAGATACATGATGCTACTGGGAATAATAGCTTTTAGAAAAGCAGCCATATAACATAATTTTTTTACCACTGTTAGTTTGCTTCCCTAACATTCTCTTACAGTTCCAGTGGTAGAGTAATATGCTGCCTTGATTCTTTTATTTGCTTTCAAACATGTATCACCCTATGAAGTGGATGCTGGCAGCTGAGGCATCCATTTTCTAGGCATTACTCTACCAAAATCAACAAAATAGTCAGTGGGTTATATCACTAAACTAACATCATATATTAAATCTATGCAAGCAGCAGTGCAAAAGGAATGTGCCTTTTACACCTTCATTAGTGTTAGCATCCTTGTTCCACTTAAACACAGTCTGCATGGATGTATATATAAAATAAATGGGTATTTATAAACTGGAGTATTTGTATAAACAAAGAAGCACGTGGGACCACAGCAGGTTCCCCAATTACAAGTCAGCCACAACTTTGCAATGTGGTTATTGGCTGCAATCAAACAGGAAAAAAAAAAGTTTCTGTTGGATTTTCGTTTCATTTAAAGCTTTAAAAATATTTTTGAGCTTTAAAAAAATGGGGGGGAAGGGAACTATAGAATTTAGTAAGAAGTTTATGTGGCTTTTTAATCAACAGAATGCCATAGCATTATTATTTTATGTTTCTTTAGTAACAAAGACAACAATTCATTTAAACAATGGAAATTTTATTTCAAATCTGTATTTAGATGAGCACTGAAATATTCAAAATTGACTTTTATATTGCAAAGTAGGGTTTTTTATTCCTTTGGAAAAATAACATGGATGCATTTTCTCATTCTGACTTGTGCAATGGTTCAAAAGAACTTCTAGGAATGATGTCAGAACATTTCATAAGTTAACAAGTTGACCTGCTCTCATACATCAGATGATCAGATACATTCAAATTAGGAATGCTAATATGATGCCATGAATTTTCTATTGTTAGGTGTCTTTGGCTGTATGAATTTATTTTTACTTGGAATTCCTAGAAAAAAGATTTTCATTCTTAGCAATATTACAGACACTGTACTTTGTGATGTCCTACTGAATGGGTACATTAATTGTGTTCTTAACTTTCAAGAGATCTATCTTACTAATTTTCATCTAATTGAAACTGCTCACATGCTCATATAATCATAAGCACAGTACATATTATAGTGTCTCTTAACAATAAAAAAAGACACTGCACAATGTATTTAAGGTGCACTTCACTTTGATTTATATGATACCTGAAGTTCTGGAGCTATGAGACTTTTGCTTTGAATGTACTGCAGTTTTACACTCCTAGCACTCTCTCTGGGACTGATTCAAATCCCATTTCTTCAAGGAGCTTTGGATCAGATCTAGATGTGCAGAGCTCAGAAAGCAATTTTTATTTGCTGGATGTAGTGCAGATCACTATATAGAAAACAAACACTGTATGCTCTCTCCTGTGGAAAATATATATTTGTTCTTTCCTGTTTTGCTCTTTTCATAAGTTAAATGTAGGTCATTCAGACAGAAGGTATATGGTTGCTCTTTATGGATAGAGAAATTTAACACTTCTACAGGGCGTGAGACCAAACACTGAGCAACTGTAATCACTTGAGAAATGTAATAGCTGTGTGCTGTGTCTTATGGCTGTTATGAAATGGAACTTATACCTAAAGATGAGGAAAACAGTTAGTTTTCTCCATTTATGGAGCTATGCCACAGTTATGACATAATTCATAGCCAGACAGAACGTTCCAGTTGTATCCATAGACATTTCATAACTCAGTGTAGTGGAAAACTGATATTGAAGAAAGATTTTTGCCAAGTAAAGTTATTCATACACAAGCTTCCTTCTCATGACAGCTTCCCCACTGTACTGCAGAGCGATGCTGGAACTCTGCCTTGGGACCAGCACTTTCTACACCCACGCTGAAGGTTTATGTCCTGAGATGAGGTGCTTCCAGGTCCCTGTGCTCTCCTTCTTGTCCTTACTACCTTATTACCCTGCAGCTTTGTGCAGAGAATTTTCTAGTTGCTTTTCTACAGCAAGTTCATAAATGGTGCATCTTCAGGATGTTTCCTCCATGACTGTAATAATTTAGTGAATATCTGGGGCTGGGGTGCATTTTTTAACTTTCTTTATTACTTATTCTTAAGCAGCTGCAGTTACCAGCAGATAAAATAACGTGGGCCATCCATTTTTCCTTCCAGGACCAGAAAAAGGCCGAAAGAAAAAAGAATAAAACAGGAAAAAAATCAGACTCCTTAATTCAGGCTTCTGAAAGCAACAGCAACAGAGTAAAAAACAAAAACAAAAACAAAAACAAACACAAAAAACAAAAACAAAACCAACAGCAGAGTGAAACAAATGAAAAAACTCAAACACAGAGTTTGATTCCTATGCAAATGTAGGAATCCAGAAGTATATCTGGAAAATCTTGCAGAGCTTTTTCTCAATATAGAAACATTGGCAATCATATGTAGTGTTTGACTTGTATATTTTAGAGGTATTTATGCATACCTTTGGCTTAATTTCCTGTCCTTTTAATAGACAAAGCCTCAGAAGATTTAGTAATCTCCTAATTCCCTGCAATTGCAGGGGACAGTGACCACTGCTGGCCAAGGGTTGGAGATTGCCAGGTGAGCATGCCAAGACAAGGCTGAAGAACCCGAGGACCCTTTGCATGTTTGCAGCCTGCTACAGCAACATGGGTGACACAGTAAGAACACTGCTGTTTAACTAGAGGGTCTTAGAAATAGTTTAAGAAGAAGACCAAAGGGCATTTTATCAAATGAACAGAGTTTTGTGGTTTTTTTGTAGGTTTTGAGAGGTCTTTGACTTATTTGTGGGAATATTATATACATTAAATCCTGCTTCATAACTATGAAATTTTGGCTTTAGTACACGAGGGAGAGTTAGGAGAGTTATAAAGATAGGAAGAAAAAAAAAAAGAGCTTGGAACGTTTGCAAACCTTGGAAGCAGTTAATGTCTTGTTTCTTTAGGTGGACCCGGCCTTGTAGTTCACCTTCACAGGCTGCCAGGTATCCATAGAGGACCAGTCACCATGGAGAACCCATCAGGCAGACCCATGCCGATACATACGTGCCTCTCCTTGTTGTGCTTCTATCAATGTGTCTCTATGTGCTGTTGTATGTTGGAGATTGGAAGAAAGATTTGCCCTTACTTTGTGNTGTGCCTCTCCTTGTTGTGTTTCTATCAATGTGCTTCTATGTGCTGTTCTATGTTGTATGTTGGAGATTGGAAGAAAGATTTGCCCTTACTTTGTGCTCCTAAAACTCTGACACCAACCTACCTACCAACACCAAACTACCCAGCTGCAAGCACTGCAAGACCATTGCAATCCTCCTTCTAAAGCCCAGGCATCTAATGATATGACCAACCTTAACAGCTTAAAACTCCATAGTTTCAAGCCTCATGAGGTTCTAAAAACTGAAGCAGACACATGAACCTTCTAGAAAAATTATTTATATTAAGTAAATAATTGATATGGTTATTAAAAACCGTTTGCTGAACAATATAAAATGTGTATTTAATAGCATGGAATTATATATATTTAACTATTTATGCTAATTCTCTTTTACAGAATCTAGTTATTATTTTAATAGTTTAAATAATATATTAATTGGCTGTAGAGCTGCTGCCCAATCCTTTAATGTTTAAACATGTTGTGTGTCATTGCTGTTAGCAGGAGATATTATTTCATAAAGAAAGGAATTACTTACAGTCACAGAAGCAAGAAGTTCGGTGTACAAGTCCACTATTACAGCAAAATGTACAAGTGCATAGCAATTAAGATAACCTGGTACAGGTGGATTGAAGGGAACTTCTTTTCCAGTGATCTGTATAAAGCAGAACAGTTATTTGCCTTCAGGAGTGACAGGCTCCAGCCTGTTGCTCCTTAATATTCTTTACACTTACAAACACAAAAGGGGAGAAAATAATTGAAGAAGAAAGATAATCTACTGTCTAATCTATGTACTACTTAGTTTGAGACAGAGTTTAACTTTTGTGTGTTTGTGCATGTCCACAGCTGAAAAAAAAAAGAAATTACTGTACTCCTTCAGGAAATGAATAATGGAAAAATAACTTTAAAACCACGCTTTTTCCTTCAAATGAAAAGAAAAAAACCTCCACAGCTAAAACATTCATTTCCTTCAGTTTCTTTTCCCAATTCATCTTCCCCCCTGCTTTATGACTGCTAATTTGCTAATTTAAAATAGCATGTGTAGAGTTTTTAACATTGATCCAGTAGCATTAAGAGGTCCAAGTAAATTACACACAACTGAAAGCCTGTGCATGTTCTATTTACCACTGGGATTTCCTCAGGAAGGCCAAGTCTAGGTTTGCCTGGTCCCCAGCCTGGCCCTTTGAATATGACAGAAAGCTTATTGCAGAATCCAGGTGTGGCCCAAAACGTGTTCCAAATATGAGCCAAGGGACGTAACTGGAAAAAAAAAAAAAAANAAACTGGTTCCAAAAAAAGGCAAAGGGACGAAATGGAAAAAAAAAAAAAAAAAAAAAAAAGAGTAAGTAATTTTTCATTGTTCCCGAAATAAAAAAAAACCTAATGAATCACTGTATTTTATTCATTTTTAATTTTCAAATAAATGATTTTTCAAACTCTGTAAAGAGAATAAATTTGATATAGATGAAGACAGTTCAGAAAACCTGGCTGAAATAGGCAAAAGCAATATGAAGCCCTTGGTTAATTTGGTGAGGATTACAATGACTTCTGCTCAGAGGTAAATCTGTTTTTCCATCTGTGTCTCCTGTAATCACTCCCAAGTATTTAGTGGTACATTGTATAGCTATATGCAAGCTGTATGATTTGGTTACTGGGACCTTGAAATGACATACTCTCAATAACTCAATTACTTAGTATCTGACTGAAATGGATATAATTGCACATCCTCCCACTTTCCAGCCCTGACAGTAAAATTTCTCATTCTTTGAGATTCCTCCTTGGATGAATAGTCATGAAAAGTAAATATGTAGTCCACTGCTTCTCATGTTTTTGCAGAGAATTTTTGCCTAGCTTAACTGACACCTGGACCAACAAATCTAAGAAGCACCACACTAATTAGTTTTCTTTTTTACATATATACACTTTTGTCTGTGCTTCACTATGTATTGCACTGCAAAACACATCTCATTCAGTCCAACACCTCATATGTCACAGTTCTAATTAGTTGTTCATTTTACTGTTATATATTTTCATGATTACTACAAGCTCTGCATATTCTCAATGCAGTGAGTAGAAATGGCTGTCTCATAAACTGAAGAAATTGTAGATAATGTAATTGACTGGTCAGAAATGCAAGGATGGCCTCAACTGTGCCTAAGAAAGGAGTTTCTTTTGAACATGACTGAATGTTGAAGGTATCAGAATCAGTGACACAAACTACAGCACCTGGAGCATGATGGGATCAAATGAATTTACTGGATGCGTTAAGCCATATACAACTTTTGCATCTTCGGCCTCAAATGTTCCTGATGGAAGAAGAAAACAAAAGAATGACAAACAATCAAATTCAAAAGTATACATATTTTTGCCACACTGAGTAAACACGACAGAGAACATCTTCTTTTACTTACCAAATATCCTGTCCCAGATAATGAGTGTGCCACCATAATTTTTGTCAATGCAGTAAGGATTTCTACCTATAATAAAATCAATTATGAGACAAGTAATAGGACAAAGAAGAATTCTAGGAACTAAATTATGAAGGAAAATCATCATTTGCATCACTTTAAAATCTAAAAATAACTTTAAAAGATAGGTAACCCACCACTCCTCATACTTCTATATATATTTATCTTTTCTTTAATAGCCTTATTGCTCTCTTTCTATTCAGATTCAAACATACAAATCCAATGTGTCAGGCCCAATATTTCTGTGAAATTAGGAGAGTAAAACCAGGTCAAAATATATTTATAAAAGACAAACCAAAAAGCAAACAAAAATGATTCTACCAGTTTATACCTAAGAAAATATATGCTAAATACATATATGTGTGGTCATCTCATTAATGTCTGTCAAGTGTCTCTGTTTTCTATGCCGTATGTCTGATCCTGCACTATTAATTTCAGTGTGAGGAAAACTGATCCTTCTATGTTTTCTAGGGAATGTATTTGTATATAAGCAGTCCTCTCAGAGTTATACATGAAGAAACATTGGTTACACATCCCTAAGGTCGTGGAGACAGTCTGGAGCAACTGTACAGCCCCTGATCAGCTCTGCAATGATTCAGCTTAACTCCAATCAGGATGAGAGCATAAACTCAGATTTACAGGTGAGCAAATAAGAGCAGAGTGTCTCCCCGAGGATTACCAATAGCTGTGCAAATTTTAAGGACTACCCACTTGCAGCATCACCACTGTGGATACAGTGATTGTGAGGATACAGTAAACATTAGTAACATTCTCTTTACATGTAACTCCATTTGAGTCTGTTTCAAATTGTTCTTCCATTCCAGTAATTTTTTTTTAACTTACTGTCTCTGCACACAGAACCAGCTAAGGACATCTGTGAAATCCAGTTCTGTTTCTCAGATATGTTCATTACATTTTTCAGTATGCAGTGAGGTTATTAATACAATTTACATATGCAGTACAGTCTTCAAGGTTTCTGAATACTGATGAAGAAATCAATCATCATGCACTTCTGTGAAGTGAGATTTACCAATAATTCAAACAGTTGAAATCAAATTCCACTAAAATATTTAAAAATTCTTCTAAAAGATAGCCATGATTTTCATATATATGGTACTTGAATTTGAGTGCAAAAGGGTGTTTGTTGATGATTCAGTGGTCAGGGAAGGATGAGATATTTTTCTACCACTCTTCATACTTAAAAATATTTAATTTTTTTTTTTTGCTCAAAGTTTTCAAATTATTTCATGTTATCCAGACTTAATTTCTGCTCAATAGTTAAACATAAAAATGTTTGAATTAAACATAAGTTCTGAATATATTTTTTAAAAAACTGAAATTTCTAACTGAACAGGGACCACTTCTGAAGTTGAGGTCAAAATTAAAATCTTTCTGTAAGACTGATTTTACAGTACAATTTTACTATATTACTATTAGTACACAAATAATGACCCTGAGGGGGAAAAAAAAAAAAGGAATAAGAGGTTCCACTTTTATCTTACCATGATGAACTCTGTGATGACTGGGAGTATTAAGTATCCATTCCAGAGGCCCAAGTTTGTTGATAACCTTAAAAAGTTAATGTTTCAATTAACTTGAAAGTACTGTATAAGACCAAGAAGAAGCAGGGAAATGAAAAGGAGGAAAAGCTAAAGAGAGGACGCTTATCTTCTGGAGAACTGCATAAAAAGACAGAAGTGCAATATTCTTTTTCTGAACCATTTCATTGCATAACAGAAAAAATTCATTAAAAATATTAAAATACAAGTTATAAATTAAATTTCTTTTTGATCTGGAAACTATTTGCTTTTGATCTAGACTGAATTTTTTTTTTTTACTGTTTTTATCATTATTCCATGAGAATCTTTGAGAGAATCGGCAATAATGAACTGGTAAGATGGAATCACAGAGAAGTAACTGCCGCAGTGGAATAAGCACTGGTGAGGCTGCACCTTGAGAACTGTGTTCAGTTTTGGGCCTCTCACTTCAAGAAAGGACATTGATGTGCTGGAGTGTGGATGCCGAGGGCTTTCTGCTACCGGCTAGCAGAGGTTTCTCAGCCCTGCTCCACTGATAGTTCGTGGGGGTTCAATCTCNCACTACAACACTGGAGCATGTCCAGAGAAGGGCAATGGAGCTGGTGAAGGGTCTAGAAAACATGTCATGTGAGGAGCAACTGAAGGAACTGGGCTTGCTTAGCTTGGAAAAAATGAGGCTTGGAAGGACCTCACCTCTCTCTACCTCCCTGAAAGGAGGTTGTAGTGAGGTGTGGGGTGGGTCAGTTTCTTCTGCCATGTCCCAAATAAATAAACAAGAGGAAATGGCTTTAAGTTGTGCCACAGTAGGTTCACATTGGATATTAGAGAAAAAAAAAAAATTACTGAAAGAATTTTAGGCATTGGAATAAGTTGCCAAGGGACATGGTGGATTAACTGTCTCTGAAAAAGTTCCAGAGGCATCTGGATGTGGCTCTTGGGGTATGGCTCAGGGGTGATTCTGGCAGTGCTGGGTTCACAGTTGGACTCATTGGTCTTGAAGGTCACTTATAACCTTGATGATTCTGTGATTCCACACAAATTGTTTCACTCATTTTTCTTATCCATATCCAGTGATGCTGCTTGGGATTCCGTGCAACTCTATGATCCCAGTCATGCAAACATTTTATGTCAGCAAATAGCTGGCACTGATGCAGCAACAAGTGCTCCTTCCCTCTTCAGTACATTTGACTGCTTGTTTCTTCTACCAGTAACCTTCTCTTACCCCGGCACAAATGCATTAACGCAACAAACCTGATTGGGGAACTGATGCAGATCTAAACTGCTTTTGTTTTGGTTTTCTATGTAAGTTTAACTGGATCAGTTCCTGATTTCGGTCCAACATATGGTCACATATACACTGTCATGAGTCAGAAGCATGAGAAGACAGCAGATAATCATAAATGCATCATGGCACTACAACGTAAGGAAATGACTCAGCAGTATAAAAAAGTAGCCTTGATCATTTTAGTACCAAACCAAAAATTATAGATAGTTTTGCCAAAACCTCACTCTAGTGTTTCAAGCTTTATCAGAAAAATGCTGACAAATAAAATTTTTGTCAGCAAAGTTTCTGCTAAATTAGGTGCTCCCAGTTACTAAGGAATCAGAGGAAAGCCAGCACTGACTTCAAATTTGGTGCTTTGGTTAGCTCAGCAGAAGTGTGTGGACACCTGAACACAGCAACTATTCTTTAATCCCAAACATAAATCCATCTGTTACAAATTGATGCAATCACTGGATGACCAAAAAAGAAACCTTCACAATATATTCTGAAACGATATCTACTCACCATGTCTGATTATGGCCATAATGTCTTGCTATTAAAAGGGAGCAGGGGGCATTAGAACAGCTAAATAAAAATGTTTACACCTTAAGAAACAAATCCAAGGAACAATAATTCTTTTCCTTTTAGAGAATTTAATTAGTAAATGTAACACTCATACTGCCAAAAGGGGTGATCTGTAATATAATAATAGAGATAGGATAATAATGGCAAAAAAAAGAGAAAACATTTAGAGGGGCAGTCATTACTCATGAGAGCAGATCCATTCATCTAAAAGGGATTTTCATTCCTTTAAGGATTACAGAACAAAGTCCTGAAATATGGCAGTTCCATGTCTCTTTAATTTACAGTTCTGCAAGCGCAAGATTCAAAAAGTGCAAGATCAAATCTAGATTTAGATTCAAAAAGCAGACTTAGGATATTCTTCATATGTATTTAAATTGCTATGAATCAGGTAAATATTATAAAAGGAAAAAGATACTTTTTTCCCCTCTTCAATAACAGCAAGAACATCTACTTAATTGGTTAAGTAGAAAATTCCTGTAATTAAAGGAGTATAGAAATTCTCAGGAAAGGAGTATAAAAATTCTTCACATACAGAGAAGTATAATATTTGGACCATCTTTCTCAAAATCCTGCTCAAACTTGACAGGGGAAACAGAATCCTGAGATAAGTTTGTTTTGTTTCATTTAACTCAGAAGCCAAGGACAACATAAGCAGGATCAGCCCTCCCTCAAAATAAGTTCGAGTCTTAAAAGACCACCTAAAGGCAAGAAACAATCCATCATTCGTGCTAGTTCCATTTTCTGCCTTTCTCAAGGAGAACATCCCACTGCTTAAAGATATGTGAGATGTGACCATTAAATTAATTTAATCTGAGACAAATGTTTTGAATTGAACTTCAGCCTAGCACCTGAGAGAGCACTAATTTATCTAATAGACCACAACTAACTTTGATCCAGTTGATTTTAATAAATTTTTATCTCAGTATTTTAACAATTTTTGTAAAATAAACCAGTGGGCACTAGGAGAGCAGGGAATCAGTAAGCATTAGCAGTCTCCACCTTTATCCTGCAGGTGGATTATAACAAAATGTCCTCAGAATGAATGCCTTCAGGTCTCAATATCCAGCTGGCTGAATTAAAATTTTAAAACCTTTATTCATGCTTTTGAAAGGCTACATAGTACACCTTTATGCTAAAGCAGAACTTTTTGTCTTGGGACTCTCTACGTACCTCAGGTTAAAATTTTTATATAAATTTTCCTGACTAATAGTAGTGAAAGTACTTTCTTTGGATCATGAAACCGCTCTCATCCTTTAAAAGAGTCTTTCTTTGAGTGATGACATTTAAAAATCTACTGAAATATCTTCTCTATGGCATAATTAGTGATTGATACCCAAGCCTACTTTGATTCATCATTCACTCAAGGTCACCTCCACTGCAAAGACATTTTAGCCCCACTCTGACAAAAATATCATCTGAGACAACAATTACAACCACATGACTTTAAAGCTCAGGGGGGGTGCAGAACTCTGTACCTGATGAATCAAAAATCTAGTACGTTGACATTAGCAATTCATAAATCAATGCTTTGTCTAAAACACATCAAAAATATTTTTCCACTCGATAGTCAAAATAGTACAGGGTGCTATTTCTAGAAACTTCCTTTGCTATCAGTAAGTTTACATGCAGATTCCTAAAAAAACCATAAAAAACCATGGTCAGAGGAAAAAATTTGGTGCCAAAATATTATAAATTCATAAGTGCTATAAATATAACCATATGTTTTTCCAAGAAATAGAAATATAGCACCACTGAAAAGCCGAATTTTGAAGGCTTTTGCAGCACTTACATGGCAAACAACATAGCTCTTTTGTTCAAATTTGTTGAATTTTTCAATAATCTGCCATCTTACCTGGGGCAAAACTCCTACAAGCAGATTTTTCACCAAAGTAAATTGGATAGGATAGTAAGACAGTATCTGCCAGACAAGATTCTGACATAGTCATGTCAAGCTGACAGGGACTTAAAGTCATATTGAAAGAAATTAATTTCAGAAGAACTGACTCATAATAAAATTTAATGTGGTGTAGCAACAGCCCTAGTTCAAAAGAATATCCAGAGTGAAGGCACTGACAGTGGCAGGTATTCCACCTACCTATCTACCTTTCATCTGTCAGTCTATCCTCATTTCTGTGTCTTTATTATGTCCAGACATTTTCCTTGAACAATGGCAATTTCAAAGGAGTTCATAAGCATTCTTTGTAGCAGTAACCCAGCTTACACTGCAGTTGCAACCAGTCACCAAAGCACATAGACTACTAAGTTTCAGCCATTCAGACCGGAAAATATTTTTAGCTTACAGTGTCACTGTACTCAAATTGGTTTCTTAGAGTAAGAGCTCTCACGATGTTCACGTATCAGGAAAAAAAAATTAAACTTTTTAAACACCAAATAAATGTGATAAGATGAGCAGCTTAGTTTTTGATGCTTGTAATTGGGATTTTAATTTTTTAAAAAGTGCTACTCTGATTTTTGTATCTGACATTTTTATTGGAAAGTATTTTAAAAAGTTAAAAAAAAATAGTTGAAATGTCATTGTTCAATAACCCTGCCATCAGTACTTCAAACCTTATTTCATATTACTCAAAAGAAAAAAAAGTCTGCTTGTGAGCATAAAATATTCTATATATCACCTTAAAGTGATTTGAGGAATATAGAAAAATACCTACTGATCCCCTAAAAGGTGAAATGCCCCAACTGTTGTCCAACAACAACCTTATCTGTATTTTGACCAATATGACTGGGGGTTTACATCTGTGTTTGTTTCCCTGATACAGACACCTACTGTTCTAAATCAACTCCTGTCTTCAATTTTTCTTTTCTCAACACATCATGTGCACCTAAACTCCCATGCCAGTGACCCACAGATGAACTGCAACATTCCAACAAAACTCTTTTCCTGTTTCCTTTATTTTTTAACATCCCATTGCCACAAAAATAATTTTTCACTTGTCAAAATCCTTACAAATGGACTCAATAAACTACCTGCAAATCAAATATGTAGGCATCTCATCTACATAGGTTACAAAAGTTTTGTCCACAAAACCTGTTTTCTTCTTTCTTTTCTTTAAAAAGCCAATGTATTTCCTCTGTTATACTTGAGTATCACTAAAGAGTAAAGCAGAATTACTGACAACAATTGATGCAAATCCAAAAGCAGTGTAATAAATAAGGTATGCTTAGAAATACTTTTCATACATTACTGGAATTGAAATCTTCAAATATAATGAGAACTAAATGGTACATTTCTACAATAGTCATTCTTATATAAAGATGTTTCCTTTGTGACAGCAATCTCTTGCCTAAAGGGAAAGAACATTATGCAATATCTCTTGTGGCATGTAAGTACCTCCGTTTGCGGTCTCAGAGTTTGTCAGCACCGAGGGAAATCTTTATTGCCTGGTACCTGCACCACTTCAATGCAGTTCTTGTTTAAGTAATGAGAAAAAATCGTGACATGAAATCCAAGGGAAACTTTACATCTTGTGTAACAACTCCTCCTGTCACCACTACCACATGAATCTTTACTTAGCTCTGTTTCAACGTCACTGTTAGGAAGGAATGTCAACTGAATAAAGCAGGCAACCTTACACTAAAACCAACTCACATATAAAAAAACTTCTGGGTTAATTTTTTTTTTTTCCTTTGAGCATAAGGAAAGCTGTTTGTAGCACAGCATTACTTCCAATATCATGGTGTTACTGATCTGCAAGACAGGAGAGGGTAAATTCATCCCTGGAGCATCACTAAGGAGCAATCTGAACTAAACTTTAGGTTTTCTGTTAGACTAGTTGGTAGTAAAACACATATTACAAGTCATTTCCTCATCAAAATCAAGGTAAGATTCTTATTCCTGGCATATAAATCTATATTTCAGACAGTCTGGTGGGGAAATTTTAAAATATGACCTTAATTACATTCCCCAGTAGAGCTGCTGTGTTAATTCAGGACAACACACCCATGTATTTATACAGATGGCTCTGGTGATCAGATTTGCCATGTAAAATCTCTGCAGGGAAGCTGAGGAAAGGCAGAACTCCTAGGATATGTGCTCGTCTGCCAGTTTCACACTTTGAAATCCTTGGCAAACTCGGATTTATACACCGCCAACTGTTTTCCTATCTGATTAGGCAGTTTTCTACTCCAGTAAGCATGTAAAATGGATATAGCTGAATTTCCACACTGAGGAGTGAAAAAACAATATTTATAGTTTAGAAATAAAACAAGTGAGAGGAATCAGGCCTGTTGGGATCATAAATAGTTTCACAGAGGGTGAATTTCTGATAAATCTGGTTTGTAGGAACGGGATGTGAAAGCCTAGTTTTAATGGACAGTCTGGTTCAGAGCATATTTATATATAAACATGCAGACTTTAGAAATGTCTCTATAATAAATTATCTTGAAGGCAGGCTGTTGTCACTTTTCATTGTTTTACACCTCAGCTAGGAGGTAAGGTTTGAATCAAATTGGCATCTTACATGAATATTTAAGTTAACTGTTTCAACAAGTGGATGCAACCTATTTGTTTTCTTTATAGGTCCAATTAAGCCTTGTGGGAAAGGTGAGCACATATAGGAAATTTCCATCAATTTTTCCACCAAAAATGACAAAACTTACAGTAACTGATTGGTTTAATTGCAGCATTACAAATAGTAGAGCATGGAGCAAGTCACACTTTCAGTCATACATCAAGTTAAGCATTTTAAACAAACTCCGGGAGAAAAATTGCTATAGTATTTCAGTATTTTTCAGCAGCCTGACAAATACATTCTGGCAATTGCAGGAAAAAACCCCAAAAGTCATAAATCAGTATGCCAGTCCTGAAATAAACTAAAATATAGCCAAGTGAGGCTCTTCATCTTCCTTTTTAAACAGATCAAAAAATAGTCAGCAGCCTATACTTTGTGATTTTAACAAAGAAGGGACTTCCAAATTTTCTGTTTGCTTTCGAAGCTATAACTAATTTACATAGATTCTCAATGAGTATAAGCTATGAGAAAAACTCAAAAGCGTTATGTGTAATATGTTAAAATGGAAAAAGAGGGTTTTGATGTTTGGTTTTTTTTAACAAAGAACAGTATCTCTAACATTATTAATGTGATATCCTTCTATTATTACATTAAATTTATTTGGTAAATGAGTTGTTTAGATTCTTTTTCCAGGACGAAGAATATACTGAACTGTGTTACATCTTTAAGCAGCTCCCTTCACTTTTATTTTGATAGTTCTCCGGGGACATAATAGACAGAAGTGACCTAAACAAAGTTCTTTAAGTACAATCTTTAGTTTTACTGTTTCTGCAGGCAGATTAGGAATAGTCAGGCCCACTGATGCTGAAATAAACATTTCACAGCTGCTGCTTACAAGACGTCTTTAGTGCAAGGAACAAAACACTCATACTCAAGGACTTAACTGTTAGGATCCAAATTGAAGTCACTGATTATGTTCTTGTCCCGTAAACTTTTTTATTTCTGGCCTCACTAGTGACCCAGCTTCAACAGGGATAGGGGAGCATTCTGTCTGGATCATCAAATGCAAACCACCAACATAACCCTATTATTGTGGAGCAGCCACTGTCAAATGAAAAAGATAATGGCTCCTGTGCTGCATGTTGAATTCAGAGCTACTGAGTACACAGCATAGCTAAAACAGGAGTTCACACACAGTTAAAATAGGAGGCTCATCTTCACACTACTAAAGTGCAGCACTGGCATCCTGAATCACCACTGAGCTTTTAGGTGCCAGGGAAGGAACTCCAAACTTCATCCCACTATGTTTTTCCTGATTACACTGCGTTCCAGTGCAGCCTACGCTTAGCAAGACAGGAACAGTGTGCTCTCTTATGAATGTTTTATTTTCTCTCTCTTTTGTTATTCTTTTTATTTAAAACAAAAAGCAGAGTTATATGCCTTATATATCTAGAAAGACAATACTTTTGTCCCCTCATGGGGCAAGTGAAACATGGAAAACTGGAACATATTTTACAGTTATTGCAAGTATTTGTGTTTAATGATAGCATTGTCAGCTTTCCTCTTTTCTGTGTTCTGGCAAGTGCAGTGATGACAAGACTTTGATCCTACAGGTTGGTCAGAAAATCTAATAAGCCCTTTTGGCAGACAGGCTGGATTGAAGCAGTGAGATCTCTTTGTTCCTTGGAATCATGCTTAAGTGTTAATGTCTGTATTGCACATATAGCCTATCTGGACCTACAAAGTCACTGTCTGCCTTAAAGAAAGTATGTTTATCTTCCTGGTGTTTTTTGAATTTGTTCTCTTTCTCTCCAGAGTAAGCAAGTGATTTGAGAGTTTGCAGCCGACAAATAATGAATTTATGAATGATGAAATCATCAGCTATCAGGAATGGGGCAAAAACTTTTTTTTTATAAATCAAAGGTTGGGTCTTTATGCAAAGCATCAAATAATTCTTGCCTTAATGCTTTTAAAATAATTTCTTGGATCTTTGTTACAGTGAGAAAGTATGCAATAGGCTGTCGGATGATGCTGCCTGTTTCTAGGAATTCCAGTTAAATCATCATGTCATTGAATGTTCACTGACACAATCTCAAACATCAGACTAGGAGAATGGCTGTAATCACCTCTAATTACCTTCAGCCGTTTGATGACTTTTAGCAAAAGTCTTTTGAATGGTAAGTTTCTGATTCCTTGTAACCTGACAGGGACAGATGTGTGTGTTTCTAATTTGAAAGGGAACATCAGATGGAGCTGTGTCAATTTTTGCCTAACATGGCCAAATTAAAGGAAATAAATCCATTATTTAATTAAATGAAGCAATGTACTAGAACAAAGAAAAATAAAGATTTTCTTGGCATATGGTATTTGAATTCAAAGTGATCTTCTAGAATAAAATTCAAGACATACTGCAGTTTCACAATTCTATCCAATACACTGGATTATTATCGATTTTACCTTTTACTGATGATACTTTTTAGATTAAGAAAAAATCCAAAAGAAACCCCTCAACAAACACAAAATACCAGCAGCAAAACAAAAGCCAAACAACGTTTCTTATCCTGGCCAGAAAATCAGATCAGTCCATACTCTGTTTCCACTGTGATCCATGCAACGCCACCTGTATGTCATGATTTTGCAAACACTTTCTTGTGTTGAATTTGACTCATATCTTACTGCTTACTGACCTTATAGGAAATATTCACAGTCCAGTAAACTAAGAATAAATATATGACTTTGTAAACCAGGCCTAGAGATATTTTACCTCCCATAAAGCATCTCTTTTTTTTTTTTCTGCAAACTATTCAGTACTTTCGCTCTTTACCAAAACCTTCCTTCGAGTCCACAAATCAACCACAAGAATAAAACTATTTTCTTTCCAATACAAACACAAAACATGTAATAATCAAAAAAGTTTTGTAATAGTTAAACAAGCTTTGCTAAAATGCTTTTTAAATTCAAAGTCTTCTTTCTTGATTAAATTTAGTTTTCGACTTTGAGAAATGGATTTAAAAACTACTGCAAGTACTTGAAATAGATGAAATAGAGTTTGTAACATTTTTTAAAATCCTGAAATAACTTTTTGTTTATTTAAATGAGACTACAGCACACAATGCAGAGAAAATAGGTCCAGAAAATTGAAAAATAAAATCTGCAAAGAAATAGACCAATCTCAATTCTTAGGACCTGGAAATTAATAAGTGAATGTTTTATCTATTGTTTCATGCTGTCACTTACTTATCACAGTGTAATAATTATGATTCTTTCACCATCTAGTAGATTTCTGTCTCAAACAGCTTCTGCTTAAAAAGACAAATATATCCTCTAGATTTTCAAGAATAGCTTTTGCTATTGATATGATGGTAATCACAAGTATACTCTTACTTAGAGGAATCTATGTATACTTTTATGTATTTTTCTTAATTTTACATGGTTCCTCAATCTGCTTGTTTAATTTCTTATTGGAAAATAAAGTCAAAACTAACAATTTTTTTTTTCTAAATCTGGCCAACTTCCTAGGTAGGATCTGATTGATGCAAGAATTTAAGGACCGGGACACAAAAGCTCACCTGAACTCAGGGAGCCCAGATGGGTTGTGCAGGGCATGAAAGCATGAAGAATTCCCAGTTTTTCTCTTTCAAAGCTTTTCATGAAAGAAAACTGAGCAGAAGCCAAAGGTAAAAAAAGACAAAAACTTAGACCAGTACACACTGTGCATGCATAAGTAAAAAAATACTTTTTGACAAATAACCATACACTTCCTCAGCAAGTTTCAGTTTTACTAATGGGTGTTTTCCAATACAAACAATTGTATTTTTCCCTAAATCTGTAACAATTTCATGCCTCTCTTTCCAGTCTGCATGAGGTGTTGCTAAAATTATTCCCATTTGTCACCTGTTTTCACCCATGCTACTCCTGGTTAATAGTTGAGGCTCATCTTTTTCTGCTCCCAGAGCTGGATGAGGTAGAAAGACTTACACAAGGTGAAAAGAGATGCCTTAAAAAATCTGACTTCTGTGAGTATGGTAAAGGGCAGCTCATATTCTTTCCTTAAATTAGAAAACTAAACAGAAACCAATACATGTCAAAGATCAAATAGGAAAGGAATAATCTGCTGCTGCAATTACTGCCATCAGGGATTGGATCAGTTGATATTTTCTAAATACAATTTGACATCTCATAAAAATTACAGCTAAACCAACAGAAACTAATTTCTGTTTTTCACAGGTGTCTATCAGGTTATAAACACACCTAACTTATTGGTTGTAATAAATGCATAATAGAGGGATATAGTTTAATATAAGCCATAGACCTTCTGAATCACCTGCAAAAATAAACTGAAATGGAGTATTTCTATCTGTCAGTAACAGTCCTGGAACATTTTGTGGCTTTTGAAAAATTAGTTTTTTAGTGCCCTTTGACTGAAGTTTTTTTTTTTTTACTTCCCTTATGATCTGGACAAGAATGGTCTGTCTGGTCATGGACACATTTCTCCCAGACTATTTAGGAGCAGATCTGAGTCATTCAATTGACCTGAACAGTACTGGATAGAACAAAACATTATTTTTGTCTTGATTTATTGAGATCACAGAACCATAGAATCATTTAGATTGGAAAAGAACTTTAAGATTATCAAGTCCAATTGCTAACCCATCATTGTCAAATGTTTTCCTCAAGGGTTTTCTTGGGTTGATTTTTTTTCATTTTACATTTAAATAAATTATTAGGCGTTTATTTCAATGCTTCAGTGCTACTTAGAGATTTATTTTAAATTCTTGAAAAAAATCCCGATATAATTTCAGATTGTCATGTACATGGTGCAATATTCATAGAATTATTAAAGTTGGAAAAGACCTACAAAACCATCAACTCCTAAACTCCTAGTGTTTGACTAAACACCACCGTATCACTAAACAATAGCACTAAGTGTCATGTCCAGTCATTTCCTGAACACTTCCAGGGACGGTGACTCCACTATCTCCCTGGGAAGCCCATTCCAAAGCTTAACCACACTTTCAATTAATAAATTTTTGATGATGTTCAATCTGAACCTCCTCTAGCACAGCTTGAGGCCATTTCCTCTGGTTCTGCCCCTGGTTGCCCTGGAGAAGAAAACGGCCCCCAGCTGGCTGCAGCTTCCTTTCAGGCAGTTGTAGAGAGTGATAAGGCCCCTCTTCTCCAGGTTAAACACTCCCAGCCCCCTCAGTCACTCTCGTAAGACTTGTGCTCCAGCCCCACTGTCCTTCTCTGGACACACTCCAGCACCTCAATGTCTGGTGGTAAGGGGCCCAAAACTGGACATAGGCTTCAAGGTGTGGCCTCACCAGTGCCAAGTACAGCAGGACAATCACTGCCTGGTCCTGCTGGCCACACCATTGCTGGTATAGGCCAGGATGCCATTGGCATTCTTGGCCACCTGGGCACACTGACAGCTCATGTTCAGCTGCTGTCAACCAGCAACTCCAGGTTCTTCTCTGCTTAGCTGCTTTTCAGCCACTCTTCCCTCAGCCTGGCCCTCCGTGGGGTTGTTGTGATCAAAATGCAAGACCTGGCACATGGCTTTGAATCTCATGTCTCTGGTCTTGGCCCACCGATCCAGGATGCAGTGAAAAAAAAATTGGTTGAACACAAATGCATGACATAAATCACAAAGTTGTATTTTCATTCTAGCATACACAATTTTATTAATTTCAGGCATGCCTTTCCTGTATCAATAGTCCATTCTAATAATAAACAATAGTAAAAGAATCCAGCACCAAAATAATAGTATAATTTTTATACAAGATTTATAGTGCTTAAAATGTTGTACTATTCTATATTAAATGACAAAAAACTAATGCATACCAAGCATGTAGGAAATACAGAAGTCTAAATGAGGTAGAACGAATGTATACTTTTGATCTTTATGATACTGTAGTCACAAGAATATATGAGTCACTTGAGTTAAAATAAAATAGACCATGTCTGATCTGCTGGTAGTAAAGCTGGACAAAAACTGACATAACAAATAATGAGACAGGTCAAAGTTATAACACAGGAAACATCTCTTAATATTGTTTAAAACAACACTGGACACATGTAAAATTTAAGTAAAGGAAAATATCAGGGATTGTATTTGGCTATAAACTTTTGCTCCAGGCTGAAACATGGCATAGAAAGTTTCAGCACAACGTGATCATTCTTTTGTAATTACTGAATTCAATTTAAATTATTCTCAAAACAAAACATCTTCCCTTAGAAACTTCCATATACTTAAAGTATTTCTTATTACTTAAATAGACCTTTTTTCTTCTATAAAACAATAAATTCTGCATGTGCTTTCCTTTTCAGCCCTATGTAAAAAAAAAAAAAACCAAAACCAAAAAATCTATTAAAGAGTTTCTTTCCCCCAGTATCTTACTATATTTTATTTTTCTTAAAGAGAAAGATGTGCAATCAAAAGTTGCGAAGTGACAATTTCCAAACATCTTTGACTAGTCAATATGGGGCCAAATTGTATGTTAAGAAATTGATACTGATGAAAAGCAATAGAAATCTAGAGGGGAAAAAATATTATCAATTGCTCCTTCATTTTAGAATCAAACTATTACATTACTATAACATTACACAGGCAGAATGGATATAACAAAGTGTATCTCCCCATGACTCCTAATGACATGTAACAGCAACCTCCACAGGCTCCCAGAGGACACCAGAGCTGCTGGGGGATGAAAAATATCTGCTCTCAGAGCAAGGGCCAACAGCACTTACTGAGACTGGATGGTGTTTGCTACAGGACGCAAGGCTACAGCCCTGAACAAACTTTGTATGTTAGTAAACTGACAGAAACAGAGACCTGAAAAAAGGATTTTCATATTAATATAATCTGTGTAACATAATTAGAATCATTAAAATTCAAAAAAGGATCATTAGGAAAAAAAGGAGCAGCAATAGCTTTAAACAGTTAAACTTTAATAGTTGTTGCAAAAAAAACCCAATACAATGATGAAGTATCATATTAATTTCACCAAAAATATAGGGTAACATAAACCTGAATGGCTGATACCATTTCCCTTCCTTTCCTTACTTTTTTCTGTCAATGCCTTGCCTGTGAGAGCAGGAAATCTGCTAATACATGGTGTAACCCTATTTCTATTTTGACATAATTTTTGACCTTAGAGCATGACTTCAACATATTTCAACCGATTTCAGCTGTGCTATAAAATCAACAATATCAACATTAAGAATAACTTCCCTTGTAAGCAAAGTTCTATGAGTGGATCAACTAGATGAATACAAAAGGTCCATTGTTTTTCTACCAGCACAACAATTTAATAGTAAGGAGTGCTTATCTTTTCATTGAGACTGAAATTCATTCTTGTTTAGACTAGAGTCTAAACTTGGCACATTGCACATATGCTATAGAAACTCCTTTTAAGCCCTATGAAGGATTTAGCACTTTAGAGGGATGTAGGCAATTCATAAGCCTCTGAAATTCACTTTAGAAACTTTACACATACTGTGGCACCAGTACTGAGATTCACTGAGTTACTGCTATATAGCAGAATGTTAGAAACCTCTCAGCCAAGGAAAAGATGGCTTCAAACACCAAAGACATAGATGAGGCATATCGTAATTTTTTTAGTGGCAAAGCACACTAAAACTAATTTGGAGAAGCTAAAGCATGGTCAAAGAAACTTTGCTACCATATCCTGGTGTTCATTTGGTATAATTTCAAAGAGTGCTTGAATTTTTCAAAATATTTAAAAATCTTAAATGTGTATTGCTTCAGTTTATGCCACTTCTAGTGATGTGTGTGACATTTTATCTAAGCCTTCCCTATTTACGTGGTGTTTTAGATAATCAGACATTTGTTAATGATTTTAGACAGATTTAGACAGATTTAGAAATCTGTCCAACAGAAACAAAATGTTAACAATCAAAATTTGCTGTTGGTCCACTATAACTATCTTATTTTAAATTTTTAAATTTTTTTTTTATGAAACACAAAGAAAAGATAAAAGAGAAATCTGCAATTGCAACAACATAATCACCTAAAATAGCAGATCAAGAAAATAAAATTCCTTTCCCAAAGAACTGTCCTATATATTGCATCATGAAATTAGAGAGGAAAAGGCATCTGTCTGGGCAGAATAAACAAAGGAGTAAGTGTCATAGAAATAATTAGCCCACAATCCACCTGGGGCTACTGAGAAATATGCTATTGACTTAAAACATAAAGCACATTTAAATACCCCTATTGTAATGCAAGGAAGAAGGCAAAGGCCATTGAGAACTACCTGAGAAGTGTGAGAAACATCTTGCTAACTACAGTGTGTTATTAACCATATATGTATGTAAACTAGATATGGCCTATGCACTCAAAAACCAGAAATCGAGTGGTGTAGTCAAAAACAAATAGCCATTAGATAATCATAGAGCATTTTTCATCTGACAATTACTTGCATTAAGAAAGAAACAATATCTGAATTTATTTGTAACTCTAAATGATCTTTAAGAAGCACCAGCTTTTAGGTATTTTTCTCTAAAATATTTATCTTAGAAATGAAATCAGTTTCAGTATCTGCCAAAAATGTTTAATAAGCTGCAAGATAGGAAAATACAGTATTAAAATAGCAAAAATTTTTGATTCCTTACAGTTACTTTTTTCCTTCAAATCTAATTGGGACCAACTGGCCTCATTGCTTCTTATAAACTTAGCAATATATATTCAGAAAAAGGAATAAAAATGAACAGATGTTTCTCCTTAAAGAAGTCAGACAAAGATTTTTCTTACACAATAAATCAGCTGCTAGTGGATTTCCAAGACACTGCTCCAGGCTAACTGTTTAGGTATGGCTTAAAAACCTGGTTTACCTCTGTATGTATCCAAAACTGGTAAAGTAGATTAAACTGTAAATGAACAGCAAACACTGAAGGCGGAATGAAAAGAGCCATGGGCAAGTTGAACATCTGAAAAATGAGAAAGAAAACATACATTAGATATATAATTCTAAACTCATGATGATATCATGAACTACTCTCAGGAGCTCAAAGCACTGCACAATATATTTGCTTCTAATAAATCCATAATGTAGATGTTACATAGCATAAATAGATAGTGATTGTTATGTTACTACTCGATGTGCTACAGCAAATGAGGCATAAATTGATCCAAAAGTCACTTACCACAAGCCAAACTGAGCAAGTAGAAATTTCAGCGTAAGAATTCATAAATTATAGTATTAGATGCTTTTGCTGTGTACTATATGGAGCAGCAACATAGCCTTGACGTTAAGGGTTCTCATGTAGGGAAGAATTATCACAGATCAAGTAAGCTATGAATTTATAACACTATAGCTTCTCCATCCAAACTCCCTACATAAGCACCATGAGGGTAAGCTACTTGGCTTTCCAAGTTAGTTATACTTCTCACCTAAACTTTCTCATGGTATCTCTCATAAAGTCTCAAAATTAATTAATATTGCTGAGTCCTAAAAGCAAGCTAGCACGAAAAAAGTATCAGAAAACTGCTTACTTGGGAAATCCTGATATCTTAGATACAGATGAAGTCCTACAAATTTCAGAATTAATTGTTTTACTGGCTGAGCAATAGAATACAACTTCTAAGACCTCCATATGTTAAAAGTAAGTCTGCTTTCTTCAGAAAAAGGCTTATCTTTTTCTTTCTCTTTTACCTGATATTGTGTTATATCACCTGCATTGAAAAGTTAATACTTCTCTAAATACAGAGATTTTTCCTAAACCAAATAGTAGCAGAGGTATCTTCAAAACTTTAAATCTCTTTAGCACTCAGGGAATATCTGTTTGGCTGACAAGAGCTCCCTGTGAAGCACAGGAAAATTAGAAAAGAAAACCATTTCCAAATTACTATTGTCCTTTTCACAAAAACCAAACCTCTTAACATCCAAGAAGGCAGTCCTATAGCCATGACAAGCATCCTGGACCAGGAGTTCCTCTAGTAAAGGTCTGCACATAGCATGCAAAACTAGTATTCTCTCAGTTTTAGTCAGAAGGGCTGCCCAATAGATTAGAAGTCACACTGAGACTGTGAAACAACCACGCCTCTACCCCAGTGATGTGACTGATGCTCTCAAGAAAGTCACCACAGACATATCTCTGTGACAAACCAATGGAGGACTAGGACCTTGCAATATCAGCTTAGTCTGCTGGCTTCAACACCAGACAATGTCTGAAACACTAGCACAAAACCCTGAAGCCATTGCAGTATCACCTGGTAGGGCTGGGACAGCTGGGATTTCAAAATCTACATTTAAAGGCTTCATGGATCACAGCTGCCCCACAAATTACCTACAGGGTGTTTCTGTTTCTGTCTCAGAAGCTGCTTTCAAAAAGTAAAGGAATTAAAAGGTAGTAGAGGGGGACTAAGTTTCTGTCTAATGGCATGATAACAGCAGGATTTTTTTTTTTAAAGGAATGAAGAGGAAATTGATTTAAAAAAACCCAAAAAACCAAACCAGATGGTTTTCAGATTATTCATGGAAGTGGTTACCGGATTGAAAGCAGGGTTAAAAAATTATATGCTTTTCCCCTAAAAGTATCAAAAGCAATTTGGTGGTATTTACAGATGACTCAAAGAGGAAAGAAGGATCATCTTCATATTTATTTCCTAACTCACTTTTCACAAGAGTATTAGGATTTCCCTGTTAAGTGGTGGGATGAAGGAAATTTTATATAAATCTACAGGTAAATTTGAAACTGTCAAAGAGAATGCTTTACTAACTGCCTCACGTTTTCGTGCAATGTAAGCTTTATTTTGCCCAGGAAGGATTTTAAAGATCATTTACAGAAGTGGAACTCATACGGAGAAATGAAAACTTCTCCCATATCAAGACTTGACTTTTCCTATTTGTGGTTCTACTGAAACAAGAAGAGCAATCTCAGGGGGGGGAAAAAAATCATTGAATAATTCTTTACTGGAAATGCCAATTCACCAAATTGAAAGATTTCATGGCAATGTACCAGCTTTAACAGATTTGTAGAGGAAAACTTTCCTGGCTCCAGAATGGAATTTCTGGTCAAAACTGCAGGAAAACTTTTATCACACTGACAGATCTTTTCTCATTTGTGGATTCAGCAGCAGAGATTGGGAAAATGCTACAGTAGCTGATGGGAAAAACACCCAGAGAGGGAGTGCAGAGACATTTGCATCTGGGGCTGCTGCACTGCAGCTGTTTGCCATCATGCCAAAGGCATTGCCCCTTTGGAAGCTCCATTGCTCACTCTCCCATGTGGGCATCTCTACCTTTCTCCCTCCCATTTGTAGGTAAAAGCTTATAACCACTTCCACTACAGAAAGGGAGTGCACAGAAACTCTTGAGGTTTAGCAGGAGTGCTGAGTTTCCGTGCTGGGTCTCTGGGGCCACCTGCCGATGCGGCTGCAGAGGGGCTGCAGGGCATGGGGGGCTGCAGGACAGCTGCTGACAAAAGGTCATGTGGGCAGGAACTTGTGTGAGAACTCTGCAGGAGTTGAAGGCAAGGATAAAATAAAAAAAGCCAACCAGACCTGGTTGGTTTTTATTGATGCCAGACCTGGCAGACTCTTCAATAGACAAGTGATTGACTGTGCTGAAAACTGTGTTACCTATTCCCTTTCCAGACTTGTATGCAGATATTTCCACTGCTTTTACACCAAAGCATAGTTCAACACTTTATCTAAATGTACAGTCTAGAGCTATCAAATTATTAAGGATTTAATGTTTGCAATTAAATCTTTCTCTTAGAGGAAAGTTGAGAATGGTACTCAAAGCCTTAAATCACAGCTTTTCAAAGTGTATGTGCAAATCTCTCACAACTGCACTCTGATTGTTTTGTCACTGATATATTAATTTATATACCATTATCTTGCTTTAGCTTGCTGTTTTCTTCTTAAATATTAATATCCTTTTTTTTTAGATCTTTTTTCCCTCTAAATGGGCCTCAACAGTATCTCTCAGTCTTCACAGTAGATTTGATTCTCTTATGGACCCTCCAGTGGAGAAACAGAAACACTGTGTATGCAAACAACATGAAGCACTATATATTGGGTTCCAAAATCAGGAGTACATCTCACACCACTCATTGTCAAGCATGTTTTTCTATTCTCTTTCATTTCATATCTTTTCAATCATAGATTAACATGCTGACTTATTTATCTTACAATGTTTAACTTAAAACACAACAGAGCTGGCAGCAGAAAAGTCACATAATCCCACGCCATCCACCATAAGTTTCTCACAGTCTCCACAAAATGGGATGTCAAACTCATTGAACAGCACAGTACACATTCAACAAGATCAGATCACTCTCAGAGATTAACTAAGGATTTGACTGAGTTTCAGCTTCAAGGCAGATCCATCCATGGTTCTGGACAAGACTGTCAGTCCAAAAAAAATAGCAGTTCTGTAAGAATTAGCAAGAATTGTGATCATGCACAGTAAGGCATTGCAGAAAGAAAACCGGCATATGTCTGAAAAGTTCAGGGAGGAGGCAAAGCAGTATTTACATTAACCATATGTTTTGGCTAATATCAAATATTTGGTGAAAAAAACTTGGCACACAAAAGTACCATGTATTTCTAGATTCATTTCCCTTTGCACAAAGCATATGAATTTTAAATACACATATATTATTTGCCAAATGATACCAGTGTGGTCCTGAGGATGGTCTTTGGAATCCAAGGTGGCCAAACCTCTTGATCTTCCAAGTATTTTATGCTCTCTGAGGTATCATCCTCAAAATCATGCCAGCAGACAAAGTTCTCAGATGCACACCCATATGTACACACAGGCTTTTTGTCTTTTTTGAATTATTGTTTTTGTTAAGCATTTGCACTTATGGTCCCAATGGGTAAATGGACGAAGGTTAAATCTTTAACACAGCAGCATTTACAGAGGAAGCAGAGTTGTCACGGACAGATGCTCCTTCCACTATTGTTCATTACAGTAATTTAAATTCTAGGTAACCTTGCTAATATCAGACGATTATTTTCTTAACAAATAAACAAGAATTTATACAGAAGACATTAAGAAAAAGTTCTAAGCAATAGTACTGATTCATTATTTTCAGAAGAAAATTTCCCTGGGATGCAGCACCTTAACTAATCTAATGTCATGCATTAAAACCAGTTACATGCTAGAGACTAAGTCCATGATCAGTCACATAAGCATAAATCCACTTTACCGAAGTTAATGGAGTTATACTGGATTTGCGTGGGTGATCACACTCTCTCGACTTTGAGTCATTCGCTCACAGGCTGGACAGAGAGATTGCCAAAGGACTGTGGGTTCCCCTCACCACCCATATCATACCTCATTGGAGAATATATGTAATTATATAATTATATGTATGTATTTACATATGTAAATACATTAAATATCCCTTTTGAACTCTAATTCTGAAAATTAAATTTTGAAGTTACTTATTTTGAATAACATACAACCAAACTACAATCCAATTAAAAAAAAAAAAAAAAAAAAAGGGTTTTTTTTAAAGATAACATGAAGGCTCAGCTTAGGAAATCAGCAGTTACCCTGGGTGCAGAACTAAACCCTAAATATTATGTTACATTTATGAACGCATTTGGAAATATACTTTTTAAAATCTGTATATAAATACTGAACACTGCTCACCGTTTCAAATTAATTTTATCTGAAACAACTCTAGGTAACATACTACTCTTATCTACAAGGATACTGATATGATATGAATGAGCAGAGACAAATCCATTTGCATGTCCAAAGCAAATTTTAATGATGATTTCTCTCCTTGCTCATTTTAGCTAGATTAGATTAGACATATTCTGAAATAGTTGCATTTCACTCTGCCCTTTTTCTGTACTCATGTATGAATAACTGAATGAAAATTCTCCATTCTACTCAAAAAGTTATGAAAATATAAATGCAGGGTTATATAGTCAGCCTTCTTTAACATTTGTAGCTATTTACATGTTTTCTGTACAACATTGATGAATATATTTTAAAACTTATGATTATCAGATTCTTCAGTTTCATCTTTGTTGCCTTCAGTGTTAAACATCTTTTAAAAAATTATGTTTTTCTTTGAAGGGAAATAAACACTATGTTTTCACTTTTACTGAACTTTGTTGATATTAACTTGCTTGTCAAATCTTGTGCAACTTACCCAGGAGGTGTATTTCTGCAGTACAGATTGTCTCAAGGCTGTGAATAAGTTGTAGTCTTCTGAACTATGGTGTACTTGGTGTGCAGCCCACAGTACATTAACCTCTGCAAAACACAAAATCTCTAATGAGGTTTGGGCTAGAGAAGCAACATTTGTTTCCCAAGGTCTTTTTTTCTTAAGTTAGAAGCAACTAATCCTCAAATTTACGCTTTGCTATTTTACACTAACATAAAACAATAAAACCTAATGCTCAAAGCCGAGTTTGTGTAGGCAGGGTTACATCTCTGTCAGTGCACACAAGTCAGTGTAAACCTCATGCTGAAGTAAGGCCAGGCTGTAGCACCAACTGAAATCACTGCTGGAAGACCAGAAGGATATGTGAATTGAGGATTAAACAGCCAGAATACCTCATCTGAGTTCTGGTTATGAGTCAGTAGAAGCTCTGTACAGGATTCAGAAGGACAAAAACTGAGGATGCTCTCATGCTTGCACTTGATGTATTTAAAGACTAGAAGGGGACACAAAATGTTCCAAAAATCTTATGCACCAAATTTAAACAAACAGCTTATCTGGTGTCAGATTTTATGCTTACATTTTTCTGGAATGTGTGAATCTTCAGCCCACTTGTGCCACAGACCACAAAACACAGGCATTGTCTGCCCACCAGTGACAAATGGAAAAACAAACCAATGCTTGCTGGGAAGCCTTGACCCAGCCAAGGGAGAGCAGTGGCTCTGTAGTTACAGTTTAAAAAATTTGCTGGAATAAGGGCAAAACCAGTGTCAGCCACATCCTCCAAAGGCATGACACCTCTAATGCACTGAAATGAAGAATACTTCAAAATCTTGATTATATTTCAAGGCATTTTCTCATTCAAGCACGGATCTGGGTAGCCTGTCTGCACTGTATCTGGCCAGTGAGAAGTGGGATGTTAAAATAGAAATATTCATGGCCATCAGGTATATAGCTCTAAGGATTACCTTACTCACAGGAAAAAAAGGAAAAAGCACATGGTCAATGCAGCCCATATAATGCCTATTTATCATAATCCTTAATGTAATCTCATGTATTTCAAAGGATGAAGTATACACAAAGCCTCAGCTGATTGCAGAAATTAAATTCACTAGCTGTCTGCCAACTGCACACTCCCATTGCCACTGACCTTGTTTCACCAGAGCCATTAGAGAAGCACCTTTGGCAGATATTAGAATCACATACAGAAAACGATTTTATAATGGCTGTCTAAAGTCCTGTAATTATTTGCACCCAAGTTTACATCAAATAGTTTGTCTTGTGATTTACATGTACTTCCAGTGTAAAGTAAGGCAAAAAAAAAAAAAATCCTCTTAATGAATCTGAAGGTACCTTTACCATTTACAGGACTAGATAGTCTTGTAGCAGGAGGTAAGTCTTGTACACTAGAAACTGGGACTTTTAAATCTAATTAATTTTGACAATTTGGTAATTAACCTCATAAAATATTTTTTAAAATTATCTCCAAGGCCTTAAAAATACTTAAAATTGTTGAAATAATTCTGTAATTTCAACTATCAAGAAACACTTAACACTGAGTCTAATGGTTTCTTCTTTAAATGCATTTGTTCCTGAAGGAACAAGTGCTCTCTCTATCAATAATTAGTGATGTCTCTCAAAAAAAAAACCCAATAAAACAACCAACCAACCTCATCTCAATGCATCTCTACCTAAAAAACACCTTAGGAACTTAATTATTCAGGTGAGCTTCAGTATTCAATAATAATTTGTGTTTGAAATGTTTCTCAAGACCTCGACAGAAGCTAAATGAGTGAAAAAAGCATTTGAAAAGGTGGAGGTTAAAGACCTGTCTCCTTAGTTGTTTTAAAAGCATTTACTTCCTATCACAAACTGTGTGTAACACAAGCCTCCACTCAATGAAGTACAGCTGTGCAAACAGGGTACAGTAACTGGATCTTTCTTCTTTCCCTCAGTCATTTTTCAGCATTATGAAAAGTTCAAGGAAGGGAATCTATGATGATTTTTACAGCCTACTTTCATTGTAGTTAAGGTCAAATGGTTTTCAAAATGAATTACTAAAAAGGCATTTTATTAGGATTCATTTTTCAGGTTAACTGTCTCTTAGACTAACAAGTATATGGAATAAGGTAACCAAATATTGGTAAAATGTTAGTTATTCAGATGTGCGAGCCAGCTTAAATGATCTATCATTCAAAAATGCACCACAGGAATATTGGGGAGATAAACAAACAATTCTTCCACAAGTAATTTAACTGCTATAGCTATTTCTGACTTCTGTTATACATAAGTAAATTAAATCTTGTTCCTTAATCCTACTGTTGATGACACCAATGGCACAAACTAAGTTAAATTCCTTTGAGAAACAGGCAGACTCAGTCGGAAAGAAATGGTATTGAAAATTAATCTGAAGAAACTGATAATCAAGAACTTTTTATTTGAGGCAGAAGAATAACATGAATGGGTGAAATAGATCACCCCAAAACTCAGTCTGTAAGCATTAATACATTAAAAATATTACAACCATAATTCCAAAAAGACATCTCTCAAATCTAAGAAACAGACCAGGAATTCATGGAAGAAAGCTGACTGCTCACCAACTGCCCACAAGAGAAATAAAATTGTATGTGTCCACAGAAGACTTGTGGTTTCACTTTTTCATTTCTAATGAGGATAACTTGAAAGAAAATGAGAAAAAATATTTGAATGAGGATAAAATTATAAAAGACTTTCTCACATAGACTTTCTCATACGTATTATTACGTAATGACCAATAAAGAAAGCAAGGCTGAGCCAATTCCAACACAGATTAAAAAAAAAAAAAAAAAAGGCAGAAAACAGGAAGTATTACTGGATTTTATAAAATTATCAAATCCTACTGTGAAGCCACAGGAAAAAAGTAGGCGATGGAATTGGATAAGCCACTGAGACAATGCTCAAATGGAATTTTTGACATTTCATAATTCAAACATGATTGCTAAATACAATTTAAAAAATAGATAGCTTCAATACACTTATAATTCTTATTTTTGATTGAAGAGGGTGAACCTCATGGAATCGTAGGGTAATTCAGGCAGGCGAGAACCACCAAAAGTCTCTATTCCAACCTCCTGCTCCCAGCAGGACCAGCTTTCAGTTCCTGAGACTCACCTGGGTCTCAGAAAACTTCTGCATCTGCTGCTACTATGAAGAACTACCTCTAAATGAAGATAAAAGTAGCATTTCCTTCTCATGTAATTGTGAGGAAAGTTATACAAGTTATAACCCAGCACAGCAAGGGTCTTCTTTCCTGTCATGGCTTTCCCCAGCTTCATGCTAATGGATGGAGACCTGATGAGCTATTCTCTCCTGGGGAACAACAGGGCAACTGCATCTTGGTACTAGAGTTAATCATTGCTGAATGTACTACTGATATTAATATTATTAACACCATCTACTGAATCAATTAATATTTTCATCCATCGCCCAATTTAAAGAATTATAATGTAATCCCAACAGACAATAAACGAGGCCATGTAGCTAGGTGACAAAGAAAAATTGGCACTACACAGAAATAGCTGAATGAAGGCCAGATTGATTTGGCCCTCAGTTTTCATTCTAGCTCTTTAAGACTCTATGATGTCATCTCACAATCAGACTTGCACTTGCTAAAATCAGTGGGTTCCAAGCAGCTGAGAGATTTGTATCCTACAACTTATTAGAAAAGCAAATGACGATTTGTCACTTTAGCATTAGTTGAATGTATAAATTCTGTTATTAAAAGAAAGAAAATGAGAAGCTGGGGGAACTTGCCAGGAGAAGCACAAGCTTTACTAGTAGCTTTGTAACAGCAATGAAGCACTGGCAAACAAGAAGCTGGAGCCAAGGTTTTTTTCAGCAATCCCACTTATCTTCTTGTCTGAATCTTCCAAAATGAAGAAAGATTATTGATGTTATTCTTCTTTTGCACTTCTTCCTTCCTTCCTCTTCCTAATTAATGTAATTAAAATGTAATGTTTCACACTTTCAAAATCTTATTGGTAAGGTGACCAATCATTTTACTTATGGTTAATTTTTTTATTTAAAAATAATTTTTCATTACTAATCAAGTTCCTTTCTATGAATCCCTAAGACAGATACAATGCCTGGGCCATATTTCACTGTTTCTGAGGTATTTCTTTTTTAGCAGTAGAAACATTCATTGTGCATGTAAGATTCCTCTTGAGAAATGTCAAAAGGAGATCTTTTTGTTGTTCATTTCCATAATTTTAAGTGATTTCCATAGCTCAACACAGTTTGATTAACAAGAGGAGAAAACATGTATGCTAAAAAATACCTATAGTCATTTTAAGGAGTGATTTCAATGAAAACAGCCATTTTATGAAATCTTTAGAATCAGTGAAATGGTAAAGATTTGATGAATCTTGAGTAAATAAAAAAGATTAGAGATGAACTTTTAATTAAAATACACATACAAGCTTTATAAGATCTGGATCTTAAGTAATATGGAAAAAATACAAATGATGAGTCATGCAAAGTTTCCATTCTCTCACACTCAACTGCAAGTGAGTACAACTGACTGTAACTAGGAGAAGAGGTGAAAGTTTCCCTTCAGCACCTACTTAAATTTAAACAGCCTTCAGTTTTGCTATGCTAGCCATCTTTTAGAAGATGGCATGGTCGCAGCTGACCCCTGTGTGCAATGTCTTGGTTCCTAAAGCAGGTTTAACTCACAGGGCTTTAGAGGCAGGTACTCTGTGCTGCATTCACCTACAAGCAATCAAAAAGGGATTATCTCCTGGGTCACCTTCTCTCTAGTCAGAATTAGTAGAAACCCCAGGATGACTGAGAAAAGAAAAATTACCTGGAAGTTAGAAATGTCAGTAACTCCTTTTCTATGCATTTCAACCCTATCTACAAAAATAAAAGAGAGGAAAATACATAGCATTTAAATAATTTATCTGCTAAACTATTACCTTTTCTAATTCACAAAAAAACCTCCAACTGTTTGATTACAATGATAACTCATTGACTACCCTTCTGCCTTATTCTAACTGATCTGTTCATGGAATCATAGAACCACAGAATATGCTGGGTTGGAATGGACCCACAAGGATTATCAAGTCCACCTCCTAGCCTGGCACAGGACAGCACCAAGAATCACTCCATGTGTCTGAGAGAATTGCTGAAATGCTTCTTGAACTCTGTCAGGCTTGTGCTGTGACCACTTTCCTGGGGAGTCTGTTCCAGAGCCTGGCCACTCTCTGGGGTGAAGAACCTTTTCCTAATATCCAACCTAAACGTTCCCTGATGCAGCTTCATGACTGGTCACCAAAAGGAAGAGATCTATGTCTGCTTCTCCTCTTTCCTTCATGAGGAAGTTGTAACTGCAATGAGATCTCCCCTCAGTCTCCTTTTCTCCAGCCTGAACAGACCAAGTGACCTCAGCTGCTCCTAATACGGTTTCCTCTCAAAGCCCTTCACCACCTTTGTTGCTCTCCTTTGGACACTCTCTAACAGTTTTATGGGGTTTTTTTAATATTGTGGTACCCAAAACTGCCTCCAGCACTTGAAGTGAGGCTGCCCCAGTGCAGATCAGAGCAGGACAATCCCCTCCCTTGCCTGGCTGGTGATGCTGTGCCTGGTGCACCCCAGGACAGGGTTGGCCCTCCTGGCTGCCAGGGCACTGCTGGCTCGTGTTCAACCTGATATTGACCATGACTCCAGGCCCCTTTCCTTGGCACTGCTCTCCAGCCTCTCATTCCCCAGTCTGTCCATACATCTAGGGTTGTTCTGGTCCAGGTATAGAATCCAGCACTTGTTTTTGTTAAACTTCCTGTACCTGGTGATTGCTTAGACTTTCAATTTGATGAAGTCTCTCTGCAGGGCCTCTGCCTTCAAGGGTGTCAACAGCTCTTCCCAATTTAGTGTACTACTGATGCTTTTTAAGAATTTAAATAAATCCCTTCTTATGCAGAGCTTTATAACAGAATCTCATTCCCTGTTTGATTCTACACTTGCATTGGAGGAGAAACCCCTGAGATATAGTATCACTTAAATGTCATTACTGGAAAGGACAATTACCAGGGGTTTTTTAAATAAAAGTTGGTTAAAAAATTGTATTTTGGCACCTATTTGGGATCCACCTTGCATAAATCCAGAAACAGATTAGCTATCATCTCCATAACAAGAAGTAGATATGAACTGTGTGCAACTCTCCTATTCAGTCTTTTGTGACTCTTCTGAGCCAATTTTGCTTCATGCTCTTTGTTTTAGTGTTGTTCAGGCAGAGTTACAGCATAGCTGATTTGCCAAAAGGCTCTGCTTCCTGCTTATTAGAAATGTAATTCTTATAAGAAAAATTCTTTCCTCGGTTACGTTAGTGTTAGCACAGAACTGTGCGGGTTTAATGAGAACAGGACTAGATCCAAGGAATTTATCTGGAAGGCTCTGTTATATACCACACACTAAGAGGCATGTATACAGGGAAATGTACACTTTTTTTTTGGTTTGGTTTGGTTTGGGTTTTTTAATAAGACACATTTTTCTTAAATTGTGGCCTAGGCTACAGTGAGTTTCAGCAGTTTGTATTCTCAAGATAATCACATTAGTAAATTAAAAGACTGGCTGTAAGGAGATCTGAGTTCAAGTGGTGAACTACAGACTTGATTTACTATAGACCTTCAAAGAATTTTTTTAACCTTTCTTCTTCTCATTTTTCTTGAGGAGCACCTATCTATGGTGACTCAGATCAGTTCTCAGCCTTTAGGAAGTAGCAGTTCCACCACTGTTTAAAACATTAGCCATTGTTCATCAAGTTGGTATGTCAGGAGAAGGGAAGCAACTCAGAAACATCTTTCCAGCCTCAGTATTATCTAGTCTTCCTTGGTAATTTTGCTATTAAATACATATTATGCTAGCCAGGTAATGCCAGGATAGGCAATCATACACCATGTCACAAAGCCAGTGTCAAAAGAAAATAACGCTACCAAGAGACACCCTGTGCCTATATAATCACAATCCAGCAGTTTAACTATTACATTTCATTTTGCGTTCAGCATTTAATCCATCTGTGATGTGAGATGTGCTCTTTTGGAGCTTTAGTCAGGATTATCTGTTTTTCAGCCTTCTTCTTATGTTACTCTATGTGGTCAGCAAACTATTTAGTGAGTGGGCTAACTTGTAATCAAGTAATACATGGTATACACTCCCATGGTTTGTAAGCCAAAAACTGGAGCAACCTTCTACAAGACCTGCCTCCAGAATGTGTGCACAAGCCAAAACCTCCTGCTTGATCTGCTGCCATACCAGTTGAAAACACAAATCTGCTCCCACACAAAAAAATCCACAATAAGATCTGCAAAACTTAAGATGCAGAATGGTCTGGGGAAACGTGGGAAGAATCAAGATAAGCCAAAGTATTACACATGCTACCCCAAATAAACAACAGGCCAGATCCTATCCCCTTCTAGCAATAATCCAGGGGACTGTGAATTATACTCAGATACACTTCTGAATCTGTAAAATATTTAAGAGATCATGTGGTTAGGAAAGCAGAGCCTGGCCAGGTCAAGAATAATGGTTCTCTCAACTCATGCGTGCCTTATGTTATTTCCTGGCGTCCTCATAAGCATGGGACATCGATGGAAAAAGCCACAGCATACCCAAAGATTCAGTCTCTTCTAGTAGGAGCAGTTCTCTTGGAAACTAAGCTGCATGAGTCAAACTTCATGCAGCATTGTTATATCCATGAAAAACAGAGTAATCTCAGTTATTGCATTAGGACAGTGTTAACCCATAGCCTGTGAGCTTTTCATACAGTTTCTAGGAACTGAAGAGTCTGTTTCCACACACACCATGGAAAGCCACAAAGGAATAATGGTTATCAGGTAAGATTCAGAAATAAATAACAGTGAGTCAATCACTGACTTCACTCTTAGTTCTAGGAGAAAATGAACATGCATTCCCTTGTGCAAAAAGATACTGAGAAGATAAATTATCCAAAGCAATTTTAGCATGCAATTGTTGGAATTGGACACTTCCACAAAGACAAATAGGAAAAATTCAAAAAATTAAGAAAAATACAGAAGGGATGAAGTTTTAGTACTGTGTATATAAGTTAACTCTGAAAATCGTAGAACATTTGCCAAGTCTTTCAGTCCACAGTAGGTCTCTCACAAAAATTCTGCTACAACAACTTGCCTGACCAGCCTGTTTCTCACACCTTCCTGAAGCCAATTTCCAAGTGCTCTAGTTGTCTGGAGCAGCTCTGCAGCTGGTCAAAGCTTTGCTTCCCTGAGCTCTGGACAATCTCTGTAACAAAGACAGGAGTCTCTAGACCATCAGGAACCATGATGGAAGCAGCCTTGCACTTTCACTTGTCTCTTTCACACGTGTATGAGGCTTGATTCAGGTATTCCATTTTCCAGTTGTTAAGGATTTCATAACAGATTCTTTATGTGTAAAAGTGTTAAAACAGCTCTGATTTGTTAAAAAAAAAAAAAAAATGGTGCCATGGCAGTTTCAAGGATAACCAGATCATAGCATAAAATCCTCTTTGTGAACCTAGTCCCAAGCCCTGACAAGCATTTCCCACAAATATCAGCCTAAAGTTTTTTTCAAATATAATTTCTTTAGTGAGAGCTCCTCCTGGTTATAGCAAGGTTTATCCACCTTACACCTCACAGCCTCCTGAGTGACACACCATATTTTAACTTCTGAAATTCATTGATGTAGAAACTTTTTGCAGCACTTCGCTCTTTCTGCACCTTTTTTACTACAAAGAGGAGAATATGGCTCATTAATTTCACAACTCTAAATCATCGTGTAGGTGAAGTTACATTTATATATTAGAATAAAACCTATAACAAATTTCTGTGTAACAAAGATCCCCAGCAGCTGGTTCAAGATAACTTCTATAGGTCTGTGCCACTTTATACAAGCTGCAGACTTTACTCAGGCTTCTCCCACTATGGCAAATTACAGCACTGGCAGTCTTTAGTTCTGAGCACTTGCCAACCTGTACATTGTATCTTGGTGTTACTGAATTCTGAGGTCAATCTATGGTATAAACATGTGAAACACAGTAACTGTGACAAAATTAGCACTACATGCATTAGCTTGATGATAAAAAGAGAATTGAGACTAAATTGAATAAAATCTTAAAAGGGAAGAAAAAAAGTTACTTCAAAAAACCCAGAAAACAATTTTTACTTCAATTCTTCCAGGTTTTTTTTTTCTTTCCCCAAAAGAGTCTCATCCACTGAAATGTCAGCTTATGCAACTTGAGAACATATTCATCTTGGAGGATCTTAGAAGGAAAAAAAAAAGAAAAAAAAAAAAAAGAAGATAATTTTCCTTTTTTTTGGTTTTGGTTTTTGGTTTTTTTTTTGTTTTTTTTTTTTTTTTTTTGTGTGGGGGAGTGGGAGTGAGATCTCTCCTTCTGTATTCTGGGCTGTCTTTACAAAAGATTGATGTCTGGTGTCACTGTTCGGAAGTGCAAACTGTTCAGCTTCATTGCAATCTATGTCCTCATCCTCTTGCTCTGCAGGATACCACATACTTTGGCAGGCAATATTCAGAAGGGAAGCACTTTAATGGCAAGAATGGATACCAGTGAAACCTTTTCCCACAATGTTCAAAACTCCGAATGTGCATACGTTAAAGCAAAATAAAGCTGGAGGATATTAGGAAGAAAACAATAACTGATAGTAACTCAGACACATTAATCTTACTTTTTTGCCCCTCAGAACAATACATTCAAAAAATGGTAGGGAAATACACACACAAAGGTGAAAAAAAAGGAAAAAAAAAAAAAGAAAAATATGAACTGGAACAACTTCAAGTCTTCCAGCTGAAAAGCATAAACATAAACATACTTTTTCAAAGGAAATATCCATGGCTCCTTCATGTATATTTTACCTTTTAGGCTGAATTCCTGCATTCATTTATTTGGTTAGTCATGTTTTTCAAACTAGATACAGTAAGAACACTGATAAGTCAATTTATTCTGATATAAGAGAGGAATTGGCTCTCCACTTTTCTCTTCCAAAGTGTTTTAAATGACTTATTAAGCCAGGTTCCTGAATGATAGATGTGTGGAAATGCAGACTAGATTTGCAAAATAATCTATAGCAAATTATAGAAATATTGGGAAAGCCTTGTGCTTATTAAACAGTGGTAGCTCCATTGAATTTTGGTAGCCATTCAGCTCATTTACAGCATATGTGATGTGTGCTAAAAGGGACTTGCACTTCCACAAACTACATTTGGACCATTGTTGTCAGTACTTATGTTATGCTCCCATTCCTAAGAGCATATAGTTGACTATACAGCCTCTGTGCCCATCAAGCAATTACCTATGGCTGCATCTGTTATGGATCCTCTGGACACTATTAAGCATGCTAAAACTTTTATAGTCTTTTTCATTTATCATTCCAACATGAAGGACATGGAAGCCATTTAGACAGATTAGAGAAAGAGAACAGAACACAGTCAATTGTCAAAGTAGGCAGCCTTAATTTAAATGTGAGGAAGAAATGTACAAGTTTGCCTCCATACTCCACTGAAATGGGATCTACCTGGCAGAGCACACCCCTAAGTGTGTCAGCTGGGATTATCTAGAGGATGTCTCTAGCATCAGAATGTTATCTTCAAGGTTTTGTCTCCCATCACTCCCTGTCCTGTCTCTCCAGCAGGGAACAGACATTATCAGACTGGAGCCTAAATTACGACTACACAAATAGTTCTTAACATTGGAGCCATCCACAGGAATACTGGCAGTATGCTTGCATTTAGCCAAAAGGCATGGAACAGCCTTTAAGAAAGGGTGTCCCTTCCTACTAGTGCTAACTCTTGAACTCCAAATATCAGAGGAGGAGTATCAGTATCCAAAGATCAGTCAGAGGAGTAACTTTACATTACATTTCCTCTTTCCCAAAATATTGATATATGATTGCTAGTTGAAGACAGGTGAAACCATATGCAGTAGAGTTTCAGGTACAGAGTTCATTTCAACATGAAGTTGTGGTACTTAAGTTTGGAGAGCTGGAGGTGCTCCTGCACTACCAGCAAGCACTGAAACAGATTGCAGGTCTGGGAGTGCAAAACAATGGCTGGCAACACCAGCAGCTAATAAATGAAGCCGGAGGTGCGGGGGAGCAGGAATACCAACAGACTCCTATGATGCTAATTCAGACTGATTTGTCAAAGAGAAGCTATAGCACTTGACCTGTAAAGGCACTCCTCCTACATGCTCACTGGGTTTGGCAGCCACATGTCTCCTGAATGATGTTGCATTTTTGACTTTAAAGGCCAATAGCTAGTGGCTGGATAATTAGTACCAGAGCTAATAGAAAGGAAAGGATTTCAGAGACAGAAAATAGCAAGTATAGAAAGAAATTATTTTTAGCTGATTAATTGTGACATTTTTACACATCCCACTGTAAATTAATTCATTTTTTATCCTTTAACTGTTTGCTTTAAGCTACAGAATAAGTTAAGACTGAAAGCTCAATGCAAGATGCAACTGATGTATATTGTACTTTCCAATCACACAAAAGTCAGCATTAAAGATATGAAGTGCAGGATACTAGACTGCAGGCTTACCTCAACCACTAAAGTTGTGTATAGGAAACAGATCTGCCTAAGAAAAATAGCCTCCTCTACTCTATATAGCGTGATTATTATCTGGCAAAGGTAGTGTATTGCATTCTCATTACAAAAATAGAAGGGTTTTTTGCTGCTTTGAGATCTCTGGTTAAAATCTATTGATAGACAAAAGAACTGACCCAAAACGAGTGTGCTGTTGGCTTTTTAGGCAGATTGAGCCAAACTCAACTATAGTCGACCAAAAAAGTCTTCTTACTCCACAGCCAATCTCCACCTACTATTAGTAGGAGAGGACAGGGAAACAGAGAATCTTTCCCTTTATCTGAAAAGTGTTGATTTTTTTATGGAAAACATACTTGTAAGTACAAAGTTTTACAGTGTGTTAGAACACATTGAACAGTACGCATTTATGCATCATTTCATAGGATATTTTATATCCAGTACCCATTATCTCTACACCCAGCATGGGAACTTTCAAACCTCACAAGTTAAAGGACTACCCTGTGTTCATCTCACCTCTAAACTAGTCTTTGATAGAAGACCCCAGCAATGGATACATTTTTTTTTCAACTTCCCAGCCAAGAGACACTCAGTGGCAGCAAAACAGTGGCCAGAGGGAAGCAATGCACAGCTGTGCCAGTCCAGGATAAGAATATCCTTTAGCCAAAACTCCATTGAAATTGCTAGAAGCTTACACTAGGGAATCAGGACCTAGATAACCAAATCAGCATAACTGGCATGTTCCAATATCACAACATCTGAGACAGTGGCTGTAGCACAGGAACCTTCTTTATTTCACCTCCAGGCAGAGAAAAGCAGACAAAAAGAAGAATTAAAAAAAAAAANCAAACCTAACTTAGAGACAGTTGCTGAAATACATCAGAACAGTAAATTCACATAAGTTTATAAAGAACTTGAAGGCTATAAAAATAGACATGATCTTTCAGAAACAGATCAAAACTTTAAGTGATTGTTTAAATAATTTCAATCCCACTTCAATAACATTCCTAAATAACAATTATTTAACCACTGCCATAGAGAAGAAGCACATCTGATAAAGCAAGCGGGAATTGAAAGACATGGTCAGAATAGTAATCTCTTTGTTCTTTGGTTTATAGAAAGAAAATTTTCCTTCACAGGCCTGTTTACTTCCTCTGCAACTAGCCAAAAAAGAACTGTAGATTAGAAGTACTAAATAGTCTTCTTATTCCCCCACCAACATTACAAGAAATACAGTACTATCTTGATAAAATTTGGATATAATAATAACAAATGTTTTAGCACAATGTCAGTACAGATTATAAATAGTACAGGTGTCTGTTTCGAAATCTAAGAGCAAAACAAACATCTGCATTTTGCAACTGGCTAGGGTGATCATATCATCACGTAGATGTTCATCTAATTCTATTACAATAGGCTTCTAATCACCCACACATTTACCCTGAAATTAGGTTACAAACCCTTAGATAAGTAGCACTTCTTTCTGTGCATTTATTGAGCATACAGAACCTACCAATCCTGATCTCTTCTGAGACTTTGTGGATCTTCTGTGCCATAAGACCACATAAGGTCTGAATATTCAAAGTTATAAAGGAAAGATTTATAAAGGTGTACAAGTGACAGATACATTTGTTTCTGGAATTAGATAGGGCTGGTGAAGTAGAGCTCAGTGGAAAAGCAGGTGGTTGAAATTATGATCAACCAGGCAAATAAACTCAGGCAAGCTGGACCAGATGGCCTTTTTTCTGTTACTAATATTACTTATGTTCCTATTCAGCTGTAAGAAGTTACAAACAGTTTACCTGTTCAGATTTTTCTGACTCAAATTACATAAGATCAATGCTCTCACTCCATTGTCACATTAAAGCTTATCATGACACTGTCTGTAATTCTATTTAATAATTTACAATGCTGCCAATCCAGAGGAGAAACTGGTAGGTGTAATAGAAGAAGTTTTGCCTTTAACAATACCAATTACATAGCAAACCATATTAAAAGGAAAGAAAAAAACCTCAAGCAAATCCCCAAAAAATTAATCTAGAGGATTAAGTGCTACTAGATACAAACAAAATCTAAAGTCAAACCATATTTCCTGCATTAAAAGATGAAAATTTGAAGGAAAATTAATGGGCATGACTAACCTGTAGTCACACAGCTTGCATGACACATTAATTTACAACTGCACCAACCATGTCTAAATTTCTCCTTCATCTAACATGTGACACAGTTTAGAGGCAACAAATTTAAAATCAGAATGGTATTTCACAGGTGCAAGAAAAAAAGCAGCATTTCTAAGATCCCAATTTGCATTAATTTATTTCAAAACTATATAAGCAATTTTTTTACATGAGAGTTACAGCTTATTTTGAACTTTGGACTAATATGAGTGTGGCTTTTCTGTGACAGCAAATCTAGATTACTGTTAGCAAAGAAAACTTTACCAGCTGTGGGGTATACTGATGCTATAAAGATCCTAATAATCTAGTCTAAAAAGTTAACTGAGTGAAAAGACTTACAGTATTAAAACCAGACTTCAGAGCAATCCACTCAACACTTATCTATACCTATTTTCCAAAACAGTACTCTCCATTGTAATTTGGTATCACACATAACAATATTGAGACAAAGCAAACTGTGCCCATCACACACTTTACAAAACTTTAGAAATCATTCTTCATTTATGTCTATTTACATTTTAAATATCATCTTGGTCCAAGTCTAAACTCTTCAAGCACTCCAGGTGCAGGCACATTGAAGCCACACGAAGAACTGCTAAATTCCAGTTCTCATTGATCAGGAGTCTTAGAAGAAAACCACAAAAATGTATAAATTATCCATACCTAATCTTCATATGTTTTTATTGAAGCATGCATAGAGCATGGTACATCCCACAGCTACTTATATTCATATTTATTGATTGCTGCTTCATTTCCTTGTAATTATTTCAGAGGAATGCTGAAGGAAGAATTGGAAACTCAAAATATACTGTGGCTCCCAGTACAGATCATATTTCAGGAATAGCTTTAACAACATACTTCACAAATTTTCGATCCTGGTTCTATATAAATGCAAACATTTTCATTTACATGTGGTATGGGGTTTTTGCTGGTTTGTTTACCATTTATAGTGACAACACACAGCAGATTTTCTTCTAGGTAACACTGGGCTGGCCTGTCAGTGAAATGACAGGTGAAGTGAGCACAGCTAAAATCAGTGGAAAGGAGACTTTCCCAGTAGCACAGGAAAAAAATCCCTTGAGTGGTATCATTCAAATTAGGATGTGTATAAGTTTCTTAGAGTTGTACCTCTCCCTGGAGTGACACAACAGGTAGGCAATACATGGTTTTTGACACATTTCAAAGTTTTTTGGTTTCTGAATTCCAAGAACTTTCCTGTTCTTTATACATGTATCCACTGTTGATGGTAAGGCAGAACTTCAGAGATTGAAAGCCTTCACCATATTCCAGCACTCTCTCACTTCAAGGAAAGTCAGATGAGCAGCTGTATCTTAAGGGTATCATTACCTTGGGACTTCCTCACATAGAAATGCAATTATTTGTGTATTCAAGTGTTTTTTTCAACCAGAATCACAGAGATGTAAAATTTCTGTCTTTGTTTTGCACCACGTACAAAGTATTGACAGCCTTTGTATAATTATCTGAACAACTGAAACAACTCAGTATTTACGCTATATACTTCCAGTACTTTATGCCAGCCTCATTCATTCAAAACAATAAAATAAGCATCAATGCAAAAAACTGAGCCGAAAGAACTTACTATGCAGCAAAGTAGAGAGATAGATAGATAGTTGTGAGTTTCTCCTGAAGGTCACAGTCACAATCCCTGTGTGATCATCTGGCTAAATACTGTGTCAGTGTACTGTATATACAGATGTTTATATGATTATATATATTCTATTCTGCCTTTGCATAATTTAATGAAAATGTTTATTGTAGACTACTTACTCTCCCCTGTTTCAATGCAGCAGAGAAGAGCAGAATGCTTGTACACCATCATGACACTTAAAATTTGAATCATAAAAGCAAAGATAAAACCATCATGCTCTATGCCAGCCACCACAGTCTCTTTTATCATATTTTCAAGTGTATTAATATTCTAATTGAGTCATATCAAGAGATGAATATGAACAAAATTGGACGCATAGAAAGCACATTTCTCAAGAATTCTCAGAACCACTAAATAAATAGCTTTACAATCTCCTGTAACAGGAGGTTACAACCTCCTATTCACATTGAATTCAACTCTCTTCGTCTCCAGCAGAGAAATCAAGTGCAAAGATGAAATCAGACCTTGTACCTTCAGGAGCCTAACCAGGGACAAAGATATGTTAAAAAAAAAAAAAAACAAAACACCCCAAACAAACAAACAAAAAACAACAAAAACCCACAAACAAACAAACAAACAAACAAAAAACCCCCTGACTGATTTTGCTGTAAGCATTGGCTCTTTTTAAAAATCTAAATATTTTGAGCAGTCTCTTTTCATTAAAATTACTTAGAAACTTTCATTTTAATCCATCTTAATAATAAAAAGTAATTACTGTTTCTTTAATTATTTTTATTAAAAACACAAAATCAGAAAGTGATCTGATTTACTATTATATTTAATATTTCTGTGTTTTGCCTTTTATTACCTCAGTAGTTTGGAGACAGTTTAAATACTCTAACCATAATTTGTCAAACTATAGCAGAAAAACAGCTTTTGAGACAGGGTTTAATCCTGCAAGGTGCTGAGGCCTCAGCAGTATACATACTATATATGTATACATACTGTATACAGGCTGTCTTCTCTTGAGCTGCAGTCCTAGACTTGAGCAACAAGAGAGAATAAAACCTGTGAAACACAGCAAACTTGCTAGAAAAAATTCAGACCATTGGTGTCCTATGGATATTAGGAGCTTATATATAAATTGCCAACCTCATGACTCAAGGAGTACACAGTTTATGACCTCATGTACCACTAAATCCACAAGTGCAGGGGTTTTCTTGCATCTTGAAGAGAGAACCACAAATGACAAACATTCAAACAGCATTCTCAGATAAATCAATATAATCACCAGCTATGAATACCCAGAAGATTGTTCCTTGTCACTTTCAGAAACATACTACATTAACGTTGTATTTCTGGATAGAAAAATTTTGCTGATGGCACAGTACTAAAAAAATGGTTTTCCTTAGAACTTTTTGTAATATGTCAGAATGTTGGAGGAAATCTTGAGAAGAAAAATTAACTCACTGACTAATCTTTGTTTGTACTTGAAAAGCTGAATAAGAGTATTATTGAGAAATACATCTGCTCTGTCCTGAAATTTCTTTTATTTCCTCTAAAGCCTTTATCCAAAATCTGTACAGGTTAATCCTGTCTAATTATGTCTAATGTTTTGACCTCTGGGTGCCAACCACATTTTTGGACTGGCCAAATTACAGCTCCAGGGCCTGTGGTAGCAACTCACCAGCTCCAGCTTATACATTGCTGCTGATTTTCCTAGATGTGTCTTTGCCCTACCTCAACAACATCCTAATGGGAAACTCTGGTTTAGAATTGACCCCAAGTGATGCTTATGGCACTCAAACCATGGTCAAAAGGCACCACATTGTATTCATGACCATCTTTTACTGACTAACACAGCCCTTGACAAAAGAACAAGAAAACTCTTCTGTGCCGTAAGTGTTCATTCTATCACTTTGCATGTCAAGATGGATTTGATGTATTTCAGCCCAGAAGATCAGTACACAATCACTTCAAATACAGAAGAGACAGTTGGCTATGTACAACACACAAGGTGTCTTCTGTTCTCTTAACAGAACAGCTTATTTGAAGGTAAAATTATACAAATGTTAAAATCAAGAAAGCTGAGCAACATGCACTTAGGATTTTGCTTTCATAATCATCCCATACTCTGTGTCCTTCTGTATAAGTATGTAGCTCTATACTACCTAATGACATCCCCCTGTAGTACAGGCATACACTGCTTACAGGCAGAGGTGTGAAGACAGATTCTACTCATAGACAACTTTACCAGGCCAGTTTTCATCACAACTTAACTCTAAAACTTGAAGGGTGCATGTAGGGATTTGCCTGTGGCCACTATTTTGGATTAATGAATAAGCCCCAGAATACACTGCACATATGATGAGATCTCCAGCTGCAACCCAGAATAACAATTTATCATAGACAAGATCTGCTGGGTTCTTTTAGGAAATGGCTTTAGAAGTAAGGGAGTGAAGATGTCATAGGTCACAGCCAAGGGACAGCTGAGGAAGCCTGTTGTGATTAAGGCAGCCTTACATAACTGCCATGAAAAATTTTCAGCTCAAAATGCAACATCTGTGCAACCAAATCTACCACATCAATTGTGAAGACAATGGCCAAAACCCAAGGAAAATGATACTATATTCTCTCATAAAAAGTACTTCCCAGAAAGAGAATTTTATAGGACTTGACTGAGTGAAATGTTGAGGTCATAAGAGAGAAGTTCCAAGGGGCAAGCAGAAGGGATAGGGCAAATTCTCTGTAAATAAGCATCATCTATGTATTTGCTATATCTGTTCTCAGTACTGCTGAAGGAGCCATGAAGGAAGGATGTCAGGGGATGTGACTTAAGAAAGAAATTAATAGTAGACATGTTGTGACTTTGGTCTTTAATTGAAATATTGCTGTTAATTTCATGGGCAAGATAATAAAATGCAATATATATCAAAATTGAGGTAAAAATATCTTTCATTTATATCCTATAAAACTCTTGAGGGTTAGCAAGATGACATGATTCAGAGATGTCCATAAAGGTAGCTGTAACATCACCTGTAGATCAAGATTTTCCATACCCCTGGATCTTACCCCTAGGAAAATTTTAAAATATCTCTTTCCTTGACAGGATAGTGGATTAGTAAATTGGATCAGCTCAAGGAAAGGGCTGATGCACACTTGAGAAACAAAGCAGTTGGGGTGAGAGGGCAGCTGGACTTAAAAGGAAAGAAAATGCGAGTGGGGAGTGTGTGAATGGAGGAAAACAATGGTGTGGCAGTGAGTTGTGAGTGGGGCTTGAAATGGTTAGAAAAGTGAGGCAAGAACAAGAGACAGTCCCTCTGTTCCAGAAACTGAATGTAATCACCTGACTTCACACTAGGTCAATATTGATGGCATAGAATCATAGAAACATTTAGGTTGTAAAAGACTTTAAAAGGTAAATGTATATTTAAGCCAAGGCAGCACCAAAGATCCTTTACTTGCACAGGCAAGAAAAGGATCATAGTGGGTTCAGGAGGTTCTTTTAGATAGGCAAATGACAAAGACCACAGCACATAGAGCATTCTAATGGAAATTTGATTCACTTTGCAGGTGTTCCTCACATACAGCAAGCGGAGTTTCAATATTTATCCTTATATGATTGAATCTCCTCTAACCTGAGTACAAGTTTCTATTAAGTAACATTCTGGTCTGTTCTTCAATCAGCTTTAACATGATTAGAGACATCACTTTGCTATGCTTACACAGGAGCTTCAACAGCTGCTTTTATTGCTGCTTTGAAAGTGCCACTTCATGGCACTCTACTGAACCCAGTTTAGATACTAGAGATCAAACTGATGTCTAGATTGTACTGATGTATTTAAAGACAGATGGAAAAAAGAAATGGGATTTTGTTTTCTGCCTTCCCTTTAGATTTCCTTCTCAGAGACCATGACAACAAATTAATCCTTACACAGGTGCAATCTTTCTCCTAGTGACTCACAGCCAACTTTCACAGTTTTCAAAAAAGCAGCTGATTACATCAGTTTCATTTTCACAATTAATTCTGATATTTAAATTTGAAAAAAAAACCAAACCCAACCTCCACTTAAAACATTGGGATTTTTGTGTAAAAATTCTTTAGATTGGAATGCATATGTGGAAAACCTCTAAGGTTTAAAAGTATTAAATTAGTCACTATAAAATTCTTTTGTTGCTAGGACTAGAACTTAATTTTTTTATAGTAAGAAAAAACAGAAGGAAACATATTTTTCCAAAATCAACATCAAAATATTCTTATTGTTTAAAGTTAAAATTCTGAATACTGTTTTCCACAAGGCACAGGAATTGACTAAATGCATAGACAAAGGAAACAATAAGTATGTATCCCCCCCTTTCAAATTTTGCCTACATCCCAGAAATCTGATTCTTTGTAAACCACAGAAACAATTGTTATGAGTAAATAACAGATTTGCATGTTAAAAAAAGCAGTCTTACTTTTGAGTCTCATACTACTCTCACACATCAGAAAATAAAGCATAGGTATCTTTATTTTTAATGACTTTTTAATAATCCAAAAATTAAAACAAGTCATGGCATCAAAGTTCCACTGGCTCAATTAAGTTCAGTATTTACCAGAGGTTTGTAGGGGCAAACTTTGCTGAAAAAAACCCCAACTTACATGAAACATTTTCAGTGTCTTTATCATCACAGAAATTACCCCCATAAGACTGAAATGCCAAAAGACTGTATCCCGAACTCAAAATCAAGATCAGCCAAAAGTGAGGAAACATGGTTGTTGCTACAATAATAATTTTTTTAATAATAGCAAAGGATGGTGAACATATGGCTATATTTCCAAATAAAATCTAGTAGCAGGTGTTGGGCTGTGGTTTATGGGTGTTTTTGTAATTTTAAAATACATCAAAGCTGTTGCTGCTGCAGAAAAGATAAGTCACTTTTTTCTATGCAGAGGGCTTTTTCCAAAAGCTTCTTCAAAGGGATTATTCCTAAGTGAGGCAAATTTTTCCATTCAAAATTTTACACATCTTTAAATCACAAAAATTAGTTGGCATTACCTTATCAGTAGAAACTTGCAAACTTGCACCACAGCAGATAATAAAAGCTTAAAAATCACACCAAAATTAAATTTACAAAACATAATTAAAAATAAATAGATCAAATTTTTCAAGCTTTGATTTTTTTATCCAGCATCACAGCATAGCTCTTCAGACATTTTAATCCACCCTTGGAGACCAGTCCCTAATTTCCCAGCTGATTTCTACCAGCCAGGAAAGGGCTGTCAAATACACAGACAGTACCAAATATTTTAGGATTTACATTCTTTTAGGTTTTTTACTTCCTGTTTATTGGGCCATAATGCAAAAGCATAATGAAGTGGTGAAGCTTATGTTTCAGCCCCCACACCACATGCTCATACTGACTTGAGAAAGCCAAGCCTCTGTAGGATTTGTAAGTTTGACCCCTTTTCTGCAGTACAGTGGAAAGTTAAGAACAGCCCATAGGATTAATGGTTTTCAAACTCTTTGTCAGCACAAACCAGTTTCAGATTTCTAAAAGATAACAACTTGACTGAAAGTAGGGAAGAAGCAAGCTGATGACAAGGGTAATGCCTTTCTTTTACCATCTTGTTCATAGCTATCACAGACACACTTAGTGTCAGACTCAGTACCTGGAATTCAAATTATTTGAAATTTGTACCATGCACAGATACTTGTTCACGTCCAATCATTTTTGGCACCCACATGTGCAATGGCATCTATTTTGGCCAAGTTTATTGTATAGCTACTATCATCCTTGTAAATTGTTTAGTTGTCTCTGTGCAGTTTAACTGGAAAATAAAAAAAAACCTACCACAAAACCCACATCAAGTACAACAATCAGCGAATTTGTACAAAACGAAAAAATCTGGAAACTGAGCTATTGAAAGGAAGTGGCAGACAGGTTAATATAATATATTGCATTTCTTTAGGAGGCTACTAGGCAATTCAACTTATTTTGAAAAAGATACTGTGTCCTCCCGGAATGGAGTAATTTGCTGTGAACATCTTTATACTGAACTACCAACGGTTTGAACTTTAGATGATGAGCAAATTTCAGTGTGCATTTGATATATTAATCATATGTGCACCCATCTTTTACAGTGCTCTCTTACAGACTGGCAATTCAAACACACAGGCAGAATGGTCCAGTCAGTCTCCATATTGATCTGATCACTTTGGGAGAGGGAGGATTTAAGCTCTCAGGGTAGCATTAACCTGCTTGAGGGTTATTCCATGAATGATGCTTTCAGTCCACACATCTGAAGGACTTGTGCTGAACATATTAGACATCAAGCTGCAGATGTCAGGAATTTTTCCATTTTTTAACAAAATAACTAATGTAAATTCATCAGTAGCCAATAGATTATTTTGGACACCTCACCTGCAAAATTTATTTATCTATAAAAAAATTACTAATCTTCAGAATTAATAAGGTCATAAAGCTTTGCCTCTGTATCCCTCAGTGTCCAAGGTGGCTTGAGTATTCATCCACATCTTTTTCTTCTTGTATATATTTTTTTCTTATAATCAACATTGTTGTATTTATAAAGCAAATCTTTCAGTTAATGCCTCCTCAGTTCCTATTATTTCAAAATAGAGTAGGTCTTTGTGGGTTTATTGACTCACCACTTCCTGAGAAATTTTTCTTATGGGTTCACCATGAGAATTTCCTACTGGTCTACAGTTCTTCCGCAAGCATTTCACTTAATCTGTTAGCCTGCAGTTCTTCCATTTCTTTGCTGCTGCAGGATGGAGTATACCTTTGGCAAGAATCAAATATCTCCTTGGCAGTATCAGCCTTGAAAAAGTGAAACTTAGTGGTTATTAACTCATGGTATTTTTATGTAATTTTTCAATCCAGAATTTTGACCATGGTAAATGGAAATTGAATCAATTTGATGGTTTGTTTTGGGTTTGGTTTTTTTGGTTTGGGTTTGTTTTGTTGGGTTTTTTTTCCAAAGACTGTAAGATTGTTGAATGAGGCTCAGGTCATCCTGTATTAAGTGTTTGTAAACTCAGACAGTTATCCATTGAAGTAAGTTAGATAATACAAAAAATGAATGTTCAACTCTAGATACACTTTTTGATACTCTTGCATAGCTGGTGCAAACATGAACTCACATTTAGACACTTGTAATGAACTATGTTTTGTCAATGCACACAAAATCTATAAACAGGATTTCAGATATATCAGATTTGCAAATATTTCCATAAGTATAACAACTCTCCACTGTCCAGCTAGAAATTATGAAAGGAAAAAATCATCTATGAAATACGTTTACTGAATTTAGTTGTCAATGATACATTAAACTTGTTACTTTTTATGCTGCTGATTTTAGCATATTTTGAAACATATAATAATTTTAGGTGAGTTACATTGTTTTGATTTTGCTTATTTTACTCCCTCCAAGTATTAGGACAGAAATTCATAATTATGCTTAATGGAAGATAAAATCAAAATCTCCAATCTAATACCCCTTCACTACAGTGTTCACTACATGAGAGCTATGAACTATAAACTGAAAAAATAATCACATCCCAGCAGCAAAATACAGATTATTTTTTAAAGGAAGAAAAACTGAATATATGTGCAAGACAATGTGGAGCACAGTCAGTCCTGATTACAAGCCAGCTGTGTGAGCTTGAGCTTTCCTTAACACGGTTTAACTTCCTGGGTTAAGTTTAAACTTAGCATGTCTTTTCTTTTTCCTCTCCTTTAAGAAAAAAGATGTGGCTTCATGTAAAGAAAAAAAAAAAAAGTCCTTATCAGGGTCAACTTAACGCCTCTCTTCATCAAATACTAACTTTTTAACTTGCTCAACCATAATTCTTTTTATGGGTGAGTTTGCTAGTTACACATTCCAGATGTGAGGCAATAGGAAAATTGCAGTGCGGAGGTTGGCTTTGGGATCTGTGTCTGAAGCATTCTTTTCCCACTAGGAACTTTTCCCACATTTATAATAATGAAATTGTGAATAATGAAAAGATAGTTTTAAAAAAAAGACATTCCTAAACACAAGAGCCAACATTTTCAAATTATAAACAAGAATAAAGTGTGTCTTCTTATGATTCATCCATTAATTTTGGAAAGTGGTCACTGCAGGTCACACCATCTATTTCAAAATTCAGAGGGAAATGCTGGCTGATGACTTCTTTTATTAGAAATAATTTGATTCTTTGGCAATGCAGCCAGTAGGAGTTTAGGATGCAATGCAGTTCAAAGTTTGTGTGGGTGTATGTTGTTGGGAAGTAAAGAATAGCAATCCAGACTACTTTAACTTGCCAGATATAATTTCCTTTTTCAGCATTCTATGGGCTTGCCTAAAAAAATGGAAAATTTTACCTTTTATTTGCAAAATTGGCTGTAGCTGGAATCAATCGAGCAGTATTATCAGAATTTTAAGTTTTGTGTTAAGTGATATTGTCCTGGTGTTGTCTTTCTTATCCTGAATCAGATGCTTGCAGCTCACAAGAACTGTACATGTTATATGTACACAGGTAACATGACTGTGTGTGTATAAATATGTGAAGAGACAGTGTGGATACATAGACAAATTACATCTATGTAATCCAAGGTTAAGACCAAGATTTTCCAATGTGATCAGTCTCAAAAGCCACACATTGGCAAATAAATACATCCTGTTCCTGCAAAATACTGTGCTCCTGGGGCTTCTCTAGAAAGAACTTGGTGTGGCTGGAAATACCCTGGAAACAAGGGCTGGGCAGGCACTGTCCTCCCCAAAGTCACAGATAATCCTCTGCATATGGAACAAAGCCTGAATCTCTTTTTTTTTTTCTTTTTTTTTTCTTTTTTTTCATCTCCTGCTGCAGCCTTTCCCCTAATCAGGAAATAGATTAATGGTTCATAACCCAGTTCAGTGGGAAGACACTTCGGAAGATGGGCTTTTCCAAAGGATTACCTTGGGCAGTGGGAAAAGCACTCTGAGCCCAATGCTGCCCTTCCCAGGAGACCTTCTTGTCTTCATAGACTGTTCTTCTAGAATCTTTCCAGAGTAGTGGGATTTTTGGCCAAGTTCTCCAGTCCTGCTGTGAGGACACATGCACTCCCAGAGCCCCCCAGGAAAATAAAGGGAGCTGTATTTTTTAGATTCCTTGCTCAGCAAATTGGAAAGTACAAACTCTCTCTGCCAAAACACTAAAGGTGTTTAGAGGACTAGAAAAAATATCCAGGACCTCAATTGTGAAAGATTAAAGCCAGTCTGGATTAACAATTAAACACTTGGTTATTTTGGTGGAAGTACAAACAGGACAAACTGAAACTTTATGTTGCTTTGAAGAGAGGACACTTCCTTTGTGCAGCATTGGAATGGGCACCTGCAGCATCTGAGATGGCACAGGCCAGCTCTGCCGACTGATGTAAGGAAACAGTGTCAGCTTTCTTCTCAAATCTGAATGGCTCAAACAGCTTTTTGCAAGATTTTTCTCTAGACTGACCCTCATTAAGTCTTCTAGGGCATCACAACATTCTGTCTGTTTCCAAAATCCACCAGTCAGCACCAAACAACCTTCATTATTTTTAGACTTTATCAGAGGAGATATAAAAGGAACCAGAGGCTTGAAACAGAAGACCTTTCCACTCTTACAAATGGCTATACCAGAGATCCTATCTTTCTAATGTCTCTGCTTTTGGGCCTACTCAGAAATAACAAATACCTGGTTGTAAAGGAAAGGTTTTTATTATGTTTCATGTAAATAATATTTTATGATGTACTGTGGTTTGGAAGAGTTATTGAGTACAAAATTGAAAGATAAGTGCAAAAGAATCCCTGTGTCTTTCTAGGAAATCTGAATTTATTACAGACAGAAAAAGCTTCACTTTCCTTTTCAACTTTAAATTAGAAACAAAGAGATAAAATAAAATATTTATTTCCCTTCTGAGTGTCTTTATATTAGGAATTTTTTCAAGCAGCTAGTAGATACACTGCTAACAAAGAACAGACATATTTTTTCTATCCTGCTGGGCCATTAGATGTACATTTTATAAGTTTATGACTAGGCTTTCCTCTTATGTTGTGGAAATGAACAAAGTAACAGCATTTTCTAGAAATCTAAAGCTTATTGTGCTGAAATGATTGAGTTTTTTTCAACTCAAATGATTATTTGAGAGTTCTTTAATACTTCACAAATACACTTTAAATGTGAGATAATTTTGGCTACTTACACATCTTCTGAGCCCTATTTGATTTTATTTTCTGCATTCCAGTAAGTTTAACCTCGCATCAAGTATTTTAAATAAAAACATTCAGAAAACAAACCAAGTACTTCTGCTCCACTGAGAGGTAAAGAAGGAAATAGTTTTTAGAAAATGAAATGTTAACAGTGTGTTAGGGTACTTGTGGTGGTGTGTTGGAACAAAGGCACAGAGACATTTTCTAGCATCTGCTGATGTTTTCTGGAGCAGGCCAGAGGCCATTCCTTACACTCTTAAAAATTTCAGAACAAGTCAACATTCTGCCTCCTACAGAATTAAGTTTATTTGTTTGTCAGTTGTGTTGACCCTGGCTGAATCCCAGGTGCCCCTCAAAGCCACTGTCACTCCCATCCTTAGCTGGATATGGAAAATAAGACAAAAGGCTTGTGAGTTGAGACAAGGACAGGGAGAGATCACTCACTGGTTAGTGTCATGGGCAAATCAGAATCAAATTGGGCAAGTTAGTTTAATGCCATTACTAATCAAAATTAGAGTAGGATAATGTGAAATAAAAACTAGATATTAAAACAACTTCTGCTACACCTATTTTTCCCCTCTTCTTAAATCTGTTATCCCAGAGGCACTACCACTGTCACTGACTGGCTCGGCCTTGGCCAGCAGTGGGTTCATCTTGGAGCCAGCTGGCACTGGCTCTGTCAGACATGGGAGAAGCTCCTGACAGCTTCCCACAGAAAACACCACTGTAGTCACACCCCATATCCCTCCCTTGTTATCTAGCTCAAGCTGTCTTCCCGTGGTATCATGCTCTGTTACTTTATTTCAGATTCACAGACTCCTAAAAAGTGTTGAACCGGTCTAGTACAGAGTGGTTGTAAGCTAAAAGTGACTTTAAGCCAGCACAGAAAACCAACTTTAACTCATTTTATGTAGCTGATGTATTAGAAACCAGCTTGTCCAAAAGTTTTCATGAATGAAACGTCACTGAAACTGCTGACTCTCCAGCAGCATACTAAGTGTAAGAGAAAATGGAAAAATACTGACAGAGTTGTCACTTATCAGTGAATCTTTTATTCTGAATTCCTCTCTCTTCCCCTCTGTCAGAATATCACAGAATTAAAGCATCAGTGGCACATTTTTATTGGAGTAACAGAACAGTCACTGAAATATTTTTTTGACAGAAATCAAACAGGGAAAAAGCAAACAAACCACCCAACTCACCCCTTACTTTCCCATGCAAAAAGGCCAAATAAGATTTTTAAAAATCCAGATGAAATTCTGGAAAATTCTTAGCAACCACTGAAACTGTATCTCAGAAGAAATGGGAAACAGTAGAAAAACAGAAAGGCATTTGGGAATCTGAAAAACTCCCACCTCTCTCACAGCTCCTGATAGTCCCTACTTTCATTCCCTCTTCCTACCAGCCCTATTGGCAGCTGCTTCTCTTTAATCAGAAGCTTTGGTTCAGATGCAAACTTGTCCCTCTCAAAAGCATGAGACATATTTCCTCCCCAGTCTGCCTCCTCCAAAGCCCTGCAAGGAGGTGGTGATGCTTCATCTCTGCTAGTGGTACTGGGGTTGGTACTTGCCTGTTGCAGCAGTGGAAAGCTAGGAGCTCTCTCTGCATACCTGGTGATTTCCCTGGCAGTGCTCAATAGTGTGCATCTATCAAAAATAATGGTAATATGAGGATCTACAGAGGGACAATGCAAATCTACCAATTCCGCCTCCATAGGGATTCCCCTTGTGCCACCCTTGCTGCACTGGATTCTCCTCAAGTGGGAAGTCCTGCTTCAGTTTGCATCTGTAGGCACAGAAAGGAAATTTTTCTGTGGGATGGGGAGCAGAGCTCCAGGGAAAAGTCAGACCACACGGAAAAGCCCATCTGGTCATTTGCTCTAACCAAAGGGATGATCACAAGTCCCTCTTTGGCTGCTCTTCCCTTCTGTCCTCCTGTACACCCACACACACGCGTTTGCTCACTCTGGCACTCGCGACAACTCTCAGCAGGGTAATTCAGCTCACTGGGTTAGTTTCTGGCTGGGACTGTAAAACAAGAGAAGTGGACTGTCATCCTTGGCTCTGTCATCTGTTTAGTTTTCCTTTTAACCCGTGCTTTTCCCAGCATGAATAGCATTGGACTCAGTTATAAAAATATAGTCCTAAAAGCAGTGAGCACAGAAACACCTAAAAGTCAGGCATGAAGTTCAGAGAGTGTTTTTATCCCTCAGCACATCCATATGGGAAAAGTGTGGGTGCCCAGAAGGCAGCCAGTGTTCTGAACTTGAGACAACTGAAAGTAAACACCCAACAAGCAGGTTTGAAACCCTCTTGTATGTTTTATTATTTCCCTGCAGTGCCAAGGTCTACACCTTAGGTAGGAAAGCAGGATTCCTCACATGAAGGGCAGCTACTTAAAGGACTTAAGCCATCCTGTTGGATACAGATGACTGACCTGCTGTTCCCCAGTGTGATGGCAAGAGGTGTTGGTCACAGTGCAAACAGTAACCGAGATGCAGAGATCTCTGTATTGTAAATCTTGTCCAACACAAGATAAGACTGTGAATCCAGACTGCCTCCAAAATGCAATTCAAGATTTTAATTGTCACTGTAGAAGAGCTAATAATTTCAACCATTTTGCACACTTAAAGACCAATCAAAAGAATAACAGAACCACCTCTTGAAACTCATCACAGAACCGCAGCCAAAGATCTTGTACAAAGGAAGACATTGTTTGAAAATCACAAAAAATAGTTTCAGAGATGTGTATATACATATTTACATTAAAGGTACCCTGCTCACTGGCATGATTTGAATTATTTTTTAAATTTCTTGAACACATAACTGTTTATGGTCTTCTCTGAGTGACCATTCTAAGCTCATTTATCATCTGTACCAAGTTTCAGACTGTTAAAAACCAACCTAGGCACCTATACTTCTTCTTTTGAATATTGGTATGGGCTTACTCATAGCCAAGTGCTCCTCATAAAGAAATCAAATATGAGTAATAGTAATACAGGTGTTCCTACAAAATATTCATATGTTGAGTCAGTGAAAGAAGGGATTAAAAAAATCATATAATCATAAAATCATTTGCCTCAGAAAGGAGATCACCTTAAAGATTACCTAAGTTCCAAGCCCCCTGGACTCATTCCACAAGACCAGGTTACTTACAGCCCCACCCAACCTGACATTGGACACTTTCAAGGCTAGGGCATCCACAGCTTCTCTGGACAACCTGTTCCAATCCCTCACAACCCTTACAGTAAAGAATTTCTTACTAATATCTAATCTAAATACTCAGTTTGAAGTCATTCCCCATGCTGGCCTATCACTACATGTCCTTGGAAACAGCTCCTCTCCAGATTTCTTGTAGGCTCCTTTTAGGTATTGAAAGGCTACAACAAGTCATCACAGAGCCTTCTCTTCCTCCAGGCTGGACAACCCCAATTCTTGCATCTTTTCCTTGTACGAGAGGTACAACAGCCCTCTGATGAACTTTGTGTCTCTCCTCTGGACTCACTCCACCAGGTCCCTGTCTTCCTCGTATTGAGGGCCCCAGAGCTGGATGCACTACTCCAGGTGGGGTCTTGCCAGAGGGAAGAGAATCACCTCCCTCAACCGGCTGGCAATCCATGGCTTCACATGGATGTGGGTTTTTTATTGTTGGGGAAGAGATGAGTGGGAGGAGCAGAATAACTCCCAGCACTCATTTGCTGATTCCCACCATGGACAGTAAAGATGTTAAAAGAAAAGGCATCTTCCTTTCACTACCCATACGCATGTGGCACCAAAACACGCAACACAAAACAGTGCCTGGGCCTTTCACAGTAAGAAACCACTCAACATTCTTTGTCACTGCAGACTTAAATCCCTCATTTTAAGTGGCACTCATTTTGCTCACTCATTACTGCTCACTAAAAAAGCCACTTTCATCTAACTAGTCTATATGTGCCTTCTCTTGACAGTAGCTTTTTCCACAGAAATTAAAATAGGAATCAGTATAAGAGCAAAAACATCATCCATTAAATGGTATTTCAAAATCCTTCTCAGTTTCCTAGGAGCACATTATTTGCTAATAAAGACAGGATATATAATGAAATTGGTCTTGTCTGTTAGAAGTGCATTGTCTTTCAACAAATACTGAAATAAAAGATGTATTTAAATATACATAATTTTACTTTTACACTGACCTTTGCAAAAAGTACTGTGAAAAGAAAATGTCCCCTTGGGAGGAAATATTTTATATAATTTGTGAAGTAATGAGATATTCTCTTTGTAAGGGCCATACAAAAACATTACATATGAATCACTGTACAAATCAAAATGGAATTTTGGTTGCTAATGGCTGAGAATGCATCTCCAGTTCTCTGTCTCTTTTTCAAAGGTACAAACATAGAAGATCCAGTAAACACAACTGGAAATTATTTTCAAAAAACATGGGTATTTGGGCAATTTTTTCAAATACTGAGAAACAAAGAGTAGGCCAACTTTTGCAAGTAAAGAAGAAAAAGGAAATCTTTCATTTTACAGTGTATTATGAACAACTCACTGAGATGCTTTAGGGAGGAGATTTCACACTGGAATTGCAATTAAAAAAAAAAATAATACCCAAGATGAGCTGTTGAAAACTCATTAAAATCAATGCAGGTCAATAAAGAGTCATGTGCTTCTACTTTTAAACACAGTTAAAACCACGCAAAGCAGCACAAAATCACCTTTTATAGCTGTCTAAACTTGTTCTGGATCCGAAAATGCAATGCTTACTACAAAAAAATAATGAAAGCAGCTAATAAACCTTACAGAAAACAGTAGAGTCAAGCACATGCAAGCAATATGCTGAATAGCTGTTGATTTTCTGTCTGCTGAGTGACTTCAGATCTTGTCACCAGCACAGTCAATGGGGTACAAAATCCTATGGAATTTGCTGTGTGACACTGGCCAAGCAAAACAACCACTAGATCCTAGAACACTGGACATGTCACGTGCTGTCATCATAGATCACGCTGCTGTTCTCACTCCCATGCCAGCAGAAAAGCCTGCTTTTTATATTAAATGCAGACTCTCACAAATCAGTTTTAATAAAAAATTACTTGAGTGCAACAGTATTTAAATCTCTAGCAATTACATTGATTAACTCAAGATGGTCTCTTTCTTCATTCAGCTTTTAAGACTGGCTACCTAAAAGTTGGATAGAAAGCACATCAAAAGCCATTTTATTCTGCATCTGTTTTGGTTCCTCCTTCTAACTTCACCACTTTAGTCACAAACAGTGACAACTCCAAGAAACTTGTTGTCAAAGCAAGACTTGACATACCTGGTATTTTCTGAATATTTACCATATGAACATATGCCCCAAAAGCTGCTAAGGGGCCAGGCCTGTTTTTCACAGGATTTAAAGAATATTTTGCAGAATCACACACAGTATATGCATTCATATGTAGTATCTACAGCCTACAACATAAACTGGGAGCAACTGTATATAAAAATGGCATCCTCCTAAATAAGTCAAAACCCAATGTCAAAGCACCTAGACTGTTATTGTCAAAAGCACCTTTGACTTTTTTAAGGGATGGTGACAATCATTTGAGTGGCTTAGTCCTTAAGAGTTCTTAAAAATATTGTAGTTTATTTCCCACCATTTGCAATTCCATAGAAGAGTCATCGACACTGAGTGAGTAAGAACACTGGGTAAATGGATTTTTCTGTTCAATACCTTGCTTTGTTCAACTTTGGCAGAAAGAAGTGATTTTTTTCCTTTTCTTTTTTCCTTTTTTTTTTCTTTTTTTTTTTCTTTTTTCTTTTAGTCATTGCAATTACTGTGAATTGGAACACAACTCCTCCTAATCTGGCTTTGGGAACTGAACAGGTACAGTTCAGTATAATAAAGCATGAGGACCTTCTACCCTTGTTGGGAACTGAAATACAGAAATACGATGTGATACATGGAACAGTTGTTACTAGCACACAATTTATCGATTACTATCCCCACAACAGAACAGGTCTGTAGCTGGATAAAATAAATATCTCCCAGTACAGCAGCAACATACATGCCAATGTGTAGGACCTTGATTTTCTTTTAATGACTATAAGCTATTGTCTGCGCAGAGTTCATTAAGATCACAACATTTGGTATATTTCAAATTTAATTATGATTCTGAAATACCTGCCAAAAATACAAAATTGCTTCAAATATAGTAAAAGATTAATCTCTTAAAAGGTAAATTATTAGCTATCCCAGTATTAATATTATCCTAGTGAAATTACTGGGGTTATTTCCCATCTAAATTTTCCATAATTAGGTTCAAACTCTAGAAAATGGATTTTTTTTTTCATTTGATACAGATTTGAAAGCACAGGGGGGTCAGGGAATCTACACTGAGACCTCTAAGGTTATATTATTTGCATATCTCTGTGAATTTTGCTATAACATAGAAGGTTCAGGCCCCAATAATAAAACACCAACAATGAGTAGCATTAAAAATTCCATCTTTACTTGTGAAATAATGAAGTTATTTTCCTGAAATACTCTCTTTCACTTTAAAAATCACACTTCTCCTGTGGGCTAGGCTGTAAAAGATAGCACAAAAGAATGTGACTGGCTTGTCTTTAATGCAGAGAATCTTCCTGCCAAATTTTTTCCTATTTTTCCCACTTTTTTCCTTCCAATCTGAACTTATTTGGCTATTTTTCAATTTGGTGTCTGGTATATAATCACAGTGCACAGTAATGTAGAACTTTCATTCCTGATAATGACAACTCAGTCCTAAGGAGAAAAGTATAGTCTGATTTTGGTTAGGTCTAATACGTTGCTAAAAATTTTCAACATGCACAGTAAGAATTTTCTGAACCAATGAACAAAAGAGCATAGGTTGTAACACGAGGAGATAAAGTCTGGGCACCTTTAGAGTGGAGGAACTCTAAGTCCACCCACCATCAGTTGCTAGGGTTGTCCTCATTCATTCCCAGCTCACCTGCCAGGGTGATACATCTTTCTGTCAAGCAGATCAGGTTGGGTCTTCCACTGGCTAGCATTGTCTCAAGCTCACAAATCTACAACATGCAGTAGCTTTTCTGTTTTCTGTGAGTACACTATAGACATGTATTAATTACACTTCAACTGCCCATTATGCTCTATTTTTCACTCTTTTCTCCTAGTCTTGATATAAACACAGAAAATTAGCTCTTGCTGACAATTCTGGTTTCTGTAAGGGAATCCTGAGCAGCCTCTTTACGGGATTTTAATTTCTTTTTGATTAAGCCTGTGTGAATTTAAACTCTTAATCAAAGCTCTTGCCAACATTTTAAGTAAATTGCAAAGGCAATCAAGACTTCCTCATTTGCTTTCATTATGTTTCACCTCATGGAAAGCTTCCACTTAGGGGAATGCTGAAATGTTAAAATAGCAAATAAATAAAGGAGAACTTGTCCTAGAAATACTACAGCACATAAACTCTACCAACATACATTTTCGTCCAGTCCCAGCTCCAAGTACAAAAATGTAAGTCTCCCTTTTCCATTCAAATGGCTTTCAAGCTGGCCCTGCATACTTGTCTAATTATTATACTTTCACTCCTCTGTCCTCCCTTTCTTCTTGCTCTGAAACACAAATTTCAGAGTAACACAAATAATTTCTGTGTATGTACAACAGCACAGAGGGATAAAAGAAAAGCTTCAGGTACAGCCTAGAATTAAGAATTATGTCATCTCTAATACCTGCTGCAATGCAAATGCAAATGGTACCATAAGTTCAGTTAGCTCAAACGGCTGAAGTCTTGTGATTTTTGGACCTAGAAGTGTCTATTCCATTTTCAGGGTCACCAGTACACAGCTGGCAAACACCAAGGTCTATGGCTTCAGTACTGATTGAGTAAGAGAGGATATGTATATTCCATAGACACATATATTGTTTGAACAGGTGCAAGTATAAACCACAAAGAAAGTTTCTCAATTTCATTCAAGACTGTAGGATTGGCATGTCATCAGTATGCTCCAAGGAGGCTTCTTCAGTCAGCTTTGAGAAAGTCCTGTACTGCAAAGAACCTAACTCAAATGATTAACAGATGATAGCAAGATTAAAAAGGTCTCCTGTAGGTTGACAGGTAATACATTATATAAAGATCTTTTCATCACAGCACAGCAAATGTGTGGAAAGTCAAAGTGAATCAAATATTTTTATTTATATTGTAGCCACTCTATCTTTTTGCATTTTCTATTCTAATCACCACATGTAATTATTACTATAGTACTATGAGAGAGAGAATTTTCAATGGTATTTCACTCTTTTTCTTCTTGCTAAAGAATCATTACGGATTTAAGATTTTACGCAGAAGGCCATGAGGAATCTAAAATTAAAACTGTTATTAGAAGCAGTTGAAAGCAGGCAGTGAACTGAAGCTGTGCCTTGCAATCTTGGCTATTGTTGTATTATTGCAGAGTCCCATAGGCAGCGCTCACATGTACAGTACAGAGACTTCACATCCTGGCTCTTTTGATTCTTTTGTCTGCCCTCCAACCTGCGCAGCCAGGAACTTTCACTTGAGAAAGATTTATGAAGCCTCCGCTAACAGGGTCAGCCCTGTTGTATCACCAGAGGGCTTCTTCTTAAAAATAATAACATCTATCCACAGCTCGGCAGGGCGGTCTCTCTTGGCACTCGCTTTCCCTGTTTGTCTTAACAATCGGTGCACACAAAGCCCTCGGCTCTGGCGATGGACGGCCAGCGATTCCCTCAGGCACGGTAGCCCCATTTCCTCCTGCCTGCCAGGCCTGTGTCAGCTGAGATAACCCACACCTCCAAAACCCACTGAAGGTTTATGAAGTCTTGACTCCTGTAGCTGGCAGTGGTATACCTTCATATATTAGGAAAAGTTCGCAAATCTGCAAAATCCATAAAAAGTTTGCAAGGTGGACTAATAAAAGGATTTCAGAGGCTCTGATTCGACTCTATTACAGTGCAAGACCATTTATTCTTATTTGCCAGTCCCTAATATTTCATTATGTAGAGTAGTCACCCTGACTGAAAAACCCCTGTCATTTCTAATAATTATGAGAGTTTTTTGCTACCATGTTAAAAGATACTTCCAACACTCTTATGCACTTTACAGTGCAAGTGGTTTGGCTATTCATTGCATATATCATCTGAAAGAGAAAAATGGCATTTTTTTCCACTGCAGCTATCAAATATTAAAAATAGTTAGGGAAAAATTATTTTTACAGTCATTTTCTCCACAGAAGTTCATGCTTAGAAGCTTGGACAAATCCTCAGATAATCTGTCCATCTCTGTATATTTCTTAATAAAATAAAAAGTTGAACTTTTTCCCAATCATCCCCTCCTCCTGAAGGAAATGCTCTTAAATTTATTTCATTTATTAAGATTACATAAAGTGTTTCCTTCACAGTAAGCATTCCTAACAATTTTAGTCCCCTGTGCTGGGAGGAGAAAGACTCTCTTCACGAATACTCAGCCAAGGGTTCCTGAGAGTTAATACTCCCACTCTTCTTCTTTGAGTGTCAAGGGATTTTTAACATCCGCAAAACAGACAGGAACTTGGGTTTCTGCCTTAGGAAAAGAATGGATTTTTTTTTCACCACATAATAATCTGCTGTGCAATTACCAATAAGAAAGGAATATTCTCTACTATAAACTGAGCAATGTGCAAGAAGCATTTACTGGTCATTTACTGCAAAAGGCATAAGGAATTTAAATTAAGTTTCAAAGTGAATATAGAAAGCAACAACATAAAGAAACCCTGAGCACTATACAGTGAAAATTATTTAAATGATAAATAGAAGTCTGTAATATGACAGAGTACTGAGACATCACAGACTAAACTGTTCACTTTTATAAAATACTGATGACTAGTAGATTGTATTCACTGTATCAAGTGCCATAAGATCTAAGTATAACATGTTCACATAAAAGAAGCATTAGTTTCAAATCAGCTCTGTGTGGGAGCATTTCCTTTCACAAATCCAGCTGGAGGACAGAGCCTTTATTAAACTAAAGACTACTGCTTCCAAAGTTTAATAAGATAGAAGGAATGAAGATTCTGTCCCTGCCATGTCCATTTACTCTGTACAGAAATGGGGGTTAACCTGTCTTAAATTGGAATGTGCTGCTTTTTTTTAGTTTGGCTAGTGGGAGAGTAAATCAGTGAAGCAAATCCTTCACATGATGGACAATTTTAACAGTAAGGAAAGAAGTCAAATTAATATTGATCCCACACAAAGGCAGTTATTTTGCTCAGAGGACATTAATGGTACTTTAATATTTCATAATAAACTCATCCTGAACACTGAGCAGTTGGAAAAGTCATTCAGAAATTACCAAGAACCTGGCAGTTTTAAAAGAGCTTTCATGCTGTACAAAACTGTATTTTTCTTTTTTTCAACCCATTTCACATAAACAAAAATGCTTTTAGAAAACCAGAAACTTCTCAATCAGCTTACCTTTACAAAGAGAATATTAGCAATTAATGTATCTGCCTTCATTAATTAAAACTATTCCCCAAAACTTACTCATTATTCTGTGCAATATAGATTTTGGAGTTGCTTTAAGGTATCCATAGTCAAACTTTTCCACAGGCAGTGAAACAGCAGCCAGCTAAGGATGCTTTCAGAGAGGGCATACTTTCCTGCTTAATGCAATGTAAGTTCACAAAGTGTGAAGACTTTCCTAGGTGACCACAGGTTGTGTAGAATCACCCAAGCTAATTCGCAATTAGCTCTTTTGCATACTGCAAACCAAGACAGCAAAATTTAATACAAACTAATCCTATTTTATCAGAGGCTTAGAGCTTGCAATAAGGTGCTTTTCCATGGTTATCAGAAACAAACCAGCTAGGTAAAGGATGTCTCCATGAGCAGCAGTTAGTTCCACAAGAGCAATTACTACAGAACACAGTCATTCTGTAAGAGAGAACATTCTTCAGACCCTCATGGAAAGAAGCACTCTTTAGGTTATTCCACGAGAACATGAAAAAGTACTACCATTCTCCCTTAAATGCAAACTTTTTTTAAAAAACAGCAGATATTGATGCTCAGGTCAAACATGGATCTATAAATATTCTTTTAATCCTCACACTGACTCAGGATCACAGCCTGGGGTCAATCCAGTGAATCAGAAAATTTCATCATATTCTGGATTATTTTAGTGTACTGATTTATTTCAGTTTACAAATTATGCCACAAAAAAGTAGAGCCAATGATTCACAAGTCCATGACTTCCAAAATAGGACCCGAATATGTGACTGACAATTCACTTTGGGTTGGCAAATGGAACGTTCTGGTTATGGTTTAGGAGATCTTCATAGAGAGGATATCACCAACATAATTTAAAAAAATGTTTAAAAAATAAACACGATTAACAATATATTGAAAGTGGTATTAAAAAACTATAGCATGGATATTACCTACAAAAATCTTTAGGTATTTTCTATGGCTATATTTTCATGTGTGCAACTTAATAGTTTTAACATTCAGTAACAATTGAAGCTACTATATACACAGAAAATAACAGGGATGATCTCAAAGTTCCAGGACACTGACTACCAGAAGTTGTTTGCCATTCAAAAGTTCTATGACTCAACTGTAAAGACATATTTTTACGAAACAATACATTTTGTTACCCTAGTGGCCTCACCCTTCAGTGTCTAAAGGTCTTCATTTGTCTCAAGTAAACATTTTATAATAGAAATTATTCCATATATTTATAACGTCACAAGCATATAAAAATAGCCATCCATTAAATGTGCACAGGTTCAAAAACATTTTTTCCTGCAAAGATGACTTTCCCATACTTCCTCCACTATGCTTGGATGTAAAGTACATTCCAAGTCACAGGGCAGTGAGGGAAAGGCCCTCCCTCCCAAGGCAATGGGGAAGTGCTAGAGTCCCAGCACATCCCCAGTAACATTTCTGTTGACCTTTTACACATGTAAAGGAGGCTCCAACTCAAATGACACCCTCATCTTGCAAGCAACAGCCACAACCCTCCTCAGTCCTTACTTTGCAATGGTTCACAGCCCCTTGTTCAAAGATGTTAGGCAAATTAGAAACACCTTCCTGAGAAATTCAGCCTTTCTTTGCCATCCTTTTATTTTCTCCAGCACAAGGTCAGCTATGTTTGTACTATTTCCTCAGGTCACCAAATTTTCAAATTTCCAAAGTGCTTGGAACTCTGAACAATGGAAAGGTTTTTCACTTGTAATCCAGCTCTCAGACATTAATTGCAATCTTTGCTAACACACTCACACACATACACACTCAGCTAAAATAGATATGGTTAAATATCAGCTTTGTGTAGCACCTCCTCTCAAAATGATGCTATTTTCATAGACTTATATACCTCGATAATTAATTTTGATATCTTAAATTTTAAAATCTAGGATTTGGAACTTGTTATAGAATGATTACTTACTATTTTAAAATTAATATTATGATTGAACACTAAATACATTCTGGTAAATCAATTCTGAATTCTGCACATGTTCTTTTAAAATGTCAGTGCCATCCTCACGTTCAAGGCACTGAAAAACAACCATTCACTGCAGTAATTACTCCTTGTGCTGTGCTAAAGAATTATACTTCCAGCAACTAAATGATGAGTTACTTCTCAGATAAAATTTTTATTTATGCTTCTTACGTTACCTATATTCAATAAGGAAGTATAAAGTGAATTGCCCAGTCCTTCATTTCTTAAGCTTCCTAAAGATGAAAAAGTAATTTTATTTTGTGTACCCTGTATGGAATTTATACCATTGGAAATCATGGTCCTACAAAAATTACCGCTTCAGCCAACTAGAAAATTAAAGATTCACTTTCTAAATGAAAACAATGAAAAACCTCTCATCCAAAACCCCTACACTCCTAAAAACAATTAATCTTATTTCATAAAAAAATATGTTTTCTATTGCCAGGACTGTCTCATCTAATTGGAAATCTGAAATTGTAAGAAAACTTTGGTTTTTTAATCCATCATATTTCCATAATGTAAATGAGGAACAGACCTCCTTTAGAAGTCAGCTTTACATTTTTACCAGATGGTCTGGAAAAAAAAAATCTTTTCTCAGAACTTTAAAGCAAATATATTAACATTAATAAAATAATAGCATTAAATTTTGTTCCAGGTTTGTATTCAAAACTTCTCAGCAACATAAAACCTTTTTATACTATCTAAAAGCATAAACTAATATTTATTTCTCTTTAATATCTACTAAAAATATGAGCATTTAAACATAGACACCTTCTCTGAAAACAACAAATTTCACTTCTTAAGATATAAAAATCTTTAGGGGAAAAAATACAAGAACATGGAAGGTATTTTGAATCCAAAAAAATTCTCCATTTCCCTGCTAACTTCAATTCTAATCACAGCAGCAGTCTTGCAACTTACAGCAGCACTGAAGTTGTAACTCTTCTCCTATACATTACATCTGGAGACTTCCTGTAGCAATCCAGTGTTTAAATTAATTATATATTATAATATTCCTATTGTGAAAAGGGCTCTCCTCATTGATATCTCACCTTCAATTTTTAAATATTCTTGCTTCTTATAGGGCATTTCAGAAGTGTTTTGCTTTATTTTGATGATCAGTGTTACAACACTGCAGGTAGGGGTACCAATCCAAGGAAAGACAGGTTTTTGAAAGAAACATGAGACTTTCATTATTTTTTATACAATCCTACAGCCATGACATAATTTTTTCTTTTAAGTTCTTAATGCAAATATAATTTCATGAGTCTTCTCTCAATATACAGTAACTCTGTTCAACCCTCAATGATTTAGCAATGTTATACCTCACATACACACAAAATCAAACATGGCTAGGTCAGCTGTAGTACTATCAACACAATCTGCTTTGAAAACACAGCCCTCACATTACTATTGTTATGAAATTTTACTATCCATGTCACACCACTAGATTTATTTGGCACTTGCAGTCATGACTTGTTCTTCCGGAGGAATTCCTTTATAATTGAGCATTAGTTATTGTACCATTAAAATGCAGCGTTTCCGTAAATTTTAAACAGATAACAGCACTTTCTAGCAAGTGTTTTTTTAGATACAAGTTTATTACCTAGTTACAGGGAGGAAAAAAAAATGGCTAAAAAAGTTTTTCCTTTTCTAGTTAAAATAAAATAAATGAGGTTAACAGAAAACATCCTGCCATTGCTCCCAAAGGAATATTCCCCAACTACAAAATGAATGAGGGCCATTTCTGTAAATGCAAATATTTTAAAACCTAATGTAATAATAAACAGTTATACAACACACATTTTCTAATGTGATCTTTTGTATATTCATATTATAAGCATTGATACTTTATAAGTATTTTTATCTATTTATTTCATTTGTGGGTTTGGGTTCAACCTTATTAAGAATGGCAATGGTCCAACGACCTGGTAGAAATATGCAGTGGGCACAGATTGCTTCAGCTCTGGGGTTTACTCGTATTTCAGATGAGGAGTGGGCCTGTGCAGTTGAACTATTATTGTTCCACAAAAATGCAGAGAGACCGGGATGAATAGGCTCCTTTCATTATGTCTGAAGGAAGAGGAAGACTAAAAGGTTCATGGCAAATTGTGTCCTTGCATAAATGTCAGAACAAAGTAAGGCTCCATGTAAAAACATTTTCTTTATAGTCTTGGCAAGTATTTCCGTAAGAAATTCTGAAGAATTAAGCTCATGGTGTCAGACATACTTTAGTGAATATGAAGGATTAACATTTTGTATCTCCCTGCTGATCTCCTCATCACTATGGGAACTCAAAAAGGCAGAAGTAACCTATTGGTTACTTTAACCTTTCCTTAAAGCAAGGTACAGAATTGTCATAACTAAAACCCCGATTTCAGGATGCAGAAAGACTGGCCCTTAGGCTTGTAATGTAAATAATACTGCTTGCTGAAATCTTATTTCCATCCCAATATACATGTCAAAAGCAGAACAAAACTCTGAAGAATATTAGAAGAGCAGAGGATTTACTGGGATTTTACCCTGTAGACTTAGTCAATATGGTAAAATTAGGTGTAGAATTAACAATTTTAACTTGCATTGCAAATAATATTCTTGTTTTATGAATATATATGTATATATCAAGTATCAGATTGCAGTATTATAAGTATTTTATACCAGACTGTAATCAGCATTACATCATGTCCTCTTTAACAAAATAACATTTAATGGGCATCATGTTGTAAATGTATTGCATCACCCTCTTGGATAATAAAGAATTCATGGAGCTACTCTCAATTATTGATAGAACAGTAATTAAGAAAAAAAAAATTTAACTTTAAAATACCAATCTCAAAATAGCTTACAACTCTAAACTCTTTCAATGTTTAACATAGTAGTCTATGATTTAAATTTCAAATCTTTAGAAGTATTGCAAACAGAATTGTATAAATAGTAAGTAAACAAAATAATCAAAGGTGAATTGCCTTGAGAATAACATCAGGCCTACAACTAAAGTTGCTGTGGTTCAAGTATGGGAATGAACAGCTACACTCTGGACTACATTCTTGCTCATTTGACTGTGTTAATATTTAGCATTCAAAGCTGCTGCCAATACAGCACTTACCTGAGTCAAACTTAGGGCCTGCAACACTTTGGTTTCAATTAGCATTCCAAAGCTCTCTTTGGAACAAATCACACATACAGTGAATTTCTTCCTGAACTAGGTATCATTCCCTGCATTTGTATTTTAGTTGTCATTACTCAGCAGCTAATCCTGTTCTCTATTTCTTCTGGCACAGTTTATTTCTGACTTTACCTCTGTTGCGCTACTTCTGAACCACATGGCAAACACTTTCAGCAATGATACAGGTTATATAAACAATTTCTACCAAAGACAGCAGAGGTCTAGTAACCCTTTGAAGGTTGGAAATAACTGTGCAGTTCACTATTAAACCAGTACCTGCCACAGTGAACTTTCCAATGTCAGTGTCTGACATAACATAGACACAATATGCACTTTTGAGGTTTTTTTTTTCTAAAATAAAACAGTTTTACTAAGTCATTTTTAATTTGACTTTACTTTGGATATAGTGCAATCAAATTAATTCTGACAAAGTAATAGAGATCAGGCTGATGTTTGGATGTGAAAATTTTAAGGAAATCTGCGCTGCAAAAAGGAAATTTAACAGCTGCTTCTGGAGGAAGCATCTTTATCACTGAGTCAGAGAGGAACCAACTGTTTAGTGTAATTTCAAGGCAGCTCCTCTGTCACAGGCATCATCACCCAGTTGATGTGTAAAAACCATTTATAAATATTAGCAATCATCTGGCATTTTTCAAAAGAACAGGAAAGTTAATCCTGTGTCCTGACTGAATTCTGTATTGCATAATTACATTCTGACTACTTAAGTTCCCCTGCAATTTCAGTTAATTACAGTATTATTCTTACTTCCTGTCCTAAAATTATTTGTGTAGTAACCATATCCTACTAGAGTGGAAGATGAAGTAAGCTCTGTGAATTATTTTGATTAATATATAAAATGTTGTGCTATCACCTCACACAAAACCTCATACATACTGGATATTGTTCCCAACTAAAAAAAAGTGTGAAACTTTTCAGCAATTACATTAATGCTCAGTAGCCCATCTCTCAAGGGATGCTTGTGTTACTTGATTAATATAAATCTACACATAACTAAAAAATACTAATTCAGTCTTATTGAACATAAGCAAATGAAGAAAAATCTTAGATCTCTCCAAAGAGGTAAAAAGTATACAAGAATAATATACATAGTATACATGAAAATATAGTCTTTTATTATGTGCCATTGCCTTTTCCTTTATAACAATGTAGAGAGCAACTTTACCCAGCTCATCCACTAAAAACTACTATTGCTAGCTCTGAACATTGGAAAATCATTATATTTTCTCAGCAATCATAAACTTTAGAAGTGTAACTATTTGGGAAGCAACTAGAGTATTTTCAGCAGACCAAACAGGGCTGCCCAACTTTATGGCAAAAGTGTATCTTAGCTATTACAGGATTTCTTAGTGTCTAATATAAAAAGAGGACCTTCATTCATTTTTGGTGCAAATTCTAATTTTGTAATTAACAGCAAGCCTTCTAACAGCTTCTATAGCACAGGGCTTTATCTCTGAACTTTGCCATACAACAGCAATACATCAGTACATCATAAATTTCCTCACTTTTCCTAAACTCATCCTGGCTCTGCATATATTCCTCTGTACTGCCTCAATGTCTAATTTTCTACCATATCCTTCTGTTCCATCCACCAATGCTTTCATATTCCACTTGCACATACAGTATTTCCCTATCTGGAAGTACCCCACTTTCCTGTCCCAAGCTTCTCCTTCTAATTGTTGCGATATCCAAAATTTCTTAGTGCTTCAATTGTTGTTACAACTTATAAAAACAACATTTTTGTAAGTTTTGTGAGTTGTGAAAAAAAACAGCTTATAACTACTAAAAAAATTATTTCATTCCAAGAAGCAGAAAAAAAATCCCCAAAGAAAGTGTATCCTATAGGCACAAAAATAAATGCCATGGAAAAATATTCTCAGAATTATTTCAAAGCCAACACCACAAAAAAAAAATTTTGAGAGAGAGGATGATATTGCAAGACCTGGCAACTTCTGAAATCAAACCATCATGACACACTTGAGAAACTACTAGTTTGGGCAGCAAATCTAGATAGATTGTCAGTCTGTTCTCCTATTCCCCGACCTGCAAAAGGAAACCACAGCTGCAAGTGGTGGCAGAGTCCCAGAGTCTCTGCCTCTCCTGGGAGCTGTGTTGCCATAGCTGCAGTGATAGGCTGGGGTAGCCTCCAAGTGCCCCCTGGTCACTCAGCCTTTAGCTGAAGGGCTTTTTCCCAGAGGCTAGCAATTTGTTCTCTATTCATGGGGGGCAGCAGCTATCCTAGGAGCAGGGTTGAACTCTCAGGAACAGAATTAAGCCACCTCTATAGCCACTTTTTCTTCATGGTCACTCTCCATCTCTCTTTCTTGTTCCCTCTTCTGAACAGCTCCTCTTCCTTATTAGTACGCAAAGACTCAGCAACAATTGCATCTAGTGATGCTTCCACACTCTCTCTGCATTTTTTAACATCTTTTCTCGTCCTGAGCACATAACACTTTCCAACAATGTTTTGAACATTACATAGAAATTGAGACAAGTTATTTCTACATCCTTGCAATTGCCAATCTTCAGGTCATGCCTTAGAGCCTATTTGTTCTCATACATGACTGAGAAGAAATTAGTAACCCATAGAAGAAATTTGGTGTTGTAAATTCTGTGTCTTCAAAACGAGTATTTGTGAAAGCTCTTTGTATTTTCTAAGGAGAAAAAGGCTGAGCTCCTCTAAATATATGGCTGTTATATTTTCTAATGTTTATACACTGGCAGAATGGGACCACAAAAACAAGTCTACACACGCACATATATAAAAACTCTTTCAGGTGCTTGCATTTAAAATCATAGGCCAGTTAAGGGATGCAGTGCCAGAACATGCTGCAAAGACGTTGCAACACTGACTGCCCAGGAGAAATAACCTGTTTAAAAGTTGGTGGTGGGGGAGGAGGTTGTTTGTTTATTTTGGTGGGAGGTTGGGGGGGGGAATGTTTTGTTTTTGTTGGATTGGTTGGTTTGGGGTTTTTTGTTCTTGGTTTTGGTTTTTAAAGTTTCACAAACGAGTTAATCACCTCCATGCACTGGAGCAGTCTCCAGCCTTCAGGAGATCTTTAGCCCAAGGAAATGGACAAATATTTGGCCAGCAAACTTTATGTGCTGGAAGGGGCCTCCTCTGCCTCACTGCTAGTATAGTGGCAAGACCCTCTTATCCCTCATCAGCAGAGGAAAATCCCTTCCACATTAAGTACAATTATAGGCGAAAATTGGCTGCCAATTTCTGAAAATCTGTCACTTTAAGTTTTAAGGGAGGTGGTTTTCTTTTTCAATTTTAAATATATCTCACCCATATGGGAATAATACAAAATCAAATCCAATATTTTTCCTACTGCCTAGCAGCTAAGTTATTTACTTGACTTTAACAAGACATTTCTTTCCTTTTCCCAAGTTTGAGAGCAAGCACAGGCTGAGATGAGCTTTGCTGCTGTATGAGCAGGCAACTGCTTCCAACTATTTATTTGAAAAGAAGATCTGTATGTTAGGTGGGAAGGGAGAGACTTAGTGTAGGCAGGGGAAAGAGGGGGAAAAGTCAACCTTTGAATTTTTTATTGTCATAAATAATAAGTTTGAAAGTTGGGAATAAAAAATAGGAAATTTTCCGCTACTTGACACGCCTCTATCCTACTGCTGGAAAATTCAGACAGTTCCATAAATTGCATCTCCCCTGAATTAAAAATAATGCACAAAGGGTGCTAAGTTACCCATGCAGCCATAATTGCTATTAAAAAAATCCCACTTGCTGTGCAAATCTGCATGTTCAACCTACATCAGTTCTTATGACACTACATTGAAGGCAAAACAAAATTTTACTTTGAACCCTGTTTTTTCCCCCAAACTGTAGAAATAAAAATATAGCATGTTCATTATTTACAACTTCCTCCTCAAGAGACACAGGTAGAGAATTCAAGCTTTCCAAAATGTAACCTTACACATCTGGCCAGCAAACATCTGGATATTTATCTTCACTCATCATTTCCTTCAGTAAGTCCAAAAACTGTCAGTTGTTTCAGCTGAGATTCAGCCCAGGGGAGTAAAAAAAAAAGTTACATCCTTCTTTTGTCCAGGTTTTATAAACTGCTTTTTACCTTTTTCCCTGGGACATCAGTAAGTATAAAAATAAGCAGTCTGGATTCCTCTGACTGCGGTTTTTATTCTGAGACTATGTACTTCTGCCATCACAGGGAGCATACATATGCAATTGAAGTAATAATACAGTCATATCTGCAATGCATGCAAAATATCCTACACCTTTAAATGGGCTTTTATATATATACACACATGTATATATTACATACATCGAGTATACACTCAAATCACAACTAAGAACACAGACTGATTTGTGAGTGAATAAACTACGTAGCAAAATTTATGCCAATTAAACTTCAGATAGACAAAAAACAGGAAAATGAATGATTTACAAAAAAAGCCCCAGAAAAACAAAAAGAAAACCCAAAACCAACCCCCCCCCCAAAAAAAAAACCAAAACCACAACAAAAACAACCCAACAAAACACTTCACTTGCAGAATTATTGCAATGGAAGCACTGCCTTTGGACAGTGCCAGCCTGAAGAACTCATCCTTGAGTTTGTCCCTTGCTCTGCATTGTGCTAGCAAAGTCTTACTTGTGCTACCCTTCCCCTGTTTTACAGAAGGGAACAATGAAACTCATCTCCATTGCTAAACAGTTTAACTATGAAAAAAAGCATCCCAAAGATAGATAAAGATAGCACCCCAAAGATAGATATTGAACAAGGAAAATGAGAATAATTTCTGAATCAAAGTTTGTTTATTCTTACTGTTCAGTAATTTAAAGACACTGCTGTATTTAAGGTTTCCCTATCTCTGTCCTGATATCCAATCTGAAATTGCTTTGCAAAAATTTTCAGACAAGAAATTAAAAATTCAAACTATGTAAAGAGTTTTTTTGAAGCTTTTTGTTTAGCTGAGGTTGCATGGACTTCTTGCCAATAATTTCTCTGAACCATCTTCATGCTTTCCAACTTAGCTCTGCTTGGTGAAGCTGAAGTGCTTTTACAACAGGGGCAAACCTAATAATCATACCCATATTTAAAACAAAAGAGCAAAAATTAGTATTATGGCTTCTTAAAATTCTATCATTTAGTATGAACTTATTTTATATGTGTGCTGCAAGCACTTTGCATATTGTCATTTGTCCCACAGGAATGCTGCAAAATGTTCATGACTCAGATTCATTTTAACCATATGGTCCAAGGGAATGTGCTAATGCTATAACAAGCTTACATACTTAATTCTGCCTTTCTGCCTAATATTTTTAGAAATATTTTTCAATTTTAAATCAACAAAAAAATTTACATGTTTAAGTAGCAAAACAACGTTTATAATAAAAAATGTCATGTTAACATGAGTGGTAAGAGACATCAAAAGAAGAGCAAAACTGGAAGTAGTAGGAAAGACTTGAGTGTTAGTTTTGACAGGGTCACTCATTCCTGCTTCACATCCCCTCTAGCCAACAAACAAGTCAGGAAAAATTCTTCTTAAAAAGTCCTTTTTTATATTGTTTGGGGATTTTTTTTTTTAAGTATCTTAATCTCCAGTCAAAAGTACATTAAATTAAAAGACGTTTGGGGTGAAAAACTCATTTTTAGTTCTGTAACACAATATAGGTTACTACATTTTAAAAAATACAAGATTTCTTTTTGTAACTAGAAAAGTATAAGATCTCAGCATCTACATGTGTTAATAGAGGCTAAAATTTAAAATAAAATAAAAGAAAGCATAGAAGCATGTAAAATATATGATGCAAATATAAAGCATAGATTTTCCTTACACCACTGTGCTGTAAAATCAACAAAATCCTATCTTTTTGTCTCAATTTAACAGGCCAGTTTCCACGTGATGGAAGCCATGAACATGACATCATTGATGTCTGAAATGATTCCCTGTGCAAACATGACATACGCCATAGTGTTATTACAGGCTGAGAGTCTGCCCTTCCCTTTCCATACTTAGCAATAGCTTTGCCCCTCCTGAACTTACAAAAATAAAATGGCAAGGTATGCTTAGAATGACAGTGATATTTATGATATTTGCTCATTAAATTGAAAGGAATTCTTCTAATTTTATAGAAGTTAAAAGTAGCATGGGAAAATCTCTCCTGTGTTTTACAAGGTCACATGTCCAGGTTGCACTGCACTGTCTGAAATAATAGCCACACCATTTTACTGTCAGTGTGTGTAATGTCCTCATCAGAAAGGCTGAGAATGGCCACAGTTTTTTTGAGAAGGAATGTTGTTAAGGGTTTCTGGAAAATTATTACCTAGACGAAATCAAGAATTCTCCTCCTGGACCCCACAAAATCTTGCACTTCCTCATGCACACATACCAATATGATTTGATTAGTCACCATTTTTGTTTCCCAGCAGCAAAAAGAAATTTCCTGTTCCCATGTAGCCCTCAAAATAAGTAGCCCAGAGGCCATCATCTAGTGCTTAAATGCAAGTACTTCACAAAATCCAACTATAGAGACCATTAAACAGCTGAGTGACTCCTATTTAGGATAACTGTCTTTCATACAGCATTATGCATGTGAACATTGTAGGTATCTTCTTGCAACACAATGTTTACATTCTATTTAGCATCTCTTCATTTAGAATAATAAAGTAATTTTACTTTTAAAATAGTTAGCATTGATGAATTTATTCAGGTTTGACATTTACTGAACCTTGAGAAAAATTAATTCAGAAATAGTGTAGATTATTAAAAAAGTCATACCAGAAAAAGAGTTACTGATAATTTTAGCTACTACTACTACTACTACAACAACAACAACAACAACAAAAGGGAAAAAATCTGGTTGGTAATTTTTATTAAGTTACATCTTCCACCAGCACACTATCAATTTAGATAGCATATGATGCAGAAAAGATTGCCCTTCCTACACTCAAAAGGCAGTTTTGGCAGTTGAAATATTTTATTAAGGCAATAAAGATGCATTAAAGGAAAGATACATGCAAAGAGCATTTCCCAGATACAATAATGTTTTGTCTGCTGCAGACACTTTAAAAGCTAATTGCTAATCTTGAAATGTAAATAAGGTATTTTAAATGGTAATGGTCTCACTAGATTTTTAACAAACAAGCAAGGAAAACGATTACAGAGATTGAGCTTCTGAGAACCTGAATAATATCCTGAAAGAAACAGCTTGCCTTCTGGGGCTTGGGATGGAATGAACTTTTATTCTGCATTAAAAAAGCATTCTAAATTTCTTATTGACCTTGGTCCTAATACTGTAGAAATGGGATATTTTAGCCATGTCCTGCTGAGGAACAGAAATGCGACTCCAAGCCCTTCAGAGTGGCACATCTCCCCTGGAGGAGAGATGGGTCTGTGTTCCCACTTCACACGTCCCAGCCACACAATCACACACGTGCCACAGGAACCACCTTACCTTTCCCTGCAGGTAGACTGTCAAGAAGCTCCAAAGCTAAATTCTGCAGTTTGAAAAGAAATTTCAAAAGAGCTGTTTGAAGTTGCATCTTCACAGAGCGTATTAGCTAAACTGCTGTTTCAGAGTGGAAGTGCAGAGATAGCATTCTGTTCCTTTCTTTCTCCATGCTAAAACTATACAGACTAATCGAGCAATAATGACCAGGCAATTTTTACTAGCACAGGAGGAGAAAAACACTTTTCTTTGTAGCAGAGAAAGTACAAGCACCTCAATGGGCTACCTGTTTTAGCTATGCATTTCATTCTTCTAGGCCTCTGCTTCTACTTTAAAACTGTGACAAAAAAAAGTTGCCACTGCTGGCTGTTGGATGAATTACATGGAGTGTGCTTTTACTCAAAATCGAATTCCTTACAATCACAGTTTCCCATCACAAATTAAAAACAGTTGTTGTATTTGGTACCTTTTATTGCTGATTTCAACAGATTGGCAAAACACAGAGGTGACATAGTCCTCCAGCAAGACAATATGCGGAGCTGCTGTATCATAAACTGAGGTGGCATTTCCAAAATCACCACAGTTGGTTTTGGTTTAAAACGAGCCTAGATTAAGTGATTTTTTGCAACTTCTTCAGGAAATAGATATTAACCTTTAGCTGAAGTAAGTAGCATGACTTCAAATTAAGTCAAGGGAAACAGAAATATATGTTCTTAGCTGGGTTTTCACTTACCGTGAAATACAAGTTTCTAGCATAAGATACATATTTGAAGTTTAAGACTAAAAAAAAAAAATAAAGGAAGAGAAGATAGACATATCTGGACTTCCTTCCTTGAATGAGTAGTTGAACTATGAAACATACAGTTCTCTCTCCTCAATTTATGAAGTCCCCTGATTGAAGGTGGTTCTATAACATTCAGGACACCAAACACTGTACAAGAGAACTATTTCACACCTTTTTCAGGTAAAACTTCAATAAGATCTTCAAACAATTGCAGAAGAACTAGTTTCTCCTCTTCCACATTCACTAACTACAAGAAGATTCACTTTAAAACTTGGATAATTCACATTTTACTCTATGTTTTATAACACCTTAAAAAATACAAGCGTCATGCACCATTTCATTGGTTTTCAGCAGCACACTTGAAAAAGTATGCCAAATGAACGGTTTCCTTGCACAGTGAATTGGATGCTTCTGTACTACATCTCCACTCAGATGAAATAGATTATTTTTTCTGTGTTTAAAATCTGAACACAGCCTAGAGGGCAGCAATAGCCAAGGATACGAAACCGTGAAGACAGCTGATTTTTTGAATGGCCAACTCATGTTAATTTATAACAAACTTTCTTTTCCCACTTCACCACATTTTCTAATGTTTTACTGAAAAACCATGTTGCAAACTTGCTTTTTACAAGCAGATCCAGAATTTTTTCCCTGATCTGTGCACTCAGGAAAAACCCAGGCACTGCAGGTAGAAAAAAAATGAAATTCTACACTCCGGACACCTATACATCTCACTAATGCATATCTATATAGAGAGCCTCTAGAATGCCACTGTATTATGTAAATCCTCAAAGTAGGAAAATATGTAATACTTAAAAAGACTATTAACCTTGTGCTGGCCACTTTCCCAACCATAAAATGACAAACAAGGAAAATGAAGGAATAGTTTCTTTTTCATTTTGTACTGGGGAGCTTGCCAGGTTTTTTTTTGGTGGGAGCTTGAGAGAAGATGAATAGTGCTGAGAGGAGATGGAATTACCACTTGAATTTTGGCATGAAAATGGTGTCATAATATTGTCAGCTCATGCTTTCATTACCACATATTTCATGACACTTAAAAGATACATTGTCTCTGGAATCAGAAAAATAAAAAATAAAAAAGATTGCTTTTGTAATCATATCAAGGTCTCATTCGTAACAGTCAGGCCTGTCTCTCCCAGCATCTTGTGGAAAAAAAACCCTAAGTACCAGATATTTACAGAAAACCTACATAATTATGGTTGTACCCAGACCATTGAGTTGAACTTCTCACCTATAGCAACAAGCCATGTCCCACCCTTTACTACATTGTATTCCCACTCCTCATCACATCCTACAGCAGCTAGAGCGAGCCAAAAATCCACAGCCAATCACTTTGTCTGACATCCAACGTTTTGGCAGATTTGTTACTACCATTATTCTTAATTATCTCTGACACTTGAAATACTTAGAAAATTGATTCACCTGTAAAGGTCTTTAGGATGTTCAGGAGGTAAAATTAAGCAAAAAAACCTCTCTAGTGGATTCTCTCTTATTTATATCTTCTGAGCTCTTCATGTTACAGAGAATTTTCAGAAAGTCAATTATTATCTCACCACGTGTAAAGTAAAATAGGAAGAGGCTTTAGCTATCTGCATATGCCACAATAAAATTAACAGACTAAATGAGTCAACCTCACCTCATATCAGGACATTATTCTTGCCAGCATACAAGAAATCAGTCTTTCAAACAACAGGAACTTGTTATGAACAATAACAACCTGAAAACAATACAAGCAGGCTCCTATAATTTTATGGGACCCTAGACATTCCATATCAGGAAGCCTCATTGCAGCTGATGTAGTTTTCAGGTGAACTTTCTCAACAAAATGTGCGTTTTAATATGAAAAGCAATGGCAACATCTTAATTTGCTAAGATTGACTTTGGTCTTCTACAAATTGAGTGTCCACTCAAAGAAATTAAGACACATAGAAAAGGAGCACCACTTCTTGTGAAAACATAAGAGAATGGTAATGGACAAGGTACAAAAATAAGCATATAGAAATAACAAATTATGTAGTTTATTTACAGTCAATTCAAATGGCAACAAATCAGTCATAACCACCTGAACTATGTTCTTATTGTCAATTCATGTTGTATTGTCTGCAGGTAACAGACTAGACTCAATCAGAAGATGGAATAGAAAATATGACAACCAGCTATTGCGTTTGCTATTATTCTGAGCCTAGTAAGGACAGCATTTTAATATCCTGCTCTCACAAGCCTGTTCAAAAACTAAGAAAAAAACAACTGACAGAACAGCAAAAAATCTTTTCTCCACAATTCACAAGAAGTGAATATTTTTCTCCTAATGATTTGGTATCAATTCCCTTTGCAATCAACACAAGCTGTGACAAGAAAAAGAGCAGAGCTTCATCCAGTCACTTGACAGTTCCCAACATTTTCTATCTTTCACTGTGGTGAAATTAAATTTGTTTAATTTTGGATAATCAATATGGTACTGAATTTCTAGTCAGGTAAACAATGACATTTTCCCAGATGCAAGATTAAGCCTAAAAACACCACCACCACCCAACCCTCTTCCCCCTTGACATGTAAAAGAGCATTGCAGTTTGCTGCATTTCTAGGGCAATACAGATTTTCCTGGAAAGCAAACCTTGGTAGAAGTCAGACATTATGTTATTATAATGAATTTCCCATAAATCCAAAACCCTTGAAATAAAAAAAATTACTTCAATATAGTATCAATCGTTAATATAAATCTACATAACAAGTCCATGCTAATATACTGAAATCAGACAAGTATATTATAAAATGCAGACAAAAGGGGCACTTCGAAGGCAGGAATGGCTCAGATAAATACAGATAGTACAATCGTAGGATTCCAATACACCCTCCAAAAATTATCAGCAAATATAGATGGTGAAGAGACTTTAAGTCTTTGAGCTGTGTTTTCCTCTAACAAGGCTAAACTCATCTCCTCATGCAACAACAAACACAGTATTGCACTGGCAACCAGTAACACACCAGGATTATTATTACTACACAATATACACACAATTATCAGAAAGAACAGGACTGGGTTTTACTGTTTCACATTCCAATTACTTTAATGGCATCAATCTTGAGACACTACCTGGGCCAATTTATCCACTCTGGCTCCTTATAAAACAATGAGTTACCTGTCTATGCACAACTGACTCAGAAAATTGTCTGCTCTCTCTCAAATCTCCACTTAATCCCATAGATTCTCAGCTAGCACGTCTGGCTTATGTCCTGCTCCGTAGTTAAGCTGACCCCTACAACTACTGAGTTGAATTGTTAAGAAAGAAATGCAATACAACCTTGTTTTTTAACATTATTTATTTCAATGATCTTATGCACCCAGTTTCCATGCATGATATTTTTTCAGGACCAAGTGGGTTGTGAACTTCAGCATAGTGTAGGAAAGAGCAGCCAGAAATTTCTGAAGTCTTCAGTTCTGCTGCTGAAGGCACTGTAACAGAAGATGCTCACTGGGAGAAGAGGCAGAAGCAATTTAAGTCACGGCTAAGAGAAACACCCTTTTAAAAGACGAAGTTCTTTAAAACAGGAGTTGAAAAGTTCACAAAACTTTCAATTATTTGACATCTTAGAAAGAAAAATTTCTCAACATCCTCAGCTGAGACATTTTGCCACAGTTGGAGGTACAGTTTTTTGAAGGACAATGCTGATGTTAGTTTTTAGGGTTTCTTTGTCCTCTGATCCTTCAGAAGCTGGGCTTGGCTGAAAGGTCAGTTTTGTGGGGTGGGAGAACCTGAGAAACTTGGAGTCTATTGCTCTACAATATACCTGGCACAGAAGGCTCGTTTCTAATCCACTATAAATAAATTCAGAATTATTAAGAGACACACCATTAGCACAAAATTTTATGTAGCAGCTGGGGAATCTGCTGAGGATATACTCATCAGCTGAGGTCAATTGTATGACCTCAGATGTAACCCAAACCATCAGCTCATATTGGCTCGGCCTTTCGCTGACAGGGACCATGTCACGTATCCCTCAGGGCGGCTGGAAGCCACCAGCGGACAATGGGGCGAGCGGCTGACACCGGCCACCGGGGCCCAGGCAGAACAATGCAGCTGCTGCGGAGGTTGGCCCCGATGAAGGAAACTCGCTTCTCCCAGGTTGTCTGAGGGGGGGGACGCTGAAGCAATGGAAATTCCCCAGCAGTAAAGGAGAACAAAAGAAGAGGTGTTGGAAGCTGCTGTTAAGAAGACACAGCTTCTTCCAGGGCCTGACAGAGGAGAAGAGATTTCTCCAGCTGACAGAAACACACTCTGTTCTGCAGGATGTGTTCCCCCGGGAAGTGTCAATTAAAAACTACTCCCTTACAGAACACTGGAGCCTTATACTCCTCAGTATTCCCCTCTGGAGCACAGGACTGAGCACACAGCTGTTGCCGAGGGACCTGTCAGGCCAGGGGTGGCCCTGGGCCCAGCACAGCCAGCACAGCCCCCCACACCAGAGCTGGGCACCAGACACCCACAGCCAGGACCTGGGCTTTGCACCCGCACCCGTGTTTTTGCATGGATCTGGAATTCTCTAGATGTCACCCCCGTGATTAAAAGGTGTGGCGGCTGAAGAAATCAGTTTACAGAGCCTCCAAATTCCTTACTCATTGTTATTTGTCTGCAACAGGAGTATCCATGAGACCAAGGTGTGGGGAGGGTGTGCTGGGCTCAGCGCTGCTCTGGGATCACCAAATTCCCCTCACTAGCAGGACTAACTCTACAAGGTCTCTGCATCTGGAGAGGAAACTTGAGGAGTAATCCATATATGCTAGATTAAAATACCTGGTAAAAATCCTTCAAACCCACACATATCCTTCCCTTAAAAATATATATATAAAAAATAAACCTGTGATTTTACAGCATACTTAAGTAGTACAGCCATAAAGAGTGTTTTTACTGAAACAAAGGGAAAAGTTACATCGATTCATAAATTCATTAATATGCTACGAGAAAGAGCAATGTCTAAGTAGACCCTTTGTCTGCCATGGCTTTTGGATCAGACCCAGAAGAATGCTGGAATAAGTGGTGAAGCATTTTATTTTCTAACCTTTCAGTGGCTACTGCAAACAATGGAAAATACAAGCACATACTTAGAATAACTCTATCCTTTGCAAAATGAGATCACACCTAAAAATACTTCCTTTTGTTGCTGTATAACTTCAGTTTAGGATAATAGCTATTACATGCATATAGTGAAAAGGAAAAAATACCTCCTCATTGCTGGGTAAAAAATTTGTATTGCAAAGTAGGGTTTCTCCTACAGAAGAAACTTTAAAATCTGCAGTGATTGAAGACAATTCATAAAATACTAGAATGAAAAATGTAGTTATTCATTGACAACGTAAAATAAGGTAGTAAAAATGCGACGGGATTGAGATACCAAATTATTGCTTCCAGACAGGAAAAGCTACATGATGATGATTATTCTTAGTATCAAAATTATATCAAGTTCTAAGAAACAACTGAAAAATGTATCTGAATTTTAGTTTTCCAGTTTGAAACAATTAGGGCTAGCCCACACAACTTGAACTTCCTGGGATATACATGTGCTCTTAATTTTTAACTTTGCTGTAGGATCCAAGCCTGAATCATCAGGCCCTGTCACTTTCTAGCACAAAGGTGTGTTTTGTCTACTTGTACCAGCAACTTTTCCAGTGCCCTTTCTTGTCAATTTGCAAAGATATTTTTCATGACTTTTTAAAACCATCTCCTTGAATTTCCTCAGCTACTTCCAATGCAGCTGACTTTTGCAGCTGTGTAGCTGTGCTACAGATTTCATCATTGTTTGACCAGAGAAGAGTGTCGGTTAAACTAAAATCTCCAGTTAAAGTGATTTTCTACAATGCTTCACCAATTCCCCGCTAGGTAGCACAGATCCAACAGTGAACAATATTTCTGTAACCTGAAGAAGAGTAAATTAACATTCATTGAATAGTTCAGCACTGACCTTCTTAAGAGAAGAGCAGCATTTTCTTACAGTTTCTTCAACTCCATTACATATAGAATTGATTTGTATTTTAGTTCTAAAACAGCTATTGAGATTAATTCCAAAGTATTCCACCAAAAACAAAACCAAAGAAGAGTAAAGGCAAAGTTGCTGCAGGAACACAAATATATCCATTGCTTTAGAGTGCAGAGATGGCCCTGTTCCCTTCTCTGCCAGTGGGAATTTCACCACCGACTCCAGAGAAAGCATAGCCAAGCTAGCGATCTTCCAACACTTGAAGGCAATTACTTTTATTTTAAAACTCAGGAATAGCCTCCTGCTCTGGTGCAGTTCTCAGCCTGAGGCTGTAGCCCTGCCAGCACTGTTAATGTCATTGTTTGTGAAGTGTATTCCCAGTCTCCGTACACCCACGCAGGGCTCCCAGCTCCCGGCAGTGATGTCCCCCTCGACACATTGTTCCAGCTCCCCCTGCTTCCTCACCTCCCGCCCCGTCCCCCCACCATTGTTATTCCTTTACACCCCCCCTGCATTGTTCGCACACCCGCCTGCCATCCCCACCTAGGAGGGACCCTTCCTCTCTCCCACTCCTCATAGCAGCTCAGGCTCTTTCTTACCTACTTCCATATATTCCACTGATCTACTGGTAGGAGAGCATTTTCCCTTTCTGAATGCACGTTACATAAAGCACCGTTACTACATCCCACAGCTTCTGCCAGCTGTGGGCACTCAGCTTTGAGAAGCCCAGTCCAAAACCTCTTTTGTTCTCTTAAAGAACAAAAAGATTTTTATTTCATTACTACAGACCCAGAACTAAGGTTGACAGAAAGTGTTACTGCATTATCAGATATGGTGTGGTATAAACTGAAATATGTCATGAGACAGATATATATGTATAGAAAAGGCTGACATGATTTATATCGGCTCCACTATTTTGGCCACCTTGCTTTTTACTGCTCTCTAGTTTTGTACATCCACCAGATTCTTTTGAAATAATTATCTGTGCAGTATTTTTCATACAGGTATATAGGGATATTGAACCCAAATTTTATGTACTTAGTATTTATTCTTTTACTTTTTCTCATGATACTTCACTTTCTCTGTTGAATTGCTTTCAAAATTATACTCCTTCCTTTCACAAAATCATGTTTTTACTCTATAGAGTATGACGCATTAAGTGCTGTCCATGCTTAAAGTTTGTCTTTGCTAACCCTTGGGAAGAAGAGCAGCTATATATGCTTAAAGTAGATTAAGTATACAAACAAAAATTAGTACTTCACTTTATTAATAGATAACGAATGTATTTTGTATGTCCAAACACAAAAAATTTGTTAAGTCTTACCGTGGCTCATGCGATGAAAGCAGTAGTATGCAAAGTCCACTCCCAGAAGTGTCAAATACCATGTCCATGGTGAGTCCCAGGGCAGTTCAAAAAGTCTGTAGTTATTCCACACATGTATGTAACTAATTAACTCAACACTTCTGAATAAAACACTGAAATAGAGATCCAGAAATCTTTTATCAGTAATTCTGTCAGTTTTAATTTCAGAACCTTTTATATATTTACAATTTACCAGCTGGAAGTCTTTTTACAACATATAAAACCAGCCTCCAAGTTCTTCAACCTCTGTCAAGTAATACTACTATTAACTTCAGTGGAACCCTTGTTTAGTGTCTACAGGTTTTCGGAAACCAACTGCCACCTGCTCACCACCCATGTTGTGGCATTAGGTATGCTCAAAGCCTGAAGCACTCCAGTGCTCTGTAGACATTATGGTGTTCCTGTTTTCCCAAAACTGGAAGAAACCCATACTTGCTAACTAGTAAGTCAGAAGCGATTGAAGTGTAGCAGCAATTATGCTGAAACACTAATATATTGCATTAAAATACCTTGACTGTTTCTGTTACAAAAAAGAACATGGAAGGGAACAGGACTTCTGGGAGCAGTGAAATGTTTGATCTGCTCAGCATATCGCTTTACTTTAAAAGAGGATAAACGCAGCAGAAAGAGACAAAGATCAGTGCCTTTGAAAAGAAGGAGAAGGGCAATTGGTAGAGGGAGATGGCAGGATTCCAATAAAGGGAAAGAAAAAATCATGAACTTGCAAAGGCAAGGAAAACCACCAGACAGCAGCTCTTACTGATGCTGAGTTCCTGGACTACAGGGACAGAGTAGCTATCCCTGGCCTAACACAGGCTCAGCACTGAGACCAGGAGAAAGAGAAAGAAAGTAGTTCTCGAATGGGCAGGCCAAACCTAGCAGTGACTCTCCACATCTGCTCAGATTAATACAAATTTGGGTTGCCATGGTCACCCTCCTCTTAACACCCTACCACCTCATTTCACCAATTAGAGCCCTGAGCTACCTCCAAACAAATTACTTTGATTTTGCTGGGTGAGTTTTTGGACAAATCAGGAAGCATTAAACCCAGGTATGAATGGTGAGAGGCTGCAGGCCTTGCAATGGCCCAAGCTTAATTGGCTTAACTCACTGAGAAATGGTCCCACAGATGCATATGGATATATATTTAAAATGGCAATTTTGTAGAAAAAACTAGTCCACAGCAGGATTTGTAGCAGATTCCTCACATCTTTTCCTGCTACTCTCCTTTGTTGTGTTGCTGAAAATGTGGTGAAACAGTGGTGAACTGAATTGCGTCAGCCTCTGAAAAGCAGCAAACAGAAAAAAAGAGAAGTAGAGGCAAGATACTAATTATAGAAAAGCCACAAATATTATTTTTTTAGGTGGGTGAAATTTTCAGTGGGTGAAATTCACTTCTGTTTTAGGCCTAAGAGTAAGAAATAAGATAATCACACACACAACATGTAGTTCTCAGATGTTATGCTGCTGCTATTTCGTGGGGGCAGGGGTGGAAGAATTATCAGCAACACCTTTGTACAAAGTTCTGCAAGACTTTAAAAACCCATAAAACATATTCATAGTTGAGGAATGACTCTTCAGGGATAAAAATTCAGGGAGCTTCTAAAGAACACTGCAGATAGCACACCTGTAGACACTACTTAAATAGAAGTGGTAACAAACTGCACATACATGCTACAGCCATGCAAAATCTCAGCCAAAGGACAGACCAACATTCTCTTTCATTTAGTCTCATCTAGAACTTCACCTTACACTGAAGTCAGCTGAAAGATTCTCTGTGCATCTCTGTTCACATCTGCTCATTCTTGCCTCAGTACCACTTCTCAAGGTATTTGTTTCAATACCTTCCCTTTTTTGCCTATTTTTTTCAGCTATAGTATTTTTGATATAGTTGACAGCATGGCCAGAAAAATACTAGAATGTGAAGAACTACAAAAGGATACATACTCCTTCCCCTTTAAAGACTTTCTTCACACATCTGGAAACATCCCTGAAAACAGTCTGGCCATGCCCTGTCCTTTTGGGCATCTGCACTGAATCAGAAGGGAAGCTCAACAGACGTAGTTGTTTCAGCCTGCAAGCCAGCCCCTGTGCTATAGCTCAGCTCCACCTTTTTGCAAAGACATCCATTTAGAGCTTTTATACTCCTGGCATTCACACCTCTTCCCATAAATGTTTTGAATAAAGCTAGAAGAATACATTTTGAGTTTCTGTGGTGCTAGTTTCATTATTAATGAAGAAAAAAAAAAAACTCATCTGAAAACAACAACCTCCCAGCAAGAGCCTGCAAGTATAATAGTATCACATTCACCATTTTATTCTGAGAGCTGAAGCACTACAAGCAGTAGTTGCTCAGGAAGAAAAGAACTAATATTTTTTCCACAGCCAGGTGCACATCTTACCTACAACTCATTCCCAGCTTTCCTATAATCATAGCAGTTTTTTCTCTCAAATAAAACCAAGACACAACAAACCCCATGAAATTTCATTTCATTTTTGCAGCTTGACCATGAAGAATTTCTCTTGACTAGTAAGGACAGGTGTATCTACCACTTCAAAAACAACTTGGCTACGCCAGAAGGCGGACCATACACACCTGGAACATGTTTAATCTTCATAAGAGCTGTGTTCTATAAATATTTTTAAAGAAGATTATATGTGTCTAAGCAGATTTTTGCAATTCACCTCATGAGCAATCTGTAGAGTTCAGTATAAATTCTCAATCCATTTCACATCAGGTCAGAAGGGAGCTGATATTATTCAAACACAAAGAAATGGGCATTTCTTAACATCTTTTCAATGACCAGGAAATTTAAAACACCTCTTGCAACACAGAGTATCAGTTATTATTAGGTACTGTTTTCTTACTTTATTCTTCTGCTTTTATTAACATATAATGCCTTTGCAGTACATCCAAAGATATGTGACCTGGAACACTTCCTCCATTTTTGATCAGCTTTCAGTATTTCACCCTCGAGTCCTTTTTTTTTTTTCCACAGGCTGAGGCCAAGGTGTAAACCTTGAGCTAACTTTGGAACACATTTTTTATATGTGCAATTTGTTGTACATTCTTGCCTTCATGCTTGAATCACAACTCTACAGCACACAACGTTAGCTGATTACTGTAATTAATTTTGAGTAATCCATCATATTACTAGGCAGTGCTGGAGAAAGAAGGGTTGCTTAACTAAGTTTGGGTTGTTTGTTTTTTTTCTTTTTTTTTTAATTTACAGTGTGATAGGAAAGAGTAGAGCTTGCATTCAATTACAGTTCCTAAAGTTCACTTGGAGTTTTAAAGGTTTGTATTCCCCCCCTTTTTTTTTTTTTTTCTCAAGTTCCTCTTTCACTTCTTGAAAATACTAAGAAAACTTAAGAAAACTTTTTCCTCATTTAAATGTTGTAACCATAAATGTGATAGAAGTGGATAGGTAAGGCTTTTGTCATCTAGTCTAATCCTCTGCATAAAGACTAATAAATCCTAAAACAGAGAGACTGCATAGAAAACTTTATTACATACGTTACATAGGTTTATCTTTTGGATTTTAAACATTGCTGCTGAAAATTTCCTTATCATGTGCAAAGCGCACTTAGGCAACCATTATGACCTTAAGAGTCCTTGTCTCCTTGCTTCTAAAGATTGTACGAACTTTAAATAATGGCAATAATATTTGTTTTTAATAAACCATTTCCCCCTTCACTTTCCACTGGGTCAGATTATCACTTCCTCTAATTAAAAAAAAGTGCAAGAAGGAAATTCTGGGAGATGAACTCTCCATGTGGAAACGAAGATCTACTTATTCTATATCCCTATGGGATAATGAAGGAGGGAAAACATGGAAGAAATTCAATTGGAAGAAAAGGCAGCTGCCCATTTCAAAGAATACAATGTCTTTTTTTGCTTCCTCCAGTCACAGAGCCCAAAACCACATCTTTAGGGAACTTCTTCCATGGTGCCCAAGACAGTCCCCAAAAATGAAAAGGGTCAGAGACAGGAGTTGTTGTCTCTTTTCCAAGCATGGAGGAAGATTGGTGTACCAAAAGTGAATAGTCAAAGGAAACTGCCTCAGCTCTCACCACTATTGCAGTCACCACCTCACATCACACTGGGAACTGACCTGGTGCCCCTGAGCTAAAAACACAACCCTACAGCTGGACCTACAAAAGCCCTGCTCTTAAGGGCTGTAACAGACTTGCATCCTTGGAGGTCAGGCACAGAGGGAAGCATGTTAAGACACCCTGGTCACGAGGTTATATTATCATTAAAAATAGTGAGATATTATTAATACAGTTTCCCTGGGTTAAATAAATTCTGTTTTCCTAGCCTGATTCAAACTATATAAATGTAAAGTTTCAAAATGCTGAACAAAGGCAGTTTCTCAATAATTTGAAATTATTCGGACCATCTATGTAACAGCAGGATACATGAATAATTAAATGCTCTGTAAGGTTTTATTTCAGAATGGAAATCATCAGCATTTCCATTTCCAAGGACACATAGAGCTTTCTTTTCCAGATAAAAAACTGGCTCCAGCCACAATTGAAATAAACATTTTGATAACATGATTTCAGTAAAGAGAAGGGGGGAAGGAGGTAGAGGAGCCTTGAGAAAAGATCCATTTGTAAAACAAAGCAAATCTGCTGCAACTGAAATCCCCTTTTATTTCCTGTACAGGTGCCAGGTCTTGAACAGACACCCAATTTATTACCTTGTCAGCTGACTTATTAGGGTTGACACAAATCGAGCTGAAATATGCCTGACACACTGCAGTCAAGGCTTTTTTCACGCTTTAGCACAAAGCCAAACTTTCCACAAGGTGGAGGGAAAGGGAGAGGGAGCTGTGGGAGTTCTATTCCCTGTTTTCTATCATCAAGATGAATATGACCTCCTCTCCCATTCTTAATATGCAAAACCAGTCATGAAATAACCCAAGGCTAAAAAATAATTCACCAAAATGATACAGCTGGGAAATTATTATCAGACTCTGGAAAACCCTTGATTACAGGAAATAGCACCTACATTTTGAGAAAATGTTCCCACCAGACACAAAAGCTGAATCAAAGCCTCTCCTCTTCTTCAGTATGGCTTTCTTCTCCAGCATTTTAGCCTAAACAATACAAACCTCCAGTTTTCCTCAAGGGCAAAAGAAAATATCGAATTCAAAATTAAGTAAAAGGGAGATAACTCAGGTATTCCTACTAGCTGTATTGTACACAATATTGGACAACATTTTGCCTGACAGAGCTGCCCTTTTATTTACCAAACCTACAGCTGTTGCACTTCACTTGTTATCCTCTAATTTATGACACTAATATTAATTTACAGTAGTGGGTGGAATAAAATGTTAAACAACAGGTGCTGGAAGAAAAATAGCAACAGTGTTACACTTTTTTTATTATTAAACTCTAGTCTTGCTACACAATTCAAGGCACTTGTTTATCTTTGCTCATAAATAAGTAAATTTTAAATTGTATCAGTTAAAAATACAACAGAGATACTTTCATGAGAAGTTCCACTGCCTTCAGTGATCCACAGTAGTAACTCATAATGCAAGGTCTTCAGATACATCTAATTACACGGTATCTTTAAAAGACTAAAAAGCTTAGTTTAAAACCTTCAGTATAACCGAGCTTCTGGCATTGTAGCTTATTCCTCTTGTTTTATGACAATGGGAGTTCTATTTTTTTATACCTATTTATACCTGCCCAGAACTGGGGACAGTAAATTCTATTCCAGTATCTCCCAGATACACCAGACTGGAATATTCTACAATGTCATCTCCTACAATGCACCTGATTTTTCAATATTTGTACAAATATCATGACATGAGTTTAGTATAAATGCTTGACTAGGACCTTTTACCAACTGAGGGTCTGATTTTGATCTGTCCTATTTGGTTGTTCCATTGAAATGAGCAAATTTGCATTATAGTTTAAGTCAGGTTGGGAACAAGCTTATAATATTCTCAAGTCACATATAAACAAGTAATGAGAAAAGGGTATTCTATTCAACTCAGTTTTTTTCTAGATAGATTCAGAAAAACCAAAGAACTAGTAAGAGTTCCTGTGATCTATAAAAATACAGTGAAACAGCTTCAGTGAAACATCATAGCACATCAAATGATGAAAATAAGGTAAAATATTTACATGAGAATTTATGTTGAAATCCTTTGGTCATACTTCTGAATGTTTAAAAGATAGTTTGCTTTTGTCCATGATACACAGTGGTGAAAGTCTATTCTTTTCAGATCTGTAACACTGGTTTACAGAATCATTAAGAGACTTTTTTCCCCAATTTTCCTACCTTCTTAAGTGTTGACCCGAGAAACTAGATTGGCCAGGTCTAAAAATGCTACCCCTGTGCTCCATCTAGTGGAGTTCTGATTTAAGATTAATTCATGGTGTAGCAGAGATGTCCTTCAGACAGAAGGATACTCTTTACAGAAGCATTTTCTTAAAGTTTTTTTCAAAATGTGTGAAAAATGACACAATTTAGGTTAAAGAAAATACAAAAAAAATGGAATAAAAAAATCTGCACAACATTTAATGGATTTGAGAAATCAGTGCATTTTGTGAGCTACAGAGACTAGTGAACTTAATTACGTATTTTCAATAAGGGTAAATTCAGTTCACAGCATGTACGTTCAAAGAAGAGCACAAGTATATTTGAAAATATACCCTGACAGCTTCTTTTTGCTTCTAAAAACATGGCAAGTGTAAAGCTGGGCTCTGACATTAAGAATGGGTAATCACCAAGCCACTTACTGGCCCTACCGTACAGAAAAAGACCCTGATACAATACTGAGGATGTAGAAAAAAATATGCATTCTCTGGAAGATGTTACAACATAAAAGAGTAACTGGATCCCTAACAGGTTTGTGTGAAATACAGCAATCTGTAGAACATTATGGTAGAGAGGGACTACCAGTTGTTTCAGTCAATTAGTTTGAGAATATCCAAGCTCTCCCAAATCCTTCCTTGTAATTCAAGGTAGCCTACATGTCATTTCATTAGAAACACCAGAGATTCCAATTCTGGCTCAGATCTTTTCTTAGTCATCACTAAGAAGTAGCACTGTCTCAGTGTTATTCTTGTGTTCTGCCAGCAGCTATGCCCACATGTGCTCTCCAGCCTATGTCAAACAAATGGAACCAGAGTACCAAAATTCTACAGCTGAAACCTCTGAAGATAAGGCCGCTGATATACTTGGGAAGGGTTCAGATGGTAAAAGGGGATTAGGGAGGAAGTGATGAGCATGAGAGAGCAGCCAGGAAGCACTAGCACCTTTACTGGGCACAGCTGGATTTGGACTCACCGGAGGACACCGCAAGATTTACACCAAAATTACAAAATTTTTTTGAAGTAATACAGTAAGAACATAATCTACGCAGGAGTAACTAATTTACTAACTTAGTCTCAATTGGTTCATCAACGCAAACCAGATTTTTAAAAAATCCAAGAAAAGGACAAACCAATTAGATTAAACAAAAACCGTTCCATTAAGACAGTTACTGTTGTGAGTTTAATTGAATTGATTTTGAATATTCTCCTTCCAGAGTCAGGGAAAAAAAACCCTGCTGAAAATCCTATCAGATCTTGCTGCACAGCACTACCCCCTTACTGATATTGTTTATCTTACTCTGACTGCTTTACCTACAGAAGATTAGTGAGTTAATTCAAAACCTGTTCCTTTGACAAGAGCTGTGAGGGCTGTGACCTTTGGCAAAATGTGGGAACAATCAACAGTGTGAAGATTGGAGAGTGAAGCCAGGAGGGTGCTCTTGTGAAGTATGTTAACTACCTAGTGCTACTTGGAGAGTGGGAGGAATAGGTAGGTCAGTAAATTCTGCCTCTTCAGGTCTGCTGCTTATTAAAAATTCTATTTTTTTGGACACATCTCTTGACAGCGCCTTAAACTGCCATAAGTAGCTGCTGCAGGTATGATCATGATGGCAGGTTCTGTAGAGACTGAACTTAAAGTCTGATAGCTCTTGGCTACCCCTTTTCCACTCCCAGACAATTTGCTTGTCTCTCTGCCTAAAGCAAATACCTCTTTGCTCACAGAGTGAACTAAAATAACTCCACTTGGGATCAGATGAGCACCTGAACCAACACAAGAGAGGACTATGTAAGTGAGTATAAGAAAGACAGAAGTGCAGTAGCCAGAAGTTCAGTTGGTTTAAGGCCATGGCATGGCACAGCAGCTCCACTTCCCATTTAACCAGGTTAAGTGATTACCTTTCCAGTTTGGCCCCATCTGCTCATCACTGCCCTAAGTGTGGTGGTTACCAGCCCTCAGACCTTCCACCATAATTGCATACATAGCTGCTCCCTGACCTGGCTCTGTCAAAATGAATGCAGCTGAGCTTAAACACCTCTTTTATAGTTCTTGGGGGGCTTTTGTTTCTGCTTTTAGCAAGATCATTTTGTCAGGACCAGGTTAGGGAGCAATTAAATATGCAGTTATATTGGCAGATCTGAGGGGGCAGCTGGACCAGAAGCAACACATCTGACCATGCTCTAAACAAACATCTGTCCAAAGTCTTAGTCAAACAGATGTGGAGAAAAAATGTACCTAATAAGTCTTCAACTGAAAACATAATTTACGAGAAACTGCATGTATCAAATTTTCTTCTAAGAAATGCAATCAGTAATTTATGAGATTATAATTTTCTATAGTCACATACGGCGTATCTAATAGATACTTCAGGAAACCAGCACATACTTCAAATGGTTAAATCCATGCAGACAATTTTTTTCTGTTCTGTCAAGACACTCCTTGCTCTACAAGGTTGTGAATAATTTGCACCAGCTTGAAGCCAGTGTATTCTAATCAGCTCTGCATTTTGTTACTCTTAAAAACTGAAAACCTTTGGTTTCAGACTGCCATTTTATGTATGTTATAGAGCAGAAAACTTAGTAATGCTACAAAAGCATTGAGTGTTCTTGTCGTGTAACCCTGGCTGCTCTTTTACAATCCCATTTCTCGTTCTAGCACAAGACTGTGCACAGACATAGTAAGAATTGATGCAGATTAATGGGGATGATGCAGATGGGGAGGTGTGGACCTGATTCCCAAGCCACTTCACCATAGGGCAACATAAACGCTGATGCTGGCCAAAGAGGGGTGAAGTTACAGAGGGAGGAAGATGCAACCGGAAGTATCAGTCAACCAAAGCTGCTTCATTTGGGAGCATTGCTGGTCTAAAATGTACGTGAAACTGACTCTTCAATCCAGCTTTTGAGAAAAGATTATTTAAAATCCAGATGATGTACGAAACTGAATACACTGGTCTACAGTAGAAACAGGATTTGTACTCGATTTAATTATTGCTGATGTGTAGATATCTTAAGATACTTAGTAGCAAGAACAAAACAAAAAGCATTTACCCATTCCATTCTCAAGTTCAACAATTCAGAGAACTCCAATTTCCTCTGATTAAAAATCAAGGTAAATAATGTATACAGACTGTTATAGTCTCTTTAGAAATGAAGAAGTTCATTGCAGACTTGACTGACCAAACTGTGTCAGACATTATATTCATATACACTCATACACTGTACAACTGTTGAAGAGCAGGATCACTAAAAATTGGCAATTGAGCATGACCATAAAAAACAAATACTTTCCTAACTAGTTTGAAAACATACCTACCTCAGTTATCCCCAAACACTTTTTGATTTATGTTCTGCTGCTTTAAAAGAAGAAATGGGTCAATATGAAATAATGCACATACTTGTAAAATGGATATTCATACCCAAAATAAACTTTCTCTTGGGAGAATATTTTTAAAGCAGCATTTAAAGTCTCTTGGCAATGGTTAGCCAGAAAAGTTATTTACTTATTTATTTAAAATAACAGCTCTCAGATTTTTTTACCAATATTTAGTATGCTGGGAGTAAACTTAGTAATATGTTTCTCCCTTTCTCCCAAATTAATTTTCACTCAATACAACATTTAGTATTTACACATGCAGAGAAATGCATAGCATGCATTAATGCAGAGAAAATTATTATTTAAGGAATGTATGGGCTACTTTACAAAAGATAATATGTATGCACAAACCATTCAACTTACTGCATGTTGTTGAGTCTAATAAGCCTGAAAACAAAAACATTGCCATGTCTGATTAGACTTTTCCTCTTGCACCTACATTTTTAACATTTGGCATACAAGTATCAACAATTTATGATTTGCACTTTCTCAGAAAGTTGAAGTATGAAACACTAAAAAAATGCTGTTTGCCCTCAAGATACACAATAGTTCTGTTATACAGACCGTGAAATGGAAAAAATACTTAGAGGCTGAATATGGTTAGTGACTCCTAATTTTTTCATTAAATGTAAAGACTTCTTTGCAACGACACATTTGAAGCTTCATTTTAACTAATAGACTGAAGCCACCATTTTAGACCCAACCACAGATTTTTTTAAGGAAGTGGCAAACCATTGCTGCTAGTTGAGAAAATGAAAATTAGTCCCTGGGAGAGGATACAATCAATGGTGTGTTAATCTAACCTTCAGCTGTTAATGATTTGCACTACTATTTCCCCTGATGCTGCGGGTTCTGCTGAAATATTGTTTTAGCAGTTTCTGTCAACTTTCCCTACCTTTTTTCTTCCTGAAAGGGAAAGACTGAAGTGAAAATCTTAGCAACAGATTTTTGCCTGTGCTATTTTTCCCTCCTTTTTTTTTTTCATCTGACCCAGTTCTTTCACACCATGGAAGCACAAGACAGAAGGGTAAAGTGTTCTGGTTTTTTCAGTTAGAGGCTTTTTAGCCAGCCCGCTATTCACAACTCCTTTTACTCATAAAAGAGGTTTTACACTAAGCAGTCACCATTAGAATTGCAATACTAACATGAGATTAAATAATTTAGGAAGTCTGCATTTTGCCTGCTTCTTTCACATTCAGCCAAAAAGCTAAAAGTGTCATAGGACTCTTCTTTGGAAAGAATTGCTGAGGGTCTGGTATTTCCAGTCATGAGAGCTGTGCAAGCAACCTGAAAGAGACTTCTTGTGCTGGGATAACAATAAATAGGTGTACTGATCTTGGAGATTTGCCTGACTCCGCAAACTTTTCAGTCCTTAAGGATCATTGGGTTCACTCAAATGAAACAATCTTGCAAAAGAAAACTGCATAGCCCCCAAGCCAAATTCTGCAGCAAAGGACTGAGTGCCAAAATAGTAAAAGTACTCAGCACCTTGCAAAGCTGCATTCCACACACACAACACCAGTTTTCTTAGCAAGCATTTCTTCCAGGAATGAGTGTATCTCAAGTGTTTCAGTATTCTTAAAATAAAGCCAAAAGAACTTGCAAAACCATTCAAACTTATTTTACATGTATCTCAGGCCATTTTTTAACTTAATCAGTTCTGAATACTTCAGACAAATAAAGGTAAATATTCAGCATGGTAAGCCTGTCAAGTTTAAAAGACTTGGGTTAAGTTGACGAAGCAACACTTGATCTATTTCAGTATTAGCTTCGTGCAGACAACAGTCACCCATTATCAAGGCTGTGTGTTGCTGCACACAAATCTAATCTGTTGATAAATATTTAATTAATTTATAAAACATATTGAAAAGTTGAATATTGCTTGCTTGCTCCTCCAAGATCACGCTCACAAGTCATTAAAAATGGTTTGAATACAGGTAGAACACTAGCTGTAAAAATAACTTCACAAAATTCTCAAATAACTTAGACATAACTTTGTTTGAAGATATAACTTTATGGTTGAGTATTTCTCATATTGCAAGCTCATGCCTCTCATTTTCAGATATTTGAAGAGTTTTGGAGCATGTCTTTAAAAGGTTTCATCAGGGATATTTACTACTGACAATTAACATAATCTATCAGAAATTGTCTTTGTACCTAACAGACCTTGTCAAAGATTGTATTGATTAGAAAATCAACCAATTGCAAATGATCAATAGATTACAAAGAGGGTGATTTACACATTTCACAAAATGAGTTCTTCTAGCCAGAAGGGATGATTTTTTGTTGTTGTTGCTATGTTCTTTTAATGCAATTGATCAAGAATCTGGATTGAAAGAAAAGACTTCTAGTAAAATTTGCAGTGACATAAACCAGGGGTCTCTAGGTAACAAAGACAACTTTTCATGGATTCAGGCTACTTCAGGAGGACCAAATGTACAATCCATGTATTTCTATGTGGCCAAATATAAGAACATATTGCCTGTGTATGAGGAATGTAAGCCACAGAATCCAAGAAAGTATTCAGGGATGAAAGACAGCTCGAAGTATCTGGGATATATAAAGGGAGGAACAACAAGTAGAAATAGAGAACAAATGACTTCATTATTTGGCACTGATGTAGTAATTTCTGAAATGTGGAGTGCACTTGAGACATCAACACTAAGAAGGCTGAAAAACTGCAGAGGATTCTGAAAAAGAACTGGGGGAATAATTGAAAGACTTGCAAATACATCATATAGTCAAACTCAAATAATAAAACCTTTCCTTGTTATAATGAAGAGATTATATACAATTTGATGGTCATCTGCATTCCTCATCTACATGGGGGAATAGAAATGTAATCCTATTTGTAAAAATAAAAAAAAAAAAAAAAGAAGATGCAATAAAATCTATCATCTGGAAGCTCACATCATGCAAAGGCATATCTAAAACATATTACTTGCAAGTAACCAGAGCTTCTGGAAAACACTTAGAGCAATTTATATAGAGTTGGCTGGATTTTTTTACTAGGATTCACAGTTAATCCACAGTGGCTATTTCTTTAAAATACAACTCTGCTCACCAAACTAATTCAGGTAAATCTTATGTCCTTTACATTGCAGAGTGAATTATACAATCATGTTTGCAACAATTCTTTCAGGAATTAAAATCCATTGAAGTCAAACATAAGATTTTGACTGTTCAAAGCACTTTGGATCACGTGCATATTCACAATTCTATTGATCGACACAAAGTTTTAATTTTAAAGGCTAACAAAAAATAATAGACTTGGTTTGTTGCTTTTATTTTGTTATCTCCTTTCAGTATTTTAATAAAAGAAAACCCAGATTCTAAAATCTAGTCTAACATAAGATAATAGTCAAGTCAGCTAAGTCCCAGAAACAGCAAAAGGTGACAGTAAGGTTCAATACAGATTAATATAATTGATGACAAATTGGTAATCTGGAGCTGGACAATACCCTGTAAGAATCATATTTAGCCTTACAGATTAGAATGTTTTTATATACATCACTAAAATTTAATTGCATACAGAAAGATCCAGACACTTTGTTTAATCATTTTAATCTGTTAGTAGAATAGCAACAACAACTTCAATACATAATTCTATTTTCTTCCTTCTTAGTGATAAAAACCCAAACAATCTGAAGATTGTATTCATATACTCACTCTGGTAGTCGGGACAGGATACCTAAGGAAAGAGAACTTATGCCATCATTGATCCGACCCGGCAGCTTACGCTTCTGAATCCAGCTGACAGCAAACTCCAGCCCAATAAAAGTAATGAAGAATGGAATACTCTAAAAATAGTTTGCAAAAAAAGAGAAGAAGAAAGTCACAACAAAATAAAATTAGGTACACTTTTCCTAACAGCATTTTACGCAGTGAGAGGCTTCTCAGATTGGCTGGCACTTTAGTGTCTACTCCTGTAATAAAGCTCCATATGGACCTTACAAATAAGAACAGCCAAGGCTACCATTTAATCCACAACACCAGCATAACCTATTGCAGTAACCTCCTCCCACAATGTTTTCTTTTTTATATTCTGCACATAAACATTATCAGAACAAAACGCAGAAGTCATTCCAACTTGTATTTCTCATATTTAAGTAAATCAGTGAGAGCGCCAATATTTGTGGACTCCTCCAACCACAAGAAGAACAGAATCTGGTTTGGATTTGATACTGTATGAAGTATTTTGAGTGTTTTCAGTCACTGAATTTGGCATCCAACATTATTATCTGAAAGACAGAGTTTCTTTCTACTTGGCATTTCTATTGCCATGCTTTTCACTGCAGACAACAACAGCTCTGCTGTATGTGCATTCCTCAGTGAACCCAGTAACTATGCAGCCTGTTCCAGTTTGGGCCATACACCACCTTCTCTTCCCAGACTGAGCGACAATGATACAATGTTCCCCTTTTTTGGGGGGATTGTACTGACTGCAAAAGAGTTTTCTGCCTTTCTGCAGAGAAGTATAGTGATGAGCAAGACTTAAACATTTTTCACTCACAATGCTACTTTAATCCACAATTCACTTCTCACTGTCCAGCTTCTACCTGACAAGCTGAAAACACACAGCAACAGCACCCATTAGTGAAAGGTGTGGCTGTAACTGGTGATAGGACTGGTAACATTTAAATGACAACATCGTTTTTCATCATCAAAGACTGTCAGACCAGTTTCCCAGTTTTTATCATCTCAGGCAACAAGAAAAAGGCTCTGGAGTAACAGTAAAATGCTAGAGCATTTTTTTATTATTATTTTTACTAACACTGGAGTCCTAATAGTCCTTGCACTTCATGTGTGGAGGGAATCAGGCAGTGGCAGCATTTTAGCCAGCACCACCAAAATCTACAAGGCCTGTGGCAAGGAAAATGAGAAGGAGTTATCAGATCTCTGTGCATGTGAATGGTCCTTCAACAGCCTCCCTTGCTCTGCAGAAAACTTTTAGGTGACCTTTGAGACATTTAGAAAGCTGCTTTTTTGTTATATTAAGGCATAAAATTCCCACCCTGTTCTGCAGGGCAAGAGAAATGCAAGAGCAGTTCTGCACCACTCAGGGAGTCACCACACTGCCATACTTGCCCTGAAAGTTTTCTGCTGCTTCTGCTCCCTTCAAATGACCTGCAAACACCTACAGCTTCACTGTCTGGAACCCTCCAAACTGCACTGCTGTAGAAGAGAGGCTGCTCCTGCCCATACAACACTTTAATAGAAGCATGTTCTCTCTGCAAATGCCACTGCATTTTGGAGGGTGCTCATTTTTGTTGCCAAGTGACATATGATCTGGGAATTCCTGCTAGGCTGGGACACTAAAGAGACTAAGATGGATATAGACCAGATTGCTCAGTTGAAGAAGAATTGGATGATTCAAACCATGCAAACAGCAAGAGATTTATAGCGTCTAGAAAATGTGAAAGTTCATAAACTTCAGCAGCACAGGGTTAGGTTACAATAACAGATGAACAGAGATTAATATCAACATGACTCTTTTTAATTTAGGTGCCTAGCTTACTCTGAAACAGCATTTTAGGCATCTAAATGGCTAAAATCACAGGCCTGTTTGTGATAGGCACCAACTGATGATATAAAAAACTGGAAAGCAAGGGAAGACCAGTGCAGAAAGCCTAAACAGCACTCAAGAAAACCAATGTGGCAAATCTTTCAATATTTGGAATAAATAAGAAATAATGTAATAATAAAATATATTACAGAAGTGAATAATAGAAAAATAAGGAAACCCTAAAACCTTCCATTTGAAATCAATGAAACATTCTAGGAAATATAAATACTCCTTGTTTTGCTCTCTATAGCTAGTTCATTTCTAAGTAGGCAAGACTTTTAATGTACTTTTCCTAATTGATATAATCAAATAACAGATTCCTAACTTAGCAAACAAGGGTTGATGATCACAGCTGTACACTCCAGCAGAGAAAAGAGAGGTTTAATAAGAAAAACTACAAAATACATAATGACAATATTAAGAGGCAGTTCTAGCACAGACTACAAGCAGTTTTAAGGAATGGAAGAGCAGAAGCTGCAGATCAAATTGAATGGGCTCAGAACAGAGAAAGTGAGATGCTTTATTCATGAAATAAAAACATTTAATCGGAAACGTACAATGTCTGTATTCCATGTGATGATTCATTTTACCTAGCAACCTCTGAAACAGTCGAAATACTTGACTTTATATTAATGTACACTATCATAACTTCTGTCTTATTGACTTCATTAAATATTTTCCTCCCACTGTGAAGCTGTGAAACAGCCAAGCACTTGGCACTACTTTTTGACTCACAGATGGGGAGTGTCATACATAACAAGGAGGATAAAGAAACATTCAGACATCCTTAACCTCCTGCTCATCAAGGAGATTTTTATAAAAGGAAAGATTTATGGTATATCCCTTACTATCTAAGAAATTACTACATGTCTCTCACACACCTACATTAAGCTTGGCCTAAAGCAGATCAATGGGATCAACTACATCAAGGCTAGTATGTATTATTTGTGTGACTATGGCAGCTATTGTCATGGAGAATGGAAAGGCATTCCCTGACCCAAACAACCCACAGTGTAAGGATGGGTTGTAACACAAGAGAAGAAGAATGAAAATAATTCAGGAAAAAAGGAGACAGTGAGAGAGAAAATAATATCACTAGACTAACCAGTACTTTTTCCCCCTCTGTCTTCCTTTTAAAATTTAAGTTAATAGGACAATGAAGACATTTAAGGAACCCATTGAGGATGGCCACCTCTACAACTATTTTCAAGGGTTGTCCCTATAAACAAAATGGCACAAAATTAAGAAATAGCCACTGTTGGCCTCACAGGTCAGAGACATAAGCGAGATCCTTTTGGTATCTTCTGGTCCATAGATAAGGAACTCTCTCTCTGTTTCCACGTTTCTTCTCTTCACCCAATAGTAGAAATACTCAATGGAGACTTACATCAGCTTGTGGTTTACCTGAATAACTGGTCCATAACTTGAAAGCTTCACTCTGACTACTGCATAAGACGGTTCCATTTTAAGTAACAAACTCTACAGAATGCAAAGGACCATTTAAAATCAGTTTCCACTTTATAGTGTTGCAAAGAATAATATTCTAGGTTGAAATTCAGTATATATTCATAGTTTTATTGCAATTCTTGAAACAGTTTTTGTTTTCCTAAAGTCCCAGATCCTTAAAACGTAAGAATCCCAACTTTCAAGTAAAACTAAATATAAAGGTTCTGTGCCGCATATTTAGAAGCAAACCCTAAAATGCGAATTGAGTTTAAATGTGAACTTATTCTTTAGGCTCTCAAGAGAGTAAATCAAAAAGGAAAATAGTGATTATTAAAGCTTTCATTTTGGGGTTCTCAGCAAAAGGACTCTCTCTTCTGAAGTCTGACTCATGGAAGTCTTTACTGAGCAAAAGTGGTAATTTCAGACCATAGCACAGTACAATGTGAATTTATGGTTCATGAAAACTATGTTTGGCAAACAAAAATAACCATTCCACCTGCCCATCTGTAGATTGTGAGAGAATTAAAAAAAAAAAAAAAGGAAAAAACAACCAAAAGCAACCAACAGAGCATGCAGAGCCTAATCTTACACCCATAGGAAAGAGGATGCTCTTAAAAGGAATGGGCAAGCATCAGTACAGATTTTATAAATCAGGATGTCCTGTCCTGGAGAAAGAAAATTGACATACTTCCCAGAAATAAGGAAAAATCAAGGGATTTGCATTCTACATAGCAAAAAGTCTTATAAAAATACATTCTATTATGATTATCCAAGATTCACACCCCTTTTACCAGAATTTTGGAGATTTGTTGAAAGGGTGACTTCCCTGGGCACTGCTGCAGAGCCTTGCTTCTTGTCACTGGTAGCAGCTGATGAGCTCACGTTTTAAACAGAACTTGAGGCCTTTACTACAGCTCTGCCAACATACAGAGCAACAGTGCAGGGACCATTATTTCTGGAATGGAAGCAATATAGCCAGAGACAGAAAGTACACTGCACAAGATAAGCTAACTATTCTGCTCCCAGAACCAGAGCTGCTTCACCCACTGCAGTCATTTCCTACCCAGATGTAACAGCACAGGTGACTCTAGCTCAAAGGTGCCACTCCTGTGAAGTGCCTATATTTTGTAAGCCAACCAGCTCAATTTTGCAGATCGCTAAGTCCATGAATATCTGGGTGAATTCAGAGGTTCTGCCACCTGTCTAATGTTGAAACGTGCATATCCTCACAGCTGTAGCCATGCCATCTAATGTCCTAGAAATACTTTCATTCATCTGATACCCAAGAGATCACAGATCCAACATGCAAATTCCACTACAGTGTCTCAGAAAAAAAAAGAAATTAAAAAAAATCCCACACTATTTAGGAGACACTAATGTAATCAGTAGGGGTTTTTTTCACACACACATCATTATTGTCTTTTAGAATTAATTATTTGACCTGAGGCCTTCATTTGTTACCAGCTCTACACTAGAATTTCTTTTGTTCTGTGTTGAGCTCAGATATCCGCTTCTGCATCTGCACCAACCAAAGGAGTCAGCACTCCGAGACCTCCTTGAAAGGCTCATCAAGTCACTATTAAATCTCTTGCTGATGAATCCAGTGGTTATACTGCTTGTGTAATTGTTCCCTGAACAGTCAAGAATAGCAGCTGGAGAGGGACTGTAAATAGCTGCCATCTGCCCATGAACATGGCCAGAAGAGGATGGATGAACTCTGCCTAAGCTCAGACCAAAGCTAAAGAGTTAAAACAGTTATGCCACTGAAATACTTTTATATGCCCATCTAGACAAGCATCAAAAGACCTGTTCTAGCAACAAATGCACTGTCAGGAGGGAAATCTGGCACAGTTAACCTAAAGTAGGAATTTAAGCAAAGTATAATTGTAATAGGAAACCTTTTTTTAGTGTTGGGGTTTTTGTGACAAATATTCCTTTACAAGCTTATCACAACACTGCTCTACGACAGCATAGGCCTACAGGCACCTTCATAATTCAAAGTATTAAAAATCCTTTCACAGACTTACAATTGTGTGCCTCATGAAAGAAGTTCCAGGTTTGGCTAACGTCTGACATGAATATTGCACATGGGAGAAGAAAGCCCAAGGATGTTAAGGTATGCTGCAGACAAGAAAGTGAATTATATTCCATTGGAAATGTGGGAATAGTAAAAGGGACTGAGATAGTAGAGAGAGCTGGAGGGAGAGATCAGCTGACTAGGCAAAACCATGAATCTTCCTTGATCATGACGCTGTGAGGACAGCAGTTCATCGACCAGACACTGCACACACAGGCTGGGCTTGCAGCAGCTTTCTGCTTACCTTATGCAAAAGGGCAACCTTTGCTGATAACATCCCTCAGCAAGGGACTGCTGCATACTACAATTCCCAGAAAGCTGCTGACAGTGCTGCACTGCTCTGCACAGTCCATGACACCCCCACTGCAGTCTGCCAGCAGCTGCTGCACAGCACTCCAAGGTATACCTGGCAGAGGAGCTAGTCAGAACTATCAAGACCCATGTAAAAAGTGCAGCTGGGCTGAATTTACCATGACGAGGGCGAAACAGTGTTTGTGTGCTGTCTCTCTCAACAGCTGACATCGATCTGGGTTCAGGAGGAGCTGACAATCAAGATAAGTGCAATAGGTGGGACAGAAGGGAGCAAAGGTATCTTCTTGGAAGTGAATAAACTGGCAGGGCGAGAGGGGAGGGAAGGATATGCTGCTGCCTGCTGACAAGGGAGTTCTCACCCTTGACCTCTGTACTCTTGCCTTGGATATTTAGGACACAGCACTGTCCCAACACAAATATTTGTTCTAAATTCTCTTAAACAATCCTTATTTTTTATTTTAATTAGAAACCTTTTATTTTTCTGTCTTTGACTGAGCTTGACTTAAGGGCACAGAGAGACCTGACTTTTTGCTTGCTTTAAGAACCATAACAGCCAAACACAGTTCTGTATTTTCTTGTTTCTTCAGTTCAGTTTGCTGTCACTGTTCTATCCGTGCTGCTGGATATAACATTAGCACCAACCTTCAGATATCTGCAGTGCTTCTCTGAAAACTCCAGCTCTTGGTACCAGGAGAAATCATCATTCAAATACATGAAAACAGAGGGCACAGTTACACTGGCAGCTTACAGGCAGAAAGCCCATGAGAGAAAGACGGATTCATCTTTATTTAGGTGCCCTTTCGCGGACATAGTTTCTGTGAGGCGCCTGTGGCGTTTGAAAACAGGCGCAGGTGGGCGAAGGGGAGCGATGCAGCCAGGGTGGGAAAAGAGGGGACTCTCACCTTCTCTACGTAGTCGGGCACCTCCTCCACCGTGCGGAAGGAGCTCTCTGACGGCGGCACCGCCCGCCCCCGCACCGCCCCGCCTCGGTACCCTGTGGGCCCCGGGGCTGAAGGGCTGCCTTGGGGAAAGCTTCCAGCTTCTGCTTCCCCTGCATCGTGCTGCTTCGGAGGTCTGCTTGGGTTTGGGCTCTCTTTTCTTGTGCGTATCATCATCACTGCCTGGCCCACTCCTGGAAGCTGGGAGAAAGCTCTCGCGCACTCCAGCTCCCTTCTCACCCTCAAAAATTTCAGAACCTCAAAAATTCACAGAGCTCAAGTCACCCTTTCTCAACTTTAGACAGATTTCCACACAAAAAATAGAAATTATTGCTCAGGTTTGGACTTCCATAAAAATAAAATTATTAGGGTTTTGAGAAACAAAGAAAGATGTGCTTGTTGACTCCAGCTGTATGGATTAGTCCAGCATTCTTCCCTATGAAAGTGTTTATTTTCTAATAGGATTTATCATGGCTCCATTTTATATAGCTTCAATTAACATCACTGCATTGAAGATAGCCTCTGGAAGCCATCTATTATGCTTTCAATTATGAAGGAATGAAAACTAGAAAAATAGAAATGATGAAAAGAGATTTATGGTGGATCCTTGTAGAAGATAACTTAGAAACACAAGTAAGGACAGGCTTTGTGCATTCAAGACCTTCAGTCTGAAGCTCAGGAGCATGTCAAATGTTTGTCAGTCACACATGATATTTGGTGTTAGTACAAATAATAAGGTTTCTGATGAAATAGATTAGCCAAAAAATAAAATAATGTCTCAACAATCCCTTCATCTCAAATGTGCAGTTCCACTAACAGTCTTTGCATAAGAAATGGACTGTAAATCCTGCCATAAAAGATTTTACCACAATTTGAATTCTGACAGTCATAAAAAAAAATACATTGCATCAGCCTTTAGTTTGGGAAAGGAACTATGGTGGTAAATTTCAGCTGAAGTTTCTGTTCAGGAAAAGTGCCGTGGAAAGAAATTGACATTGAAAAAACTGAAGTATTACCCATTTGTGATGTTTGTATTAAATAAGTTGCCATTTAAGCAACAGCATGGAAAGTCGACTTAAACAATATTTTGCAGTTTGCATAATGCAGAGAATGGCTGTCAGGAAATTACTGGAAGTACCAATAAAACATTCTACTTTTAGCTGAACAAAGCAGAAGTACTGTAAAAGGGCATTGATGATGAAATAGAGTTGGACACTCTCATAATATGTATAGTTTGTACTAATACTGTAAGTAAGAAAATTATTAAATTTATTTAAATGCTTTAAAATTGCTTCCTAGTGTTCTCAACTTCATTGGTGATTTATGATAATCTGAAATTCTTATAAAACTCTAGAGGTTAACTTCTAAAATCTAAGTTAATCGAAATGAAAATTCTGAATTTGCTCAAAATCACACAAATGAACAGCATTCTGACTAGACCTTCATGGCAGGCAATGACAGAAAATATTTGCTTATTCATTTAGAGTAGCCTCACTATTTCTCATGTTCAAGCTCCTTTAACTCACCCTCACCTCAGCCGTATCATATCACCTGGAGCCCTTCCTTAGTCTTGAGCTGGTGTTTGTCTTGCTCCATCATCAGCTTTCAGAGTTAAAATGGCCTACACTTAATCCCACAAAAATTGTTATCAGTGAACTGGGGACCATTCTGGGGTAAGAATGATTAGCAGAGCAAGGGAGCCCATGGCCACACATGGTGACGTACATTTTAAGTACCATGGAACCACTACATCATATCACACCGTTCTGGGAAGGAAGAGAATCCATCAAGTTGCTAGGACTTTCTACTTTCTTAAAGATTATTTTGGACCTACATGTCATTGTAAATTGTCCCTAATATGACTGTACTGAAGCTCTTGCTTTCAGACGGGAGGAATGGAAATTGGGATTGATCATGCTTCCCAGGGGAAAGTAATGGGCTGTGTTTTCCAGCTTCTGTGTCCAAGAAGAAATAGGAGATAGCACTACAATACCTGCATTTCTGGTGAGGGGAACAGATTGAAGTCTTCTCTGGAGCATTTATGAGACCGAGCTTCAGTGGTCTGGCTCTGCCAATGTAGCTGCTGTTGTCTACTTGAGCTTTGAAACTTAGCATGCAGTTTTCCGTGCTCCTTCTTTCTGTTGTTAATAAAGTAATGGAAAATAAAGGAATGTTGCTTCATTGGAGGTACTAACCCTCTCCCACAAAATGCTCCCTCCATTCAGTCACCTTGCAGAATTTTTTTGTAAGAGTTGATTTTTTAAATTACTTTATTTTCTGTAAAGACTTAAATAATCTACTTTTTTTTTAACTCTTAACAGTAAAATCAACAAACAGAAAAGTTAATATTTCCCATCCTACACTGCCATCAAAAATGCAGGAGGATGTTCTGTATGGAGACTAGGATCCTGCTGTTGATTATAGATAGTTCCAGTAACTAAGGCAACAAAGGGCTCTGTTTTACTTAGAGGAAATTGAGGAGCTGGCCTAACATGATCTGTAGGTGGATCATATTTTGTTTTCTCTAAAGAACTTCATCCCACCCACTTCTTGAACAGAGAACGCCCAGGGTTTTTCCTGTTTAGGTCTCTCTGAGCAGTAAAACAGCACTAAATAATAAAGTCATAAAGGGAATTAGGGCAGGTTGAAATTGGGTTGGGCCATATAGTGTGCTTTGGCAGTCATTCACAGTAAACTAAATCATATCCAGAATCTAGCTGGGTTTAGTATGCTCTGTTTATGTAGTAGTCTCTTTGAATAGAAGAACTTTAAAGGAGTAAACTTTAAATGAGTACACAAGTAGATGTCAGAATTTTTTTGTATCACCACTCCACATATACAGCACCTACATTCATGCTTGGCAGGGGATGTCATCACAGGATCACTAAATGTATCCATGTTATTATAAAACCGATATTATAAAATATTTTCTATTTTGTCTTTGCCATTGATAAACCCCACATCACATTGAAGAAACCCTATCATTAAAAAAAATAAGTGAAGTGTTGTTTTTTTAAAATATATTATAAGCTACATATATATGTATATATATCAATACACAAGTCTTAGTAAGAGCTAATGACTCCAGAGACCTGAAGACAGGGATGTTCTTGCATATTAATCCATGTCATGCCATGCACTTGGCAACTTATTGCTAACTTTCCATTTCTTCTACACAGAACTGGTAGCCATAGAACAGGGAGCAGTCATCAGGATACTCAAGCAGGCTGAAGAATAAGGCAGACACTATTTGGGGGTGTTTTTGTAATATTTTCCGTCGTTGTATGCACTTGAAATAATTTAACCTTTTGTTCTAACTGAGGAAAAATGTGCTTTGTTTTTTTGTGTAAGAAGGGATGGGATGGGATAGGAGTTACTGGAAAAATAAATTCCATCTTCAAGGCAGACTTATCAAGTAAGTAATTTTGGAGGAAAAGCCTGTCCACCTGTTGTGAATGTTTCCAAATTTTATCTGGCATGCTCTGCTGTGCAATTTCTTGCACTTTTATTTCTGAAAACCTTATTTTAGTTTAATTTTCAGGAACACTAGAATTCAGGCTGCTGTGTTCTTCAAACCACATATTAATTATGTAGGTCACAACCCCAGCTTCAGGACAGATATCTTATACATCGAGATAATTTTATTAAATATGTTATAACCTATTTAATAGGTCTTTGTGTCATGTGGCCAGTGATTGTTACTATTTGTTATCACCAGAACAGTCTCATGTTTTTGAAGTAGGAACAGACGAATATCAACACTAGGTAGATCCAAATTTATAAAACATCTCATGACATGAGAGGCACACATGAGATTATAGCACATGCTACGACTTTACTCTATGTGCACAAGTAGGAATCATTTGAATAATTTCTGAGAGGAATCATAGAAAGTACAACTCTTCAAGCAAGGCTGAAAAATGCTCTTGTTTTGTTTTGTTTTTTTAAAGAACAGTCATAGAGAATTATAAAGAATATTCCTTTATACATGAACTTCAACAGACGGACTGTTGTCTGTTAACACTGAACATTTTTTAAAGATCTACTCTAGCATCAGCAGCAGATGTACTTTATAAAAGTCATTGGATAATATTTTAAAGCTTGAGATCTTCAAGAACCATTTGGCCTTAAATCAGCTCTTTTTCTTTATTATAAAGAACAGAGAATATTTATTCTTTCCTAGGAAAACCACACAGTTTCTACTTCTTTCTAGCCTGCAAATCCCTAGTCCTTGAGAAAGAGATTGTGTTCTGTGGATGACTCCTTTGAATAAATTAGTGATTTATAAATGCTGAGTGCAATTAATGTGTTTGAATAAAATAAAAAGACTTCAAAGAACACTTTTGGAAAGGTGGAAATCCCCTTTACTTCCAAGGCATAACTTACCAGGGCCTCTGGCAGGCAACAAGCTTCCTGTGCCAGTAGGCCTGTAGTGAGATGGATGCTGCCAGCTCTCCACCCCCTCATCAAGTCTACAGCCACTGTCCCCTTCCACTCCAGAGTGAATGCTCACTGCTGGCTCAGCTGCCTCTGTGCTCCTGTTTAGCAGAGTCTGTTCTCCTTCCTCACCTTTACGTCAGTGCATCAATACCACAAATTCAGGGCAAAGAAAGTGCGTTTCTCCTGCTGGCCAGAGACTGCTGACAGCCTTCTCCACCCAGAAGGTCTCCATCTACCACTCATCCACAAGTAGCCTCTTGCTCCCCTTTATTTGTTTCATGCTGCTCCAGGGGCACTGTGAAAACATTGCCCATTACCTGCCTGCCATCCTTGAAGCCACACAGTCACACACATCCTCCTGCTACTTCTTTGACCTGATACCTTGGGAAGGCTGACCTGAAACAGGGACCAGACAGAGCTAGAGAATAAAGTAGGTATCTATCGAAAGCCCTCCAGGACTCACCTTGGGCAGGACAAGAGCCTGACCAGGAATACACCCCAGGTGGACTAAGAATGGCCACAAAATGGCTAACCAGTCACAAGGTCTTACACTTTTATAAGTTTTGGTCCATTTGCACATTGGGGTTTAATTGTCCAATTACACCTTCAGGTTGTGAGGTCTCATCCTTCTTGTTCCTACCTTCATGTCCACCATTTTTTATGCTTTTAGGCCTGAAAGTTGTCCTTGGTCTTCAGCAGGAAAAGGATTTGTTTTGTCTACCTACTCTGTGAAGAGAGCTCACTAGCCCTTCATATGAGGCTCAGAACTGCATCCCTAGGCAGCACAGAATCTGAAAAACAAGAAAGCTAAAACTTAAGGCATCAGAGCTGGTGCCAAAGGCCACCTCCCACTGTGAGACTACCCCAGGAAGAAGTACCAGGTGCTCTCTGCAGCCTAAACCTGTATAAGCACATGCTTCACTGCTCCATTTCTTTTGATATTCCAGATAAGTTATACGTCACATGTTGAGAACTAAACCTTGCAATATTGTACAACTGCAGCCTACCTGGAGACATTCCCAGCATGTTCTCCACAGCTTAGCTGGCTCTTTAATTGCCCACATATCTGCTAACTAAACATATGTTCTCTGCTACCTAAGTCCTGCAGACCTAAATACAGTCTTTCTTAATCAGCCATTAAATAAAGACAGAAGCTGGAGGCCTTTTTTAATCAACAGGATTCCTTTCAGAAAATAACTGGCTGAAGCTGTAGCTCCAAAAGTCCTGGAAGCTCACAGAAAGAATTAAATGCTGAAAAAGACTGAAAAACAATTAAAACAATAGCAGAAACTAATTAATAAATACACCAAAATTTGTAAGTAACTGTTAGCAGAAAAAGAAGGAAAGAAAAAAGACAAAGGAAAGTAAGTGAAAATTAATTAATACCCCAAAGCTTTTTGGCTATTTGAAATCTAGACCAGTAATCGGAGGTCCCAGTACAAGGTAGCATATGATGAATTAAGTAAAGACTAGTGTAATATATAAGTGCTGGAAATGGCTGTTAAACTTACAGATAAATGTATTCAATCTTTGAGTGAATTTCATTTTGCAAGCCTGAAGTTTATTTCATGGTGCACACTTTAATATATGAAAAGCAAGAATAACCATGGAAGTTATTTATAAAAACAAATGGTTGAAATTAGTATGGTCAATCAAATTACAGGTAATATATATGTCACATTTTACCGTAGCAAAACCTTTTTTTCTTGCTTTTTTGTCCTCTTTTTTATATGATGATTGTAGAGTGAAAAGCAATATAAAATTTCATTTTTGAATGCACATCATTTTGAGGGAAAAAAAGACTATCCACTACAAAATTCACCTAGGGAGTGCCCACTTTTTCCTCCTTCATCCTAGGTTTCCATATTTTCATGAATGTTTCTTATCTCTTTTTGTGTTTAGGGAATGAAATAGGCTTCAAATTCATATGTCATAAGTATGGAATGTATTCCCTGATATTTAGTTGTGGGGAATCCTTCCTGTGTTGCAGAGTAACTTGTACAGCAGCTGTGATCAAGATGTTTGTACGGTTTTCCTTGCTGTATTATTTACCTGTTCTGAAACACTTACTGTTTTAACATCTGAGCCAAAGCCCAATCAGAATGGTAAGATTTGTTATCCATAGTGTCTTGAGGAATGCTATGGGGTTTGTGGGTTTTTTGTGGCAGTTTTTCAAGCTATCAGAAGACAAAATAATGGAAAATTAGAAAAAGATCTTCAAAAGTCCAGGTGCAACTATTAAGGTCAGTTCTGTCTACTTAGAGTAGGTTTGCAATAAATCAGCTCCAGAATTTTGACATGAATCATCTCTTAAGCTTTTAAGGGACTCATGAGGTACCTGAGGAATGTGTTCATAGTTAAAAGACTACAAAATCTACCATAATCTGAATAGTTGAACTGAATCAATCAATAAGATGTTTTAAGTAAATTATATTGAAAATAAAATTTTCAAATTAAAAAAATGTAGATTGAACTCTCAACTTGCTATGGTTACCTGTAAATGTGTGAAGATTTTGGACTGTGGTTCTCAGTCAGTAAAACTCTATTGATGTATTTTAGCCACTTTTGTAACCTCCTTTGTCCTTTCCTTTGGGCCATGGATAGGTGTCTTTGAATTTGGCGTGCAGTGAGTGGAAGAAATGGGAAGCAAGAAACAGAATAACACAAGCTTACATCTATCAACTCTTCAGAATTCAGAGGAGAAAGTTAATATTAACATCAGGTGCATTTTGAAAGTTCCACTGACTATGGGTGTGCCATCTGAGTCCAGGTGTTGGCACAAAGCTCAGGGAATTTTATACATGTAAATCTACATCTCCAATTTAGTTCACAACACTTTTTTGCTTTTTATAATTTTTCAGCTCTTTTAACTGAACAAACCCTGGATTTTGCTCCAGTGTAAGGAGCAAATAAAACTGCCACTGTAAAGGCTTCTTAAAGGAATCTTTCCCTTTTTTCCATGTTTGTTTTTTTTTTTTTCCACAGGGATCTCGTTTTACTGACAATATCATATTACTAATGTCTTTGACCTTATGCCAACTGGCATTTCAGAAGCTGAGAGTTTTCACTTTATTTTTTCAAAATATAAGCACAATGATCTCTACAACATTTTTCTTGGTTATTTTGGGCAACTGAAATTCACTGAATTGCTCCATTTCTCATGGAAGTACTTAATCTGATTTTGTTTTTCTGAATCACATCTATGCAAGATGCCTAAGCCACTGAAATATTATGGAGTAATAATTTCCTAATTGGAACAAAAAATGAAATAGCCAGGTAGCATTCTAACAAAATGCAGTTGTGGGTAGAGGAATCATCATTCGTGTTCACTTCTTCCATTGCCATCCTCTGAAATGTTAGACAGCTGTGAAGTTTCTCTTCAGAAAGAGCTCCATTTGCAAAAGCACAGATAAGAGATGCCTGTGGTTTACTTAAAGCTGCATATACCTTTCAAGACATTCCTTAGATGCCAATTTAAACATCATGATGGTTATATAATCTTTTGCTGGAAAAATTTCTAAGAAACTTTTATCTGCTTTTGTCTTCAGAGTTTTATCAGACTCATCAAAGTTGACTCCTTAAGGAGTGTTCAGTGAAGAAGCCTTTTTTAAAAACCATTGTGATTTTATGCTATTGTGAGGCAGTGGAGAGTGTTTGCGCATATTTGCAAGTGTGTTAGGAGTCTATAGTCTCCTTCTAGAATGAAAATAAATCTTTGTATTGAACTGCCAAATGCTCTATTCTCCAAATCATTTAAAATCCTGTTTTAGGATGGGTTTGATCACAAATTTATGGCTTCATCCTCATTTAATCTGTACTGTGAGCAGGTATGGGCTGGGATTTAGCCATTAATGCAATATATCACAAAAACAATTTCAGCGCACATTTCAGCTTTGTTTTCCTTTGTTTTTTTAATCTAATGTATTTATCCAAGCCTCTATTCTGCAATGAAGAATGCTAATGAAGGACCCACTCTACAAAGTAATACTGGGATTTTGATAGATATTCAACCTGGGCCAAAAAAGGGGTTTAGGGCTTTGTGGCTTTGTTGTGTAATGAAATTGCAATGGTATATTTCATAAATGTATTCATACAAAGTCTGCTTTTAATTTCATGAGAGTCTAACTCCAGCTTCATCAGGCTTATCTTCGTGCCATTGCTGGATCTTTAGTTCTTCTTTTGTTAGTCTCTTTAAGAGTCCGTATAACTTTTAACAGGAATCTGGCTGAGCCAAAAAGGAAATCATCTCAATAATGCTGCATGCCAGTGCTTTGTGTACATCTCATTATCGCAGTATGCTAAGGCTGTTAGAGGCTAAGCCTGATATTGAAAACACGAGAGGAAGTTCTTATGGAAGTAAAACTGTTCTTCATGGTAGAAGACTAGTAGTTCAAAATCATCCAGATGTCTCAGGATTGATCAAAAATTGTAACAGCACTGCATTCTCAGTTACTTACAGGGCTGCTCTTTATCTCAGCATCACATCAATCTATTGTAAATATTTTGTCAAGGGTCTGCTTAAGGCGGGAGAGAAAGTTGGATTACTTTCATCAGTGATAAAGCAAACAATGCAAAGTCTTACTGTCAAAAGAAGTAAATGTGCCTGTGCTTTCCTCATCCTCATTTTTTAAACCACTAACAATGTCAGTCGTTCTGAACACCAAGATTACAAATAGTAAAAGGACTGTTTATTCAAAAAAATCTTCTGAATATGGCATAGAAAATAGGAAGTCTTGCATTTATACTGGTAATCCCTCACCTCCTAACAACACTCATCTGTTGGGGAGAGAGAAGTGTTGTAACATCTGGCTCAGTGTGGTGAGTTTTCATCTTCAGTTGGGAGGGCTGATGTCATGTAAGGAACAGAGCAGCACACTGACTGCTGCAAATGAGAGGCAGCAGCAGGGCTTATCCTGGGAGCTGGGGCTCATGGATCAGCTGAATGGCTGCCTGCAGCCCTCATGTGTTGATTCTGGCCCATTAACCAACCTATTAATCTTCAAAAAGCTTTAAGGCATGAGTGATTTGGAGAGTGAATGTAGGTGAGAATTTGCAGGTGTCATTCACACAAAACAGCCATCTTCCACACTCTTTTCATCAAACAGGTTTTCCAGTCTTTCAGAGCACAGAAGGAAATTCTTTCCATCACCTTTTACCCTGTTTGAAATTTCTGACAACATCAGGATTTTTAACATTTTGCAACATAGCAAAGCAAGCATAAAGGACCAGCAAGTCAGTTTGTAAGAATCAGAATGGCATTAGTTTTGGAAAATTTATACACTTAATTCAGCCCACATCCTTTAACTTTCAGTTTTTGAGTATCACCACAATATATACTGCTGCTTGAGTCATCTCAATGCTGTATCAATCAACATTTCAATTCTCTCTAATATTCCATTCTATTATTTTGGAAAAGAACAGTATAGAAGAACAGAGCAATTTTAGTCAATTTAAAGTTTATGCCATGCTTGACACCTGACTTCACTTTAGTAACACCTGCCTGAAGAATAATTAGCAGGCCACTTTTAAAGAAAGAACTTCCATACTCCACAGATGGCATTTTTCATACCAGACAGGCAACGATGTATGTTGGAAGTGAGCCAAACTGTCTGCAAAAACTGTGAGAAATTCAAGACAGACATCTGAATGGAAGGAAAGTTTTACCTTCCTCCCACCCCTACCCCCCACACCATTTAGGAACATCTGTTCAAACCTACCTTTCTATATATTGCACTTTATTTTTTCTTATCTACTAAAACCACAAATTGCAGAATGAAAGCAGCATAGCAAGATTTTTTGATATTGCTTATGAAACCTACAATTTAATAACATAATGTGATGATTTGCCAGCTATGCAAATCCTGCATTATGTCTCCTGTTAGAACCAAGAACAGAATTTTCATAACCCCATAATATGGGGTTCTCAACTCACATTTCAATAAAGTGGTCGTAATTTTCACTGTGTACTCAAAACTTTGTAGAAATCAGGATACTGTGTGTCATAATGGAGGCACAAAGTCAACAGTCACTTTGGAAATTATTGGCTAATGTCTTAATCCTGGACTGTTCCTGATTTGTATGAACTTTTGTGTGTACTTTGGGCTAAGTCCAAATCCTTGTGAAATCAATCGTAATCTTTCCATTGCCATCTATAAGCTTCAGATGCTGCTTTAGAAGAACCTTTACTTCTTGCATAAATATTCCAGGTAAAAGGAATCCTGAGATCTCATCGTAATATTGTCATCAGAATTGAATGTCTGACACAAATTTGCTAAAATTAGAAAAGTGACAGCTCTATGTTTTACTTAGTAGCACTTAGGAAAGAAAGCTATGTATTTTATTTCCACAATTCCAGTGAATAGGTATTTACATAAGAATTATAGAAATATGTAAACAAAATTATTTACAGTGTGTTGTAATTACAAATTTTGGGGCTTTTTTTTCTCCCCTGGTAGGTTTTACTCCCTTAAATGCATTTCTGTGGTGATTTAATAAAATTTTTCTATGTGCACTTTTCAAGATATATTTTTTAATTTGGGCAAATGCCCATTTCAGTATTTTCTCAGCTGTGCATGTGACTTTCTTGGCAAATAATATGGTAAGCATTCAGAATAGAGGTATTTCTGAAAACCTGCAGTCCATAAGCAAACATAAATTACATATACAGTGGCTATATGTTTGTGGTGACACTGGGGATGAGAATCTGTCCCTAAATACTAAAATATTCCTACAGATATCTGCCACATTCATTGCTTCAGATTGTTTTGGAGAATGCTTTTATAATACAAATTTCATTATATTATCATGTGGTTCTGAGACAATAAAGTTCCTACAGAAGTCAATTATTGTGATGTTTGCTAAAGTATGAGTGAATCTCATGAATTTGTTGGTCACCAATGTAAATAACATTTTACAAAATTTCTCTTAACTGCTACTAAATCTTCAAAATTTGCCAAAATATAAAAGCATCCAAACTAGAAAAGTACTTGTGTCCAAATTTTTTTCTTTCTTGAGAGATGTCAATCTTTGAGATAGTAATCTTATTCTGTTAGACAACATAATTAAATATTTGAATTCAAGTGTATAATCTTAATAAACATAATATGGAAAGGTTTCTAACGTTTTTAGTTCACAAATTTCAAACAGGAATTAAAAAATAATAATTTATGGAAAGAACAGGAATGTGGTAACACACTTTATATTCCTGTCAATTAATTCTCTGAACAGAACTAGTACCATTTTAATAATTATTTAATAACATTTTTATACTTTATTTTAAATATATTTTTCAATTCTTCTTTGAAGAACCACATTTTTGCTCTTTTTTGTGAATCCTGTTAAGGGAACGAATAAGGGCTACAAGAGTTGGAATAGGTTGTCGTGGCAGGTATTAAAGGGCCAAATAATATTTAAAAAGAAAGAACAATTGCAGGACATTTACTAGAGCCCTGAATCTAATCCCACAAGGCTTACTTGGCCTGTCATATAAGGTGGCCAGTACAAATTTCTTGAGTGCCCTTTTTTTAAAATCTTTGGAGTTTTCCTAAAGAAAATTGCTTGGGGGAAAAAAAAATGGAACTATGGTTATTTCCTACTAAGCTACTATTTAACAAACTCTTCATTTACAATGCTTTGTGAGGTCTTCTCTGTTTATTGATCTCAACCAAGTCTACTGTTCAGGTGATAGTCCTGCATGCACGACTTGGACAGAGGTAATAAAGGACTGAGAAACTGCCAAGACATTTGCAGTTTTTACAGATGAATGTGATAACCTCTTATTATGCCATATGGAGGCCCTGACTAACAGCCAGGGGCCCTCAATTACATTGAAACTGATTCCTACACCACAGCTTTCAGCTGTAAATGATGCCAAAAGACCATGGGCTTAAAATTAAAATGGAAAGAAATATATAAAAGCAAATGAGCTCCAGTGAGTCATTATTAATCTGAGGTTACGGTGTCCATCACTACTGAAGCCCTATGCCAGTTGCTGCCAGTCGTCTGCTACGTTGCCTTTTTTAAATCAATATAGACATCAGGTTGTCTACCCAATTCTCCTTTTCAATCCACACGCATTACATAATGATATTAAATTACAGTTTGTAATTAGTTAAATGTTATTCTCTAAAATTTCTTGAATCTTGTAGTTGATCTTAAATACTGCATGTACTCTCTGAAATACAAGCTCACCCAAGAGATACCGACTGAAGCCAGGAAATTCTAAATGAAGGCTCAAGCTACATTTTGTCCCTAACTTATATGTCTCCTCATAGCTACTAAGAGTCCGTGTCCTAATGGTGTTCCTTTCTTTATTTGTACAAATAATATTGCAGCAAGTCAGAACCTTCACTTAAGAAAGCATGAAACATAAACTACCTTGAAATTTGGCCTGTGATGGAAAGACACAGGTATAGACTCTGTTCTTGTGCTCCCTTTTTTTCTGACTACTTTTGGATCCAATGAAAAGTCAAGAAAAGATACTACTTTCAGCGTATGGTTAAATAAATTCAGCCAACTTGCAATGGTATTATTTTACCAATATCTCTCAAGCTGCTATTGTCAAAATAAATCTAAAATAATGGAGCTAAAGTAAACAAAATCATGAAATAAAAACCAACAGTCATAAAAAAAGAGAAAGAAGCCCTTCAATTAATATATAGCTTTGTACCTGAGAAAAAAGAATTCTTATCATCCCTCATGTTGAAAATTAAACTGTTAAATATCACTGTCTTTTTACAGTCAATTGTATTTTCTGTGTATATTTCCTGAGTACATTTTTGTGTCTGGCTGAGAGACACACCAACAGAACATCAAAGACGTTGACTCAGGAGAAATATGATATCAAAATAAAGATAAGTCAGAAACCTCATTATTCATCAGAAGCCGGATTCATTGACAGCAAGTCATGAAAAGTAATTATCCACTGTTTAATAACAGGAAATAATAAAGGTAAACCAACCTGACTAGGTTTCATCACATTTACATTTCAGTCTACAACCAAATGCTTGCACAACTTTGGGCAAGTCACAGTCTTAGGGCTTGATTTTGCCCATGTGTTAAATGGTAAAGTCTTAGCTATACCACATGGCTAGACTGGTAGAAGAAGTCTGCAGATATAAAACAACAAAAATAAAACAAACTCTTAAGTTATAGTGCAAAGACCTTTATCCACATCTGTTCTCAGCAACAAAAATGTGCTGCATCTTTGATACCAAGTCAGAGCATCTTGCTTCACATGGTTGGTCCCAGGAGCTTCCATAAGAGAGTTTTTGGGTGACTGGAATATTTGGAAGACGAGACGTCACCTGCATTGATGAGGCCTGAGCAGACCCGCTAACCTGCAAAGAGCTGCTAAAGCCTGGGGCATTCCTTGCTGCTCTACGTGGCTTGAATTTGAGCTAGCTGAAATCTGGAAGAAGCATGTCTGTGTCTCTGTGGGGTGAGCATGCAAGGAAATTCCTTCAAGACCATAGTAGGAAGATCACTGTGCCATGACTTCATAGGTTCAATTGCTGCCAGGGTAGGATCTCTGCACCACAGTGTGCACACCAATGGTGTACCAACAAACACTTGTTTAAAGCCACCAGAAGTCTTCAATTAATCTGAGAAGTTAGAGTTAGCACCTTAACAGGCATCTTCAAAGTCTGAGCTGCTTTTAAAGGAAAGTTTCAATTTTTTTAGTTGTCATTTTGTTTTGTAATATAAAGTTACATCATTTGGTCCTTTGTTTCAAGGTTTATTCATTTACCTAAACAGAAGTCCCCATCTCCTGGCACTGTAAATCTATTTGCACCTTTCTCTCTCTTCAATCTGTGCTCTAAATCTCAGCAGATTCAGTTAAAACCAGGAAAATGGAAAAATACTATCTTTCTCAATAGGAAAAGCTGGCTGCTTCCCCACGGCAAGTAACCCAGTCCAATCCCTGTGTCACTAACAGAGTAACACACCTCACAAAATGCCTTGGGCTAGGAACACACTGGTGCATTTCAGGTAATGTAAATAAAGCACTTCCATTTGTTTTGTAAAGTGTCAGCTCAAACTTGGTTGATCTGTTTTCAGATGCAGTTGCAAATTTTTCATGAATGACAGCAATAAACAATTCTGCAAACCCTGAAAGGCATTTTTGGCCAACAGAGTACTTGGAAGATATCTTCTCTCTCCTTTACTAGCAAAGCAAGTCACATTATATTTGACTAAATCTCTGTGGTTAAAAAAAGTTATTTGAAAATTAAAGATATTTATTTTCATCTTTCCATTCAAATTTTTCATTTTGAAATGTAGTTATATTTTATCTAAGAGAGAGGAAAAAATTGCCAAGAGTAAAAAGCTTTAGTGTGAATCACTGTAAGTTTTTTCTGTTCTGATAATCCCTGCAAAACCCAAAAAACCTTTCCCATCCAGACATAAAATCGAAAATATCAAATGTTCACAATAGTTAGCTTACTTTTCTTATCCCATTCCTGTTCTCAGCACTTTTGTATGACAAAGGCATTTGAAAAAGAACTGAGAAAAAAATGCAAAGCCCCTTAACTGCTGTAATCAATAAAATGCTCTGAAGTCTTTTAAGAAATTAATTACCCATTGCTGGGATATTTTAAACTAAAATGGTCACGACAACAGTTAATGTACTAGAAAGATCAAAGTTACAGTGAAAAGGATTTGGAAAATAGACACAGATTTCTTGATTGCATTTAACTTTCATGATGCCCTACTGCTCCACACAGCAGAGTTTCAGGGGATGCTCACAAATATTTGCTAGGATATGCACATTTCTTGCTCCCTCTTTTTTTCATTCATCTCCTTTTATTGCACTACCCAGTCCAATCAATCTCTGAGTTTTGGGGGAGATGCTTTGAGGTTTTTCTACTGAACAACTTTATTGAACAAAGGCATGATTAATATAAATAGGCACCCCTTCCTTATATTTATTCCCTTTCATCCAATTCAACAAGCTTCAACAAAATAACCCTTTACATTTGCTCTTAATCTGGAAAAGTGGTTGAACAGACTCTTGTTGGTTTTGGCTGAAGATATCATTAGCTGCTAGTTAAATTTTTGCTGCTAAAGGAAAGAGTTTCCCAAATGGATCAAGGTAGAAGGTTTATCCAAGATTAAAAGCCTAAATTTGAAAACGGCTTTGTGTTGTCCACAGAAGTTCCAAAAGACACAAAAAGAGACAGAACCACTTAGGCAAAAATCACTTTTAGAATCCAATGAAATCACTGTAGAGACACCAGAGTTATTTAAAAAGGATTATTTATTAAACATATTTCTTTACAAAGTACAATCAATAGTTTGCATTAAATTTTGGGGTTTGGTATTTGCCTGTATGTACACAAAAGCTTATAACAGAAAATATGTCTTGATTTTACACATGGGACACAATATAGAGTTACCTTCATGTTTTGATTCCTACCAACATAAGCAGTTGATACTAACTTTCAGTTTATCTGCTGTTTTTTCAAACTGAACATGAAGCAACAACATTTCTGCAGAGTGTCAGCATTTATCAATGTATTCAATTATGACAAAGTAGAAATGAGTAATCCTTTGGAAAGTTTCCACTGAGCATGAGGGGAACATGACATTTTGGCAGGTTACTGGACTATCCTTATGATCGTAAAAATCACTTTTTGCAGTTATAAGATAGGAAGAATTGAGGAGCTAGGTAAATTTAATAATACCCTATTAGCAGCAGTTGATAGTAAATGCAACATAAGGTTTGTTTTGTCTGTCATACAAGGATGTGTCCTAGCAGACACTATTGTATTGTTCTCTACTTGAACAAAAGTATCTGCATGTATTGTATGTCTTTGGAAAAACAAAACAAAGATATAGAGACAAAAAGCCATTTATTGTCATGAGTGACTACTGCCATCAGCTAATATGAATGCATTGCTAAAAATTAGTGAAGACAGGAAAATGCTGTAAGGTAAATATATACAGAGTTAAAATACATTTCTTATCCACTAGATAGTGATTTTGTGGCACTGTGGTTTTCAGAATATAACGTCTTTTGGGAGCAATGTAATTTTCAGTGCAAGCTTAAGCAAAAATACCTGCCCGCTGTCATAAAAACGACAAACAAATCTGGAATGTTCAAAGTAAGTTTGTCTTCCACTTCTCCACTCTTGAGGCACCTTTAAGACATGGCACTTACTGTAAACCATCTATGAATCGAGAAAAGCAGACACATTAAGCCTGAATTTTCTGTCACAACTTTAAAGATCACTGCCAGAGTCACTTGCATAAGTAAACGATGCCTGTGTAAGGCTTGCCAGCAAAGCATCTTTCCTGAGAACGGAGCTGGGGCGCTCTCTGTGTATCATAAGTGTGCGTGCTCGGAGCTGTGGTCGCTGTCGTGGCTGTCGTCGTTGGCTAGCGAGTCCCCCGTGTGCTGGAGCCCGGCGGCGCCGATGCCGGACAGCTCGGAGGGGAGCAGCGTGCCCTTTTTCACATTCACCAGTTCCTTCTCCCGGGCTGCTGCCCCTTGCTGGCCCCCTTTTACACGCTTCCACTTCATCCGTCTGTTCTGGAACCAAACTTTGACCTTGACGGGAGAAAGACAAAACAGGAAAATAAAGATGGGGTCGCTGAAGGTAAAAAATGAACTTTCTACCTGTAGCACAGCACTTGGGGATTGTATTTTTCTACTGTGCCTTTCTGTCTGGATGGTAAAGAGCTTAGCAAGCTTTCCCTGAAGATCAGGCTATTCAGATTGGATAGGATGTGAACACTGGGGATGATGACTGCAAGGGAGGAAAAAGGGTTACTCTAAGAAGATAGCTGGGCTATCTGCTACAGACAGTTCTGTAGGAACATCTCCGAGCCTTTTAGAAAACAATTAAAAGATCACGTACTCTTGAAAAACATATTCAGGCCATTTGTCAGGGAGACAAACATAGGCAAAATGTTTCCCATCAAGGGGCTATGTGAAAGAACATACATACTAACATACTACCTTCATCAGAAGGTAGTGACTCTGCAAAGCAACTTGCCTGAAAAGTTGACATTGCTTTATGCTTTGTTTCTGTAATCTGGCGATGATTTTCAGGTGCAGCACTTTAAAGGTGCTTTTTTTTTTTTTGACTTGCTGAAGTATCTGAAATACCATTCCTTACTATAAGAGCTTAAGAATTCCCTGTCTATTTCACAAATGCATTCCAATTATTCTAGTCAATTGATCCTTTATTCTGCTATATTTAACTATAGACCCTGATAAAATTTTTGGACAAATATATATCCCCAAAGTCAGAAGGCAAGGAATTTATAAATTTGAGTCAAAATTATCAAATAATTTCAGATAAGAATGTAAAAGAAATTCATAACATGGAAGACTAAAAATGTATCTGTGTTTAAGTCGCATTAAACCCCAAGATTTTACTCCAGCTGAAACTCATTTCCCCTCCTCCCCATCTCTGTATGGAAATATATGAGGGAAAAGTAAACCTAAATTATTTGCACTGCAAACCACAGTATTTTTCAATAGCCAAAAGAAAAGTAAAGGAAAAGAAGAAAGATGTGCATAGCAGCTGTCAAATATATTAGACCAGATTAAAGGCTGATTTCAGATCAGCTTCAAGTAGTGTCACTGAGAACAGTATGAATAGAATATTGTTCGGTTTGATTCATTTGGAGTTAATGTTGCTGAAAAATCTTGTGTGTGTATGTGCAGCTCTTCAGATGAAGGTTCCACAGAAAAATAAACAATGCGTGCAACATTTAACTTGGAAAGCAAGAAGGCTTGCAATGCTGGTTTATCCTCTGCTGTGTTTAGCAGAATGGGTTTCAGAGTTTTAAAAGAATCAGCAAGCAACAGGCACAGCAGGATATATTGTACAACATGAGTAATAGAGCCACAAAAATGCTGTTTTGCTGAATCGGTCTTACACATCCAGGAAACCTCACAGTTTTTGACCTTTACTATTGCTTTGAATTTTACATTAAAATTTTACTACAACTGAACTGATAGATAGCGTCACTATCTTTGTAAGTGTATATAGGAAGGAAGAGAGGTTATTTTTTTAATAGTCTATATTCCGGTTAAAGCCAAAGTGAGCTGTTAAAGCAAAATCACTTGGGAAACAAGCAAAATGATTCCAGGTTAGTTAAGACACTAAAAGCACAAGTCATCTTTTCCTCTAGTCATCTTGTCACACCCCAAAAAATCTAGCTTGCAAAGTAAAATAAGTGTTAGAGGGAAGGTATTTATTACTGGCTGCTGTGATGTTGGAAATTACCATACTCAGCACTGGTATCAGAATTGTCTGTGGAAACAACATCTTCAAAAGGGTACAGCAGTGGCAGTTTTCTGGCAGAAGTGATAATGTTATTTTGTTTCATTTTGGGGGCAGTCTTAAACAGTGACATTTTCCTTGCAAATGGCACTGCTCTGCTCGTGCCAGATACTGCAGTAGATGCAATTGCAATCATAATCTAAACATCTAAAATAATACACTTTGGATTGGACTCATTATCACAGGATATTATCACACTTCTTATGAAATAAGTGCCAAAAGGAATTTTCTTTGGTAAGAAGAAATTACAGTATTGGAGTAATTGTTAAAATGTCCAAACAATTCTCTGGATATTTTTATGTCCTTGAACATTCACAGAACAATTCAGCACTCAAAGCCTAGGATAGAGTAATAATGTAAAAAAAACACAGTTTCAAGAAAAATTACAATGATACATTCGAAGTAAAAGTTTCAGTGCACAGCCTGCATGCAACCTACTTTAACTTACTGGAACAGGAGGCATCCAGGCCTTCTGGATGCAGTCAGTTCATTTGTGGATACTTGAGAAACTGAAGCTAATACTCCTATGACTGGTCAATGGGACAGGAGTGAGCAGGATCATTACTGTCTGGCTTATAGGTGCTAATTTCTGTTCTCTCACAGACAAAACTAATTCTCATATCTACTGAGCTGGTATTTTTTGACTGGTTTCTACTGTAATTAATTAAATTATTCTGATTTTCATTTTTTATGACAATATATTTTGGTTCTGCTTGTTAGGATTCAGGCCATTTCACATAGCAGAGTTGAGAGCAGTCTGTCTCCTTGAGCATTAAATCCAAAAGATTGACCCCAGCTTCCAGGTAATGAGTAGCTGAATCCAGGCTGGGGAGTACTTATTCAGTCAGATCACCAACCTTCAGATCAGCTTGTAAGATCATGCCTTAAAGCGCATCCACCAGGGATTAGTAGAGGTCAGTATCTGCATATTAGTTGATACAAATCAGTTAAGGGATGATGACTTCCCTTTTCAAGAATGAGCACAAGACATATTTGCATATTCCTCCAAAGGTCCAGCATGCAATAGTATGTCAGCATGTGACCCACTGTATGGGAAACATGGCATTTGGGGAAATTTGGGTTGAAATTACTTCAACTACCTTTGCATGCATTTTCTTGAGTATAGAAGGGAGAGAGTAACCCTGACAATCTTGCGGGAGGAAATATACTTCTCACTGACATACAACCTTCCCATAAAGAGGAAATGATAACAATGTTAAAAAGGGAAAAAAATACTTTTTTTGGGTTTTTTTGTTTATTAATTTAAGTAAACTGCATCTGATTTACTTGTAGAATGTAAAAAATAAGCAATTGCCTTTTCGGCATGTCAAAGATTGTTCTCAAAAGCTAGGAATAATTTATAATGAAGTTTATCATTGAAAATATTGTGAGTTTATTTTGGTGCCATTTGCTGTGATAATGTACCTCAGGGCTCTTATATAAGGGAACACATTATACATATACAAAATATTTTTTTATATATATTTCTTTATGTCCTCCATTATGAAGTATTGAAGTCCACTTTTGATCTGATCCAAAGTACGCTAATGTCAATGTGAGTTTTTTCATACAGCTCAAGAGACTCTCAATAAATACTTTAATGCTCATATGCTAATAATATGAGACAGATACTTCACTTGTTATTTCCTCCAGAGATCAAATTTAGATTTTGGAATTCTGAACTTCCTTTGGAGCTGAAGAGTCAGTTATAGAGGGTATAATTGTTACTGATATGTGATCCATCAATATTTTAGTAATGGAAAGGAAGTGAAGCAAACTTTGTGTGAAGTAATTCAGAGCATCAGTTTATCTTGGTTCATGGAAAAACATGCTTTTTAAACATACAACTCTTTTAAATCTCTCAGGTCTTGCATAAAGATGAATCAAAGCAAAACATCCTGAGAAACATAAAAGAGAGAGGTCAAAGAAATAAGAAAGAAAAGAAAAGAAAAGAAAAGAAAAGAAAAGAAAAGGAAAGATCAAGAGTGACAGAGAGTGACTGAATGAATGAAAGAAAAATAAACGAGAGAGAAAAAAAATCCTTACTGAAGCAAACTTGAAAAATTTTTGAAATTTCCCCCAGTGAAAGAACTACTGGTGGCATTTATGACTTTTGCAAAAAATTATATTCTTTAAAGAAGCTTAAAGATCTATTGGGACAAACTTAATAAGATTTACAAAGTTTTTAATGTTATTTTTCAAGGCTAAGTTAGCTCCAACAGGGTCTTAGCGTGCTCACCACCTCCTAGAATCAGGTCCTGATTGCCTACTGTTTATTGAAATGCACTCCCTCTTCTCCACCCTTTGACTAGCACAACTTGACTGTATAGAGCAAGCAGATGTATGCACAGAAAACAAAGGAAGTGGCGGGAAATGAGCTATATTAAAGATGATGGTAGCATTTACAGCTGTTACCAAATGAGCCAGTCTATTGAGCACATCTGTTTACTGGCACGAAAGCCCTGTTTCTTTTCCCTTAGTCAACAAGTTGTTTAGCATCTGCATCTCCACATCTGATGATTAGACTGTTACTTAAGATATGAGTAAATTATTTCGCATCGTGTATCTCCTGATATACCAGATAAATGTTTTTTTCTGTGACCAATTTATCTTAAGGTCTTCTCTGTAAGATACGAGTAAATTATTTGTCATCACATATCTCCTGATGTACAAGATAAATGTTTTTGCCATGACCAATTTATTTTAAGGTCTGCTCTGTAGGAATCATAGGAGGGGAGTCAAAACAAGAAGGCTGACATTATTAGTGTCTACATTGCCAAAATAATTATTACATACTTATGATATAGATGTTCTTAATAGTCTTAAGGGCCACATGATGTGCTGTGTTGCATGTGTATCTTTAATATAACTTCCTGATGTGGACATCAACAGATTCTTTTGATTAAAAATGTAAATATTTGCTGAACTTCTGGTTTAATGCTCCTTTTTCAGGAGAGCCTTTCAGTCATGTTAACTTTAAGAATAGTTGACTAGTAAATTAATGACTGAATTTAGACTACCTTAGTTGCCCTATCTGCTCCCTTTATTCTTTTAAGAAAAAATACTTTCTCTTTGTAAAAGCTATTTTCTGGAAATGAAAAATTCTTTTCTAAAATCAAGTTTTCTATTCCAGGTTTTAGTGGCATGAGTCCCAAACAAGATCAAAATTTGAGGCCTGATATCTAGAGAGCCTTAAAAAATTAGAAACAAGAGTGCTGTGCCAGTTGTAACTGTTCTTTTGGTTTAAGAGATCCATATTTCTAAGCAACAGTCTTTGCTCTCAATATCCTAAATTCCATATTTTAATATACCTAAATGATATGTCATGAAGACCAAAGCATCAAGCCTTTAAAGTATTCTGTTTCAGTCAGCCACTGTCCATTTTCTTTTGCTTTTATTATTTTTAAATCTTTCAATTTACTTTCCTCTAATACAGACAAACATATGAATAACAAAACATAACCCTGAGTTTTTAAAATAAAATTTAAAAAAAAAAAGGAAGAAAGAGGGTTTACTTCTAAACTTTCTTTGGCCTTGAAAACATTCCTGTTATTTTTAGATAGTACGTTTATGCTGACAGGTTTTAAGGATAGTCAAACTCCTGAACTTTACAGAATTCCCTGGTGTTATACAGCTGAAGCTTACTTTTTTTGCATGTATAAAGATAGTATTTTCATGATAGTTTATTCAGAAACTTATAGAAGTAAATAGAAATGTACAACCTACAAAAAAATGTAAGTGTTCATAGAATATGACTTGAAGAAATTCTATTTTCTATTCCAAAGAAATTCTCATAAAAACCTCAAGTATTTTTTAGAGATTAAAACTAGTTTAAATAAATCATAGTATTAAATGTCTTCTTAGTTATTATAAAATATTTCCAAAATCCATCACTTGAAGAAAATTGACTTATCTTTCAAAATTAATGAGTGGTACAAGAATCTTATGATTAAAATTACTTTAGTCACCTTCTCACTTATTTAAAATTATCTGCTCCGTGTTACATTACAGAACTTTGCACTGAATGTGTACGAGTACTTTGCAGCAGCTGTTGAGAAAAAGGGGAGGTTTTGGCAGGTGCACAAAGGACAGCTGGAGCTTTTGGCACCCAGGAAGGTGTAGGAGTGAGTTCTGGTTTATCGTTACATAAAAGTCAGTTGAGAGTTTGGTGCTGCTTAGGTGATACATTCTCCTTTCTACCTCCCACGTTTGAACAGGGATGGAATAGACATTATATTTCAGAGGACAGCAGTGATAGCAGTATTTCATTCCAGTTTCAGAAATCTTTGGGAGCACTCAGTTTGCCTCCCACTACTCCATCCACAGAACATTCGCCTTCTCCACCAATGGTCTTCAAAATTGATTTCATGACCAAACAGCTAAACATACTGAATCAAAACCTCTC